>CM055267.1:42516878-42865425 GCA_029237695.1 Conchocele bisecta
CACAAACAAGTTAAAGGGGCATTAACACGATTGATGCCCCATTTAAAGTGCGGATTAAACTTCACTACCACTCATCTGAACCGTTTTCAGTGTTACCACTCATCTGACCCGCCATTTGCTGTGCGTGTGGCGGGGCCTTGTATAGACAGAATAGTATCTATCCGTATAAAGCGGAAACATCTAGACTAAGAAAAATTGAATATTAGTAAACATTGACAATCTTTGGCATTTGGCCTTTTTGTACAAAACGAGTACAAAAAGGTCTATGGGATTCTAGGACGATTTATATTGCAGTATCCGCATAAAAGGTTAAAAAACGAGGTCTGTGGTGGTTCTAGGGCAGCGAGTGGTGATTTATATCATGGGCGCGCTATAATCTATATAGTTTGGTATAGCAAGCATTATTTTGACAAATTCCTAGTCTCAAGGGCTGAGAAGTTTAAAATTGAGATTATATTGTAAGATTTTCATACAAAAGTACAAAAATACCAAACTATATAGTAGTTTTGTATTTTTATATATTTAAACTTCTAACCACAGAGACTGAGAAAGCTAAAACTGAGATTATATTGCAGGAGCCCCATATTCTATATATATGCGGAACACCCCCTATTATATTAATTAATAAAATTAATTATAATAAATTCACCAACAAAGTTAGGTTTATATACGAGAAATAAACACAGTTCATTGTCGGGACGCCGGCACTAATATCTCAACAGTGAGATAGGTTTCGCCACATGTATTCCACTCTGGCCGCTCTACACATTATAGCGGATGGAGGTAATGAAGGGGAGAGGTCCGCGGTATCGGTCCAATGATGGGGGTGGAGGAGATGTGAGTGTAACAAACCTCGCTATGCCGAAAAAAAGAGAAAAAAGAGATTTAAGCGAAGGGCTTAGCGAGGTGGACCCAGAATGGTTTTGCTGGCGCGGGTTCGAGCCTCGGTGGGACCTAAGCTTTTTTTTTTTAAATTGTTTATTTATTATTAATAAATTGTTTACTGCACCAATATAATTAATTAATTATTTTTTAAAAAATTATTTTATAAAATATCACAATGGTGCTCTAACATTTCCTCCGACTTTATTTCCAAGTTTTACCCTAAATTTATCCCAATCAGTACACTCAATTTTGGGCATGGTGGCGCGCGCCTTGATTCTTATATCATTTTTTAATTCTTCATATCTCCCCATTTCTTCCACCACGGATTCAAACTCTAAATTTGATATTTTCTTATCGGCCAACGCTTTGGACACCATAACGTCAATGCTATTTTTCTTAGACCTAGCGAGAACGGATATTCTATCATGTTTTCTACTTTTTTTCTCGAGTTTTCCAGCCGCCCTAATTATTACCATACACAGCAACCCAGAAACGGCCGACACCGCACATAAAATCCCCGCTACAGGAACTGTTATAATGGTGGATATAGTTGCAGCTGTCCCCGCCCCACACAACACAGAAACACTTGCCAGAACCATACTAGATGCTTCAGCTATGTTCACCGCGCGCTTATATTTGTTAGCGTGTCTTTTTCTATTTGCACATTCTCTAACTAAAATATCCTGCATAGCGACGATATTATTCAATCTAAGATCTGAACTTCTTTCGTTAATTGGATACAGTGTTGATGGAGTGGTATTGAGAGTTGGATACTGTGTTGATGTAGTGGTATTGAGAGTTGGATACAGTGTTGATAGAGTGGTATTGACAATTGGAAGCGGTTATTCGTTCATATTTAAATTTTACAAATTTATTTCAATATATTAGTATTTACAAAATAAGTTCAATTAACAATGAGACAATAGTGGAAGAAGTCTCTGGGTCACCGATTTTCGTAACAAAGTTAATAACACTACCTTGGGAAAGTCTAATTCGATCATCACCGGCGAACGAAACCACCGTCGAACTATCTCCAGAGATTTTAGTGACTCCAATCCCCCGTTCTTCCCCATCTACTACAATATTTATCACGACCGCGCCCACAGGTTTACCACTACCATTAACCGAGCAGACCGCCATTCGGACAACTTCACCTGCAGCTGTCATAGTGTATCCCCCCATCCCCCATTTATTACTCGCTTTGGCACCGAACGAATATTCATAGTGCCCCACAACCAATGGGCCCCGCTTCTCAGCCCAAACTGTTATGACACGTTTTGGCGTTTTCATTGTTTGCACTATTCCGGCAAGCGCATTGTTTGCGTTATATGCCTCAGTACGAATCTTATAAGAGGCCTCCTCAAGAGCTTTGGTCGCGGCTATACGATCATGTTTCAGTTTATCGGTTATTTTCCCATCTACTTCGGTAAATGTCGCTTCTCTGTTGATAGAGTCCTCTAAGAGCAACACCCTATAAGCCTCCGTAATATCCGCCTGGTGGCCTTCTCGGGCTTTCTCAATACCCGTTCGGACTCCATCAAGATCCAACCGTGTCTCTTTTTGAAATTTGGTTATTTTTTCGTATAGGTCAGTAAGTGCCGCTTCTCTGTTGAGAGAGTCCTTTGAGCGTAACGCCCCATAAGCCTCCGCAATGGCCTCCTTGTGGTCATCTCGGACCCCCTCAACCCCCGACCTGGTCTCTTTAAGAAATTCGGCTATTTTTTCGTCTAGTTCAGTAAGTGTCGCTTCTTTGCTGTGAAGTTTGTTCTCTAAGCGCAACGCATCATAAGCCTCCGCAATGGCCTCCGCAAGGTTCGACTGGTGGTCTTCTCGGACTTTATCAATACCCGACCGGGTCTCTTTTCGAAATTTGGTTATTTTTTTATCTAGTTCAGTAAGTGCCGCTTCTCTGATGAGAGAGTCCTCTGAGCGCAACACCTCATAAGCCTTCATAAGGTCCGCCTGATGGTCTTCTCGGGCTTTCTCAATACCGACGTGGCCTCTTTTTCGAAAATCGATTATTTTCCCGTCTAATTCAGCAAGTGTAGCTTCTTTGCTGAGAGAGTCTTCTAAGCGCAACGCATCATAAACCTCCGTAATGTCAGCCTGGCGGTCTCTCGGGCTTTATCAATCCCCCAACCGGGCCTCTTTTCTAAATTTGGTTATTTTTTTTACTAGTTCGTTTAGTTCCGTATGCGTTTCTTCACGACTTTGTGTATTCACAGCCAGGGCATATTCTCTAAGTTGTGATAGTAGACTCTTGTGAATCTCGTCCGTGGCCCTCGATATAGTTATATTGATCAAGGCCATTTGTTTTTTGGGTAGTTAAATAAAGTCGCCCTCTGTCGGGATGAACCCCCTTCTGCCGGCTCCAAATTATTTATTTGAATTTTGTCACCCCAATCGAAGAACTACCTGGTCCGTATATACTCATAATGTTGATAATATATATTACGAACATGCGTTTAATTCTAAATAATTTTCTTAATATTTTCAATTAATTTGAAATTTCTAGGACGACCGAAATCGGGTAATCGTTCTTCAACTCTCTCCCTTTATCATCAAGAATAGAAATCTTCAACTCGTGGATGTGTCCCGATTCCAAAACTTTCATCTCGGGGTGTGGGAAGTCTAAGGTCACAGTCTCGCCATAGAAACAGTCGCTGGCGGGCACAGTTTTCAGTAATGTGCTGGGGGATCCGTCTACCGTGTTGTACGATGTGTTCACCCGATCAAGGTGCACCCCGAGAGTTTTCGTGAAGGTGAAGTTTACTGGGGTATCGCCGCGGTGATAACCCTCGGTGAAGACAAAGGTCCCCGGGACCAGTCGCCCTTCATCGGGTTCATATTTAAATCCTAACATTGAGGCCAACCCCGGAGTGATCTCTAATTTTTTATCAACGTCCAATGTCGCAATCCCCGTGGCTTTTGAGATTTCGAGAGTGACACTACTAGGTATATTCCTTGCGATTAAAGCTTGGACATTTCTGAAACCCCAAAGGCCAGGAAGTAATCCGGCAGCTGATTCCCCAAAAGCTACGGGCATGATAGCCTCTACCCGTTCTATTCCTTTGATATCCTTGTACATTTCAATGTTTTTCCACCCAACCGTGAAGGTGATTGATCTAAGGCCTACCCGGCGTTTTCCGCAGCAGTTGTCTATTAATTTTTGAAGTTCACAACTCTTTTTTCTTTGTTTGAACATTAGTGATAGTAGAAAACATAATAATATCTTTCAATGGATACCAAAGCATTTAGCTTTAACTCTAATGTAAAGTACGCGGTCGGAGGTAAATACACACAAAAAGACGTTGTTAACCGCCTTGTACACACAACCGTAACGGTTAGACCGGACAGCGGCTTTGCCACCAATTTCCCTAACATCTTTGAACAATATAGGCTGCCCAAGATTACTACGATGGAGGTGGTAAACGGGTGGAAAGCAACACCGATGCAGTTTTGGCAGAACCAAATAAATTTCGCTGTATGGTGCGCAACAGCCGGGTGTGGAGTTTCATATAAAGACCATCTGACATCCAAGAATGTCATGCTCCGAAGTGTCTACAACTTTCACGTGTATTATACTATTAGGAGGATTCTCAAAGAACTAGGCATTTCACTACCTCAAGACGACGCCTGGGATCCAATTTCCAACGCATACGACCGTATGGCGTTTGAAAGACTGTGTAACGAATTTAACGTTTCAAAAGACGCGGACTGGAGACAGAAAGCATTTCCTACCAGCACCGGCCTCGGCGACGTTCTCATTCGGGGCCAGTCTGGAAATTGGGCACAGACTGATTTTAGACACGATCACTCCGGTGACCAGATCGTCAGTCGGAACGCCGGGAATTTTGACCCCGCGACGATGACATTCGGGCCGGAAGTGTCTGGAGGTCGGCACATTGGCGTGTTTTCTTGTAAAATGTTACCTCCGAAACTGGCTCACGTCGATTACATACAGCAGGCTGCTGAGGTTCAGAACGCGTGGGGTACATTTATGTTACATAAGGGTCTAGGGTTCACGCAGGCCGGGGTTACTCGCGTCAACGACTCCATTCGCACGTACGTCTGGGACATCCTCGGCGCACAGAAGCAAACTCGCAGTTCTATACTGGGCACGGGAAGAGCGTTTGATGCACAAAAACAATTCTTGGCACTTGTAGAGGACGCCATCTCAGCTAGGGTGGACCTGGAGAAGGCGATCCAGAATTATCAAGACGTTTTGCAGAATGCCAGCACCCCAGTAGACTATGTATTTGGAATAGGTCTTTATATGGCGCCGAGCAATATGATACTACGAGACGACCCGGTTGACGGTTACAATAATCAGATCGTAATCGCCACCGCCAATCAAAAAATCGGCCACAACGGTAACGTGAACACGGATATCATCAAGCACACCCCCAACATGATCGGGTTCAACAGTGGAACCGATTTCATAAAACACAAAATGGATACACCTCCCCCAATTCGTAAATTGGATACACAATTGAACCCAGTACCCCCAATTCGTAAATTGGATGCACCATCGAGTTCCATCAACAGACCAATCGCGATTGGAGAAACACCAATCAATCGCAAATTGGGTGAAATTGGAAGCACAGCACACGAGGAGGAGAAATTAGGGCTCGTCGTAGCCATCGTGGCGATAGGACTACTCGCGCTTTGGTTGTAGGAACTCTCTGGCAGAGAATAATAGGAGACCGGCGATTGCCACGATTAAAGCCCAAGTATTATTGGCGAGCCATCCGGCCGTTTTTGATAATATAGATAGCAAGAAGGAGAGTAGACCCCCGATCAACCCAAACAGCGCGGCAGCCAACTTTCCTGCTAATTTAGCCAGGAGATTGGCGAGGGCTTTTAGTTGTTTTTTTATCCATTCTTTTGCCCCACCGGATGGAGCTGGTGCTGGTGCTGGTGCTGGTGCTGGTGCTGGTGCTGGTGCTGGTGCTGGTGCTGGTGCTGGTGCTGGTGCTGGTGCTGGTGCTGGTGCTGGAGCTGGTGCTGGTGCAGCACCAGCATTGATAGCTACAAATAGAGACGATATAGATAGAATTAGGGTCGATATAATCATGCTGAAAGCCGCGATGACGGTTATTATCGTGACGCCCTTCTCTCTGAACAGAGTGCGAATACGCGCACCGAGTGTAGTGTCCTCGTGCAGGACCCTCGAGATTGTTTCGCGGCTCCGACTTAATTGACCGGAAAGCGTCTCACGGTTAGTCGAGGCAGCCTCCAATCGAGCTTCTCTTTCGTCCCGCAACGACCGCAGGAGTTTGTTGATCCGCTCGGTAGATTCTCTATCGCCCCGTGCTTCCTTTATTTTTCTTTCTTCTAGAGCGATATGTTTGTCCAGCGCTGAGAGTTTGGAGAGGTTATTGACTAGTTCGCCCCGAGTTGTTTGCAGAACCTTATCGAGTCCCCGGAGTTCGCGAAGAGGTAACGGTGGGTCAAACTTCGTGCCGTTTATTTCGTTGACCGTGGTTTCAATCGTGTTTAATAACGTCGGTGGCTACGCGAGGGATCTCGCTGAGCTCGATCGTTTCTATAGTGGCGGCCGTCTTCTCCAGCGTTTCGTCGGTAGACTGTAGGTTTTTTACCATTTTTGTAGGCAGCGGCGCCTGAATGTCGTCGAGTACTCCGAGAGCTCGACCGAGGAGTGCTCCATATCGCTCAATGAAGAGGGGCTGAGGAACTTGTTGGGTGGTTCTTGTACGCCAGCAACTTCCAGGTATTGCCCCATTTAACCCACAGGTCTCCTCTTTTAGTGCTGCGAAACTCCAACGTGGCATTGATGCCGCGTTTAGACACTATACTCTCCCACCGTTTCACCAGAGTATCCGTTTCCTTGGTAGACGCCAGCTCATTCTTGGAGATCCCCTCAGGAATCTTGGCACCGCCCGCCCATGTCGGAGTTTTGGATTTGGCCTCCCACGTTTCGAAATGTGTACTCGCCTCGGGCGGGTACTCTATGAAGGACGTTTCGTCCTCATCGTCGAGCATATTATCAGCGTCCAATGGATAGATATCATCAACATAATCATCATCATCGAGGTAATCATCGAGGTAATCGTCTCGGTCGCCCGTAGTGCGATAGAATTCGTGCCATGCCAATATCGAGACCAGCCATCTTTAATAATTATTATTACATTAAAGACAAAACAATACAGGTTTAATAGTTTCAATAAAATTAATTATGTCTTCGAGTCAATACGGTCGCAAACTCAATCCATACCGCAGACTGCGTGAGCCCCTCGGGGCAAAAGGCGCTGAGACAGAGTGTCGTTATTACGAACAACCCATCGACGATCGACCAGAACCAGCAGCTCTTAGTCCGCTTCCCCAACCTCGGAACTCACGACGTCATTGTTCCGGGTACTGTTCGCCTCGCTTTCACTATTTCGCTAACGTCGACGGACGCGGACCGAACCGTCGTTCAGAACCTGGGTCGCGCCATAGTCAAGAAGACCATGATAAAGATTTCTGGTAATGAGGTGATGTCTATCGATGACAGCGACGTCTACCATTGCTACCAGGACCTGTGGAAGACGGCACAAGAGCGTGAAAACGCTGTCTATCAGGGTATTGACACCAGCAAAAATAAGAATGTAACCAAACTTAGAATCGGGGCTGCTAACAAGGCAGATAACAACGCGAGTGACAACGCGGTCGCGGGCGCTTACGGCAACCGCTTCTACATCCCGCTCGACTTTGAGTTGCTAGAGAGTCACATGCCCTACTATCAGAGTGCTTTGGCTGACCGCCTCGAATACGAACTAACGTTCAACGACTACGGCCGAGTTCTCATAGCCACCGACATGTTATCGACGTATACGATCGATAATGTTTCCCTGGAGTACGACATGGTCACGATGCCCGAACTCGCGCGATTGATCAGAACCCAGTACGCCGGGCGCGTTGCCATACTTTACGACCGAGTTCTTCGCCATCGCAAGATGCCGAAAGACAAAAGCGACACATTGTGGAATATTAATGTCAACGTACCCGCCCGCTCGATGAAAGGTATACTGATGTTGTTCGAGGATGCTCGGTTCGCGTTAGGTGCTAGAAAAACCGACAAATTCTATAACCCCAAAATCACGAAGGTAGAGGTGACGACCGAGGGAGTCCCCAATCAACTATACAGCGCGGGTCTTCGCGCGCACCAGCAGTGGGATGAAGTAAGAAAGCAGTTTGCTGCCGGCTCTAAGCGCTCTCCGGAGGTTGCAGCAGTTGCCAAAGACCTGCAGCTCTCGGCAGTCTCCCTCGCGGAGTTCCTGAATACCAAATACGCGTTATGGCTAGACATGCGAACCAGCGACGATGACCAAACACACGGTAGCGGACGCCAAGTTGAGAACGCTAGTGAGGGTGTGACGATCCAGATAACCAAAGAGGCGGACGGAGCCGGGCCATTGAACGTGTACTTATATATAATTACAGACGCACAACTCAACATCGAAGATGGTCGATACGTATCAGCGATCTACTAATTTAATAAAAAAATCATCTAACGATTTATTAGTTAATAATTCTAAAGATAATTTGGAACAAATTAAAATTAGCAATCAATACCAATTGACGATTGGAGATGCCCACTCTGCCATAATATGTGGGCAGACAGGATGTGGAAAAACGGTTTTCATCCTCGACTTGCTCAAGGAGTCCTACCGCGATGCCTTTCGTGACATTGTGATCCTGTGTCCCACTGTGCGGCACAACGATACTTATCAGCGGCGCCCGTGGATATGGACCGACCCTGAGGTATACGTTATTGACCCGGGTGATAGGCTTCACGATTGGTTGCGTGGTTTATACCAAAGATTCCAGGGTGAGCCCACCCTATACGTGATTGACGATTGCTCGGCCAAGGCGGCGATGACCAAAAAGAAGGACATGCTCTCCGAGCTCGCATTTTCTGGCCGCCATGCTAGGCAAAGCGTATGGATCTCCACTCAAAAATACAACGCCGTCCTCAAGGATCTGCGCGAGCAAACGAAATGGGTCGCCCTCTTTCACTGCAAGGACCGAGACTCATTCGATGACTGTCTTCGAGAGAATGACGTTATCCCAACGCGCGAGGAGCGCCTGGAGGTTCGACAGGTGCTTTCGGAAACTAAGCACGCCAAGCTTTTGCTAAAGACTGATCAACCAACTGCTTACGAAGTTATTAATTAATTTTATAATTAGAAATTACTTAACGCTCGTTAGTAATTGCCGAGTAAATGCTTAACAATTAATTTAAGAAAATTAGTAATTACTGAACAATGCTGAACAATGCTGAACAATGCTGAACAAATGCTTAACAAATGTTGAACAAATGCTGAACAATGGTTAACAATGTTAACAATTTGGTGCTTTGTTGCGAGCATAATGGTGATCATAAGTATCGGGTGGTGCGCTTGGCAATATGTTAAAGTGATGAGACTTGTTAGAATAGTTAAATTACTAATTTTGAAAAAATTAAAGAAAAATGAACTGCGACGAACTTCTCGATCAGCTAATGGAAGAAACCTCAACTCCGACTGCCAACATTCTGAAAGATAATGAAACATCAACTCCGACAGAGCAATCTGGATCAACTCCAACTCCAACGGCAGTTGGTATTGGGTTGAGTGCAACGACTCCGAATGAAAATGCGGCGCGACGCGAGCGTCTAGCTGCGCTGGTTGCTGGGGGACAATCGGAGCATTATCTAGGTAGGCGTCTCTCAGTTTGTCAGGTGGATAAGATGTCAGATGCGGAGATTGATAAAATGTATGCGCGATACGAATCCAAATTGGGAGCAGAGATGACAAAAACTCTTGGATCGGCGGCTATTCATTTGTACGCTAACCCGGCCCGTTAGTAATACTTCTACCTATACCAAACACCGAAGGGTTGATTCACGATCTAGAGACTGACCCTTTTATAGGACACACTCTTAGAACGGCATGCTGCTCAATTTATCACAAGTTTGGAATGTACTTAGCTCCACTGACAACCGCGTTGACCACGGGTAAACACTGTCAATTTGGACATATATGCCCACGAACTATAAGCTCTAATATTAATACAAAATATAATTTTGAAAATGATGACACAAGACACACCACGAGAGTGACGGAGTTGAACCAGATTGCTCCAACACAATCGAACCAGAGTGTTACTCCGCCACTGGATGACATACCGCATATAAAAAATCCCAAAATACAGGCAGCTGGGCGGGCGACGGCTGCCACCCGAAAAGTTAAACAAGATAAAATACTCGCCGAGCTTCGAGAGGCTAAACATCGTCGTTCAATCGGGGACGGAGACAGCAAAACATCTGAAGACAGAGCAATCGGGTTCAACTTCAATCCCGATTGGGTTGAGTGCAACAACACCCCAAATTCACGAATTAGAAGCACACCCAAATTCTTTGAATTTGTCACCCAATACCAACTCCCGTTGGAGTTGGACTGAACCCCAATTCACGAATTGGAGTTGGTTTGTTGGTGGTAGTCTGGCAGTTGTTGGTGCCCTGTGCGTGTGGAAATACCCGAAAAAACAACCAGCCAGTGTTCAGAAGAAACACCAATCATCAACAATGTTGAATTTGGATGCGCCCCATTTAAGCATTGATCGCGACCCCTTTTATATGCAAAAATTATAACAATGGCTGAACAAGATGGTAAAATGTTAGTGAATGCGCTTTATCACGCCGTGGTGATATCGGGTTTCAGTATCGGGTATGCTCGACTATCAAAGATGGCCCTAGGAGGAACCGCTCCCAAATTGGACTTTACTGTGAGAGACGTAGGGCTCGCGACCTTAGATGTAGCGGCCGCAGTTTGGACCCGAGATTATCTAGTTAAAGCTGGAATTCTACCAGTTGATATATAGAAATAAATGGCTTCAATCGCAGTAATAGTAGGTGGTGCGCTTGTAAACGCATTGGCGTTCAGCGGTAGCAACTTTATATTCTCTAAAATGAAAAGCTCGAACGTGGATGAGGAGCGTAAACGTCATGATTTAGCTGTAGAACAACTCAATAGCGCAAAGGAAGCGTGGTCGAAAAAACGAACCGAAGAGCTTCGCCGCGAAAATCACGCCGCGCAAACATTTCAGAACGTTGAAGAAGCCAACCGCGAGTACGCGCTGGCATATCCTCACAAAAGTCTCGATCCAATGGATCCCGAGCCCCAACTTTCAGATTTCTATGTACCGTCAGAGGCCCAAAACGACCGCGAGATCGCGTTCATCGTCGTGGGAATGGGTGTGGTGGGTCTCGTCGGCTACTATATAAAATAATTAATTAATTAAAACAATTTTTTTTTATAAAAATATATATATAGAACGATGTCAGTTGACGAACTTTATGACGCTATGATCGATGTAGGCTACACTGCCCAAAAACATCGTTTACCTGGTGCAAAGAGTATGATTCGTCTGGCCCGAGATTCTCTCGAGACGTGGCGCGAGGACGAAAAAGCGGCCACCCTTTTCGCAAAGCGGATGTTAGATTCCTCCGAGTTAGATTACCCTCTCCTGTTCCAACCCAAACGCGATTGGGGCTGCAGCGAAACTTCAAACAAAGGTTTATTATTAACGACGCAGTTACCGGACGAACTGGCGAGGGCATGTTGGAGATTGTCCGATATATTAGAATGCTTCGCATACGATGAACACGCGCAAACTGCGGGTACTGGAAGGGACTCGCGGCCATCAAGAACCTCGCGGCGGCGACCAAGGTTTCAGAAAACGCTGTCAAGGAACGGCTCAAGAAGCAGGCCATCTGGCAGATCTATTTACCCGCGCCTCACAATATTCCGCGCCCGAAATTCGACGTGCCGGTGCCGAACCAAGTTCACCAAGCGGATCTCCTGTTTCTCCCTCACGATCGCGTCGGTCGCAAAACGTACAAGTACGCACTGACAATCGTTGACGTAGCGAGTCGTTATAAGGGGGCTGAGCCGTTGGCCACTAAAGAGTCTAAAGAGGTGGCCGAGGCTCTTTCCCGAATATATAAGAGGAGTCCTCTCAAATGGCCGAATCTTCTCCAGGTCGATCCCAGCCGCAAGTTCATGGGCGCGGTCTCTCATCTATTGTATAAGCACAAAGTTTCTATCAGAGGCGGCCGCGTCAACATCCACCGGGACCAGGGCATCGTGGAACGCTTCAATCGAACCCTGGCTGAGAGACTGTTCGGACACCAATACGCCAAAGAACTTGTAGACCCCCATTCACGATCGACCGAGTGGGTGGCCAGACTGCCCGCCGTGGTCTCCGCACTTAACGGAGAGGTGACCAGATTGATAGGTAAGAAGCCTGTAGATGCTATCAAGTTTAAAAGGGTGACGAGCAAGCCCTCTGCCGTCTCACGCGGGCGACCCGTTGGTTTAGAGGAGCAGCGGCTTCCATCAGATATTGACGTCCGGTACCTCTATCAACCGGGAGAGCTCGAAGGTGGCAGCCGCCGCGCGACTGATCCCGTGTGGTCTCTCAATGTATATCATCTAGATCGATCTATTACCAAACCTGATGAGCCCGTGCTCTAACTATTTGGATGATGGGCCATCTCGAGGGTTTGTTCGCGAAGAACTTCTTATGGTGCCTTCTGACACCCAGCTAACCCCGGATCGTCAGATTCTTTAGAGATGTTCTGTATGTATTCCGTCTGGTAACACGCGTCTTTTATCGTAGTATGCCGAGAGTCCTAATTTTTGTTGACAGTACGTTTTCATAACGCCGTCTTTCATTTTAAATCCTCTATTTTGTGCTACATCTATAATGTGTTTTCCATCTTCCGTAGTTTCACTTAGTACTCGTTTATATCTATCCCAATTTAAATTGTTAGTTCTCTTGGACATTCCTTTCGCAGAGTTTTTATTAATAGAATTAAATTTTTCGACGAAATAACACTTACTAGATAACGCTATCGCCCTATCCCCGCTAAATTCCATTTTGAAAAGTCCGGGCTCTCTTTCGCTCCATTTATCCCAAGCCAACCATTTCTTTTTTTCTTTTTCAAACTCTAGTCTAGTAAGTTAGGTCTAATCAATTCCTCTATCGTTTTTCCACTAACTCCTATATACATACTATCTGTATCCATCTGTATTAATTCAAAGTCTTCTCTTTTTACGTATTTATCTAGAAATTCGTAGTAAAATTCCAACATTCTCAATTTAGCTAGTTGATAAACCGCTATTCCACAATGGAATGGTCTCTTTACCGCACACCTCCGGGTTTTCTTGAAGATATTTCGTACGCATCTCCTATCTCTTCCAAATCATCAAAGAATGCAGATCTTAATGCTTTGTCAACACAGGTTTCGTTTTGTGTATATGTCGTATTTAAATGTCTCTCCGTTGCCTCTATCATTTTTCCACAACACGAGTTTCCTAATAATTTCATTATGTCGGCTACTGTTTCTTATTTGGTTCTACATCGCCTGTTCGTCTTGCGGCTGTAACTTCTTTTGCGAACCATTCGAATGGTTTTCCGCTAATATAATCTATAACACGATGAACTCCAGTTATTTCTAGGCCGTGTTTTAAATACCATTTCAACAGTGGCGCGTACAGCAATACTTTAGTGGCGGTCATAGATCCCACCAATTTGTTTCCATCTCCTCTTGTTCGGCCAGTATCGTTTAAATATTTTAACATGTGTGTGGGAACTTCATCAACCTCTACTTCTCTGTTTATAAATATTGGGGACATTTCAGAAAACTTATCTTTTAAGTTGTGTGGAACTTCTATATCCACCTCCGCAAACCCAAACCAGTCTCCAGATAAAACTCTTTTACAAAACTTTTTAATAAATTTAGGGTTATGTGGGGTATCTATATGGTGTATAGTTTCTCTCCCGCACGGCATCTCTTTATTTAACGTAGATAAATATAACGCGTTTGCATCGTACCCCAAAACAAAACAGCCTTGCAAGGTTTGTTAATTCCTGTGGAATTAGATCTAATATTTGAAACACCAGCTTCTGCATATCGTGTAAATACTATTGATGGACCGCCAACTAGAGCGTCCTTCATCATTTCGTATGTTTCTTCTTTTGGTGCATATAGAGCATCATCCGGTATAGATTTTTGTTCTTTAATGGTTCCTCTCAATAAATATTGTATAGCTACTCCAGGTAGTGTTACCGCATCTTTGAAAATATCCACACCTCTGTGTTTATAAAATTCACACATTTTTTCCACCGCTTCTAGGAACGGTGCTACATCTAAATCGTTATAATATTTATTTCAACCAATCTCTGAAAGTTTTCATATTATTTTCTTCGAAAATTCTACGACATTTACTTAATTCTGTTTCATCTATTAACATTTTCCCAGATAGTTTGGAATACCAATTCTCTATATCCGGTAGTCCTGGGTAATCCAGTTTGTCTGGAGAATCGAACCACTCATAAGGAAAGAAAGATTTCTGTCCTTTGCATTCGTAGGCTTTTATCCAACTATCATAACTTACACCAGGTCCTAGATAAAGTATTACATCAAGAAATCTAAAAACTCTGGAGTAAATAGAAATATTGTTGCGTTTGCACGTTTTCCGACCATTACTTTCTTTGTTGTTGATGCCAGTTCGCCTACTAGGTATTTCTTTATTAAGTTTATATCGTACTTACTGCTGTTAAAACCTATAACCGGTACTTGCTCTATCCACTGTTCGATCTTGGCGATTTGGTTTTTACGTAAATGTTCTGTATTAGACCTATATCTTGACCACACTTCTTCTCTTATAGCTTTTCCCCTGACTTTCAAATCTTCTACGAATTTTTCTATAAGTTTTGCGGGATCTTTATCACAAATATGAGTTACTGTTCCTGAGAAATTATCTCCTATACTAACGCTTACCGGAACGTGCTCGGCTTCGTACTCTAGATTATTACCGAGAGTTTCAAATTCTGGGTTGAGATATGCCTCAAAATCGTATACTATCTGATATGGATAAAGAGTAGTGTCGCATCCGATCTTTATGTCTTTACCCGTTCTTTGAAATTCGCATTCCCACATAACTACTAGGTTGAATTCTTTGCTTCTTCTAATAAATGTATCTCTTCTCATAGTGGATGCGCGTTCTTCTTTTCTATGCTTTGCATGAATCTCACACCCGTGCCAGTAACAGCCGTGATATTGATATACGGTATTGGTTTCTGGACAGTATCCATCTACTGGAGCTCCTAAAATCCATCTTTCACCCCCGTGTCCACACTGTTCGTGGTGAATGTGAATTCCCTCGCGCTTTTCCACAGAGTACATCCAATCGATCGCCCCATAACTGTTATAACTTTTTGGGTAGAACGCTTTCTCGAACGACGAACGCGGGCGCTCTAAATAATTACCATCACTCACATATTACTTTTGTCTCACCTTTCATACATTTTGGCCCGTGTCTCTTCATATTACTCGCTTTCGTGAATTTCTGCTTGCAATTATCGCAGGCGTAAATTTTAGATAGGTTTTTAAGGTTTTTTATCAGAAATGCGTGATTATTAAACAGTCCTATTGTCATTGGTTTATTACCTATTGCCTTATAGTGCGCTGGTACCTTTTTCAACCACCATACATTACATTCGGTGGGTTGATATACTTCTATACCGATTTTAAAAAACTCTTCAACCTTTTTCAGATCTGAAAAAGGAATTGGTGAAACCACATTACTACCAAAATATTGCTTACTAAGTTCTTTCGCCTTTTCTGTACATCTGTCGGGTCTTTTATCTGTCATATGCATAGCTAGACACCTGAACAGACAAAGGTCGTCATTATGCTTATCTAAAGAATACATACCTTTTTTATTCTTCAGCCATTCTGGAAGTTCTCCTCCTGCCGCTTCTTTGGATTTTAGTCCCAAATCTATTCCCCTACTACCCTGTATTAGCTTTACGAAAACCTCTACCCATCTTACAAACTTCCACCTTGTATTCGGTCTGTCTATTTCATCGGACATTATTCGTGTTTGCTCCTTATCTGACAGTCATTTTTCAACGGTTTTCATTGATGATAGTGGTTCGCTACCACCGAGATTTTTGTGCATTATTATAGTTACAGGTTTTCCATTTTTAATTTCCTCCATATGTTCTAGCTTGTAAGAATATGAATATCTCAAATAAAAATTGGTTGTTAGATACGGAGCGAGTTTATCGGACATGCGTTCAGACTCGTTAATGTTAATGTTTTTACGAAAGGATAATGTAACTACCCGTCTTCCATTTTCTACCTTTTCCAATGTTTCATCGTGAGCCCCCAATATTTCTTCACCTTTTTCCACTATCGCGCGAACTATAGATCTTTTATTTGGTATTTGGTCACCTGTGTGTCTAATTTGAGACAAATTATTTGTGCTTGAAGGTAATTCTTTAGAATTAATTACACTAGCCTTAGCTCCGCAATACTTTCTTTTTGAATTCTGTACCAACTTCCTCCGCTAGTGAGAGGTCTTTAAATGCCCCTCTTTTATAGGCGCGGGTAAACCGCTTCATAAACGCTTCATTCTTTGTGGCATTTATCAGCTTTGTCAACCCCCTAACTCTCAACCGTGTACTATAAGTAATCCCTAGAGATTCGGCTTCTCTTCTCAAACTTTCTATTTCTGGCATTATCATATTTTCTGTAATATACTTTTGTATAACCTATGAAATTTATCTGTTCAATTGGTCTTGAAAACATTATGTTTTTTTCACGACCAATTGAATATAAACATATACATATACATATACATATATAATGGAGTGTGAGACTTGTTGTAAGACGTTTACGCGTAAAGACTATCTACGAAGGCATCTAGCGAGACGTAGAAAAATTCCTTGTGTCCCCCCGCAATTTCAATGCCCCAGATGCCCTTGTAAATTCGTTAGTGCCCAAACTCTTTGTAGACATAAGCAACTACGCTGTCAGGTGGCTACAGGTGAACGTGGTAGACTAGAGCTGGTAGAATTAGTTGCTGATCTGCGAAATAAATTAGCTATATTGGAGGAGAAAAATGGGGTGTTGGAATATAAACTATCACTCGTGGGCACATCCAATCGTGAATTGGTATTGCATTAATTATTTTCTCAAAAATTCATAAATTTGCTGTCGGGAAAACATTATGTTTTTTTTCACGACCAATTTTGGATTTTTCGGGGGTGGTGGGGGACAATTTCCTCGTTAACCAATTTTTGATTTTTCGGGGGTGGTGGGGGTAGTGTAGAGGGGTGGAAACGTTACCATCGTAGGTGGTATCATTTTGACTCCCTTACTACTACTTCTTTTAATGTCAATTTGATTAAGAGACTGAGAAGAAGCATGCCCAATGATGCATGTATAAATAAATGAAAAGATGAAATATGGAAGGGTTTAATGTCAAGGCAACAACTAAGGATAATGAAATGAGTTTTAATGGCATAATGGAATGTGAATGTGTGGCTAATTAATAATGATGATATGATGCAAATTCTCACCCCCTCATAATATTTATGTATCAAATCATGATATACGAAATTGCCCATATATCCAGTCGGTAAGAAGCCATATTGCAGATAATGTGACACATGTCATATCACGGAATACCATGCGATGCCAAGAAAGATGCCATGAGGATGTTTCCCTTTCTGAGATGCATAATCATCTCAGAGTATTCGGCTATTCCTGGCAAAGAATCAAGTTTCCGCTGTGTAGCATCCGGCATGTAAATGCAGCTCTCTTCCTCTGTGTCATTCATTTTCCACGTTAAAAAATTACTTAACACTGTCAGTCAGGTAGTGAATTTGAAGAAAGCTTCACAAGTGAATTCTGTTTGACAAATTTACAACTGTAAATACACTGAATCGTGTGTACAATCGCAATATGGATAACTATTTCTATCACATTTGCAAGCACAATAGTATATTTATTCACAAACTATGAAAGATTCAGCAATAATACATTGTATTAGTTCGAATACACTGTATTTGCTAAATGCTGAACTAAAATTTGTGCAAATAGGTTACTGTTACAAATCTGTGTCATTGGTTTTCGTGATAAAATTCACAAAATGGTGAACATATTTCAAGAATGTTCTTGGAATATTCCTTTGCCGTGCTCCGCAGTGCCAATGTTGCAATGGCTTTGTGGTAAGACAATATCACAGATAAGTATGGGTACAGATAATGTACCTGTAAAATGCCCTACTCCCAGAATGGTTCAGCAGTGTGAATTTGCCATGTGGTCTGGTCTGTGTGTTGGGAGCAATAAGGGGAAGCATATGCCTTTGCTGACCTCTGATCATTACCTGTGTGGTGGCAAACTCGGCCTTGCATGCAATCATTCACAGTTTAGAGTGTTATTGTTGCTTATGTGCAATCCAAATAAATAGTGGCTATCTGCACCAACTACCATTACAACAACATAAAAGCATACAACTTTCAGTAAGCGGGGCAGGTCCCTACGTCATGATGACGTTCGACGTCGCTCTGACGCTGCTACGAGTATCTGGGTGTTTGGATAACATAAATTTTAACTCATGTTCGTATTTTATCGCAGTACTGTCCGTTTGTGTTCATATACTTCTGATGCCGTTTGATCCATGTAGCGAACACTGACTCATAAACTGATCACCAAACCTCATGACAACCTGCTGAACATGTATTATGAGTTCATTGGTATCGGCATGCCTGCTAACATCACATTGAGTGATTTTAAATATATGTGCAGATATAATTTATAAAATATCACATTTTATAGTAGTCATATTGAATTTTTACAAAATTGCGTTACTTTTCTTAATATGCAGAGCGTCTGCGAACTTTACGGACACACCTCGTATGTGTAAATGAGGCATGTGTAAACATACTATTTCACGAGAGACTGTCGATTTACAGCACTTGCTTGCACAGGCGATCGGCATGTTGATAGGATATTGTATTATACTTGTTTAGACATGTATAAACAAATACAGTCATTTTATAGTAGAAGTATTATATTGTAACGACCCTTCGTTGCATCTGTCTTCAAGAATACGCGATAAATCATAATATTTCCTGTTCACGCAGGTGGTTGGTAGCGGCTCCTTGTGAATCGGGATATGGAAGCGGGAATAATTATAGCTACTTGGCAATGAAATAACGACAGTGGCGAATTCAGTATTAATACCTGATATTTTGATAACACATAAAACACAATATTATGCAACACGTACAACTATATGAGGATGACAATTCATGGTAACAATAATGGTATCGGGGTGGTATACAGGACTATATAAATACACAGTTAGTATATATTCGTAGTACGTGTATGCGAGTCGAGACTAACTAACATAGGCGATAGTGGGAGCAACTAGACATCGATCAACTATTTTCTAAAGCGTACAAGCACGGACGTAGACGGGAATCGCGGGGCTATCATTCATTTTGCTACTGAGTGGGGGAGTCACACAGCGGGAAACACGAAGCTGGGGTGGGAAATAAGCTGGGTGGGGGAGTCACACATCGGGAGTCAGGAAGCTAGGATGGGGACTAATTATGCTGGGTGGGGGACGCACACAGCGGGAATCACGAGGACACGAAGCAGTGTCGGGAATCGCACAGCAGCGGTTGAAAGGGGGAGGGGCATGAAGCTAGGATGGGGAGTCACACATCTGGTGGGTCAGGAAGCTGGGTGGGGACTAATGTTGGGTGGGGAGTCACACAGCTGGGTGGGGAATTACACAGCAGGTGGGCACACAGCAGCGGTGAGGAGTCACACAGCCGGGGTCACGAAGCTGGGGTGGGAATCATAACATACAGCTGAATGTGGGAGGGGGGGGGGGGCACACGACAGATAGGACGCATGACATTGAAGTGGGGATCACCTAACATTGGTGGGAGGGGGCACAAAGTTAGGGTGGGGCGTCACACAGCAGGGGACTCACGAAGCTCGAATTGGGAGTCGTATCGCAATGGGGAAAAAGTGGGTGGGGTAATGGGATATTGGCATTATCATGGTTCCAACCAATATTAATAATCAATAATGTCAGAATGACGTTCAAATCATCACATCTCACGACTAACGGACCCTTGGTAACATCGTCTGTGAGTAATGTTTAAGGGGGAGGATATTTGGGCCTTGGGAGTTCCGAGACGTGAGTCGTGTCTCGAGTTGCGTCGCTCGGGACAAAGTCGCCAACTGACAGATTTCACTCCTATTTGGTTTTGTCAGGCCGAGTTTGACAAGTTCCGTGATTTACGGCACTTGTCCAAGTTCACGCACCGTGATTGGTTAGATTGTATGGACGGAATGTTCCGATCAGATACGAGTCAAAACAAGCACAGCCAGTAAACATGGCGACTGCATTCAATACACACAGGAAATGCCAAAACACTATTGTGAATTATAACGAACTAAACAAATTTCCTGGTGTGTGAAGACGACAATCATAAACTATTGACACTTTTGGACATTCAGGCATGCATCAAAGATCGTGGTAAGTTGTGTGCACAAAATGGCAGACGTGTTTTGTTGTCCAAAATGTGTGATAAATTCGAAGCGAGAAATACGCAATACACAAGTGTGTATAGCGATGCTTCGCTGGCTGGGTCGCTTCAATATAATTAAGGCTTTGAACTTCGTGTGCCTCAATTTTACCATCACCAGTTTCAAAAATCTGTTATTTTAGGCGCAGGTGGGCCTTAGATCTGTGTAGACACTAGGAATAAAGGGATTTTATGATAAATATAAAATATATTACTTCTTAAAATTGGTGATGGTGAATTTGAGGCACACGGAGTTCAAGGCCTGCTATAGAACGACTGCATTTTATTATTTTGTTTATACATGTATAAACAAGTATAATTCACTATCCTATCAACATGCCGATCGCCTATGCTTTCCTTGCGATTTACTGAACACCCCACATGTTGTGACAATTCCAAGTCCAGGTGCTAAACTATATGTAAACAGAAACATTGAGATTCACCAGGTAGGAATTTATATTTTTATTTTAACAATGATCTACATTTATTTAATTATAGTTTAGTCAGTTCTTCCACCAGTATCTCTGTTCGTGTATACATATTTGGTATGATTTGTGTTTTCAAGTCTTTCATACATGTCCCGGCAGAGTAAAGTGGCATTACAGCATTTGCAAATCAGATAGATCGTGGCCGTACACCATCAAATCAGCGTGTGCATATGGGTCCTAATGAAGCTACGCTGTTGGAACACCGCTGATCTCGCGGTTGAGCCGTAATATTCCTTGCCAGCCACTGACCCAGGTGTATCAATGCAACCCATTTACACATGCAATTCGTGTGCTTATTTATCATCATCCCTATTTTCATTCCATAGCTCAACCCACAGGAACCGATCTCAACGATTCTAATGTGTCCCCATAATTATACAAATAGTAAGGACTAATGGAAATGCTTAAATGAACGTGAAATTAACCAGGGTTACAAATCAAGTGTTTCTGCGATAACACCATGCATTTTGCACATATTATTTAAACCGACATATAGAGGAATGTTTTTATCCCGTAACAAGACCGTTCACAAGGAAATCGGTCATCAATTGGCTGAAATAGTTATGTTTCATTCACATAGGAATCTCTGTTTGACCTACTGGTCAATTTGATAGGCCTCATACTCATTTATTTCTTGAAATTGACAAATCACATATTTTTAGCACGAAAAAAGAGTTCATATTACATACCCCCGGCGTCATAGTCAGCGTTTGTCCGTCCGTCTGTCTGTCCGTCTCTCTTAAAACATTCGAAAACTTAACGATCGGAGAAATTTGTTATAATTTCGGTTTCCTTTCACCAAACCTTTTGATATTTTACACATGCCTTTCTCTAATGATTCTCTATCATGCTGTGATAAATCCATGATGTTCAGATCCCCGCTAACCCCAAGGTGAAGGTCACAGTCTTTGTGCTTTCATAAAGTTAACGTTTGGGGAATCTTGTTATAATTTTTGTTTCCTTTCACCAAATGTTTTGATATTTCACACATGACTTTCTCAAATGATTCTCTTTCATGCTGTGATAAATCCACGATGCTCAGACCCACGCCAACCCCAAGGTCAAGGTCACAGTATTAGTGCTTTCATAAACTAAATGTTGGGGGAAGTTTGGTATAATGTATGTTTCCTTTCACCGCTGTTCTTGATATTTTACACAGCCCTTCCTTTAGTTGTTCTCTATCATTAATACCAAATCCATGACCCTCAGACCTTCGCTAACCCCAAGATCAATGGCACAATCTTTCGCAAATTTAACACTGGGGGAAATATGTTACAAATTCTGTTTCCTTTCACACAACTTCTTGATATTTGTTAAACTAAAACTCCTCCATGCACGCTTCGTTGTCGTCTGACAACTCTTGGTCTTTACATGTCATCTGCTTGTATAATGTTCTTAGGCAAGAAAAATAAAGCAAAGACGATCGCAAATAAAATAATATTTTCAACGATGTTTTTTCTAAATATGTGTGTGTGTCTTCTTATACTCAGTCATTGTGGATAGGAAATGATAATTGTAAATTTCAATAATAGTTTGCTTTAATTTTTATCAAGTATTTAATAGCATAGTGTGTAAGTAACCGTTGCGTTATTGACTCTGCCATATTCCCATAATACACTGTATTATTATTGTACACATAACTTGTCTAACAAAAATAACTAAAGTAATCTGATTGTTTTTGTTATCCAATCAAATCATGCGTCTATCGTTCTTCTGAATTATAGTTGAATCGACAAGGGGAAAATGTGCAGTTGTGGCAGAAATCATCAACTTTTGCCCAGATGACCATTGATATGTCCCCATTACGGTCTGATCGAGTGCACGTAATTTTTGCACTCTGTAGCCTTGTCCATGCAATAACGCAAGTACTACTTAATATATCAAAACCAACTTCGGTATACATGTTTATGACAGCAAGACGAAGTAGGCTATTGCATTTCAAAAATGTTCGATGACTTATCTGCCCTTTGCTGCCATGTTTATGTTTTGTACTCTTGTGGGTGATCTCGATGTACATATTCCGTTCTGATTTTGGGATTTTCACTCTATCGTTGGCCCGGCCTTAAATGACCTTAGATGTTGATAGGCCGTTAAACATCAATACACAAACACATGTTTGTACTATGTATCCTTGTCCACGCAGTGATTCAAGTTCTACTTGACGGATCGCAACCGAATTCGGTATTATCACTGCAAGATGAAGAGCCCTATTGTTTTTGTTTTTTATGACTTATCTCCCGTTGGCGGCCATTTTTGTCTCACCCACTATAATGAAAAGTGAGACAGCGGTTACAATTCCAGCGGCGGTGGTGTCCTCAACACTTTGGGACGTAAATTTTGGACGTAGCCAGATTTCCCATATCTCTTGATCCGTTAGTTAGATCATTACCAAATTCCATCAATAGCTTTCTCACATTGATGGATATCCACCCACTGTCATTCGGGTGACATTGACCTTCACATTTGTGTCAATAATTGTGTACATACATCAAAATGTTGAATACCTCCTGATCCGGTAGTCGGATATTTTACCAAACTTCACCAATAGCTTCCTCACAGTGATGGCTATCCACCCATCGTCTCTTGCATGCAATTTGTGTGACCTTGAACTTGGTGACCGAGACCTTTGTATCAGTTATTTTTAACTTCCTCATATTGTGACCTTGACCTTGGTGACCTTGACCTTTGTGGCGATCGCCTCATTTAGTGTGGTGAGACGCTCCCCAGCGATCGCATTGTTATTAATTTTCCCACTCCATATCCTTGTCCGCACAATAAGTCTACTTGACAGATCATAACCAGATTTGGTACACATGTTTGCCATGGCAAGAGGATAAACCTTATTGGTTTGCCGTGAGTTATGTCCCCTTGTTGGTTGGCCATACTTTGACGTGCACCGATATTGTGACGTTTGACGTGCACCGATATTGTGACGTTTGACACTCTTGTTCAATTTGCGTTATTTTTTGTTTTTATGTTTTTGTTTCTGAGGGGTATACCCATCAGTGTTGCTGATTTATTTTTCCATGAAGTTATTCCCACTTGTATGCTGGCTACACTTCGAGTGGCGTATATTGTGACCTTCCGTTCTATTATTATATTTCCAGACATATCTGTTAATCTTCACAAATTTGGACGTACATATTGCTTATTACATTTGGCATATATGAATGTTATATTTATTTTATCGCAACCGCACGCATACTGGTACCACGGTGATTATTACGTCTTTGGGTCGAAATAAAAAAATAACATTGTAAGTTACGCAACACTGTTGTAAAATGGCTCTAAATTACTTTCCTGTTGCAAAATTGTATTTAAGACATTAAATCCATCATATAGTAATGAAATACAATGAATACGGGGCGCCATGCAGGACAAGTTAATTATGTGTACAAAACCAATTTTGTCCAGACAAAATTGAGTTTTGTAACACTAAAAATCACAAAATTCAATTATGTAAAATTCTGATACAAAAACCAATTTTGTCAGTTTTGTCCACAAAAATTAGTTTGCGTAGGACAGTCTATGTCATCTCTACGTTGATTGGTTGAGATCGGTCTTAGTCCATTTTACTAGATGGTGGAGTACACTTGCAGGTTTAAATATTTCAATGCGAAAATATAACCCAATATATCAATATTATACTCTTTATGGACAGTTATTTTGGTTATATTATGATTACAAAATATATACCTCTAGTTCTATCCAAGAATCTTATTGTGACTAATCTTATTGTAACCACCACGCGAGACCATTTTATCGTGGGACCTTGCTAGCACCCCGTGTATACGTTTAAACAGTAAGAATACCTTGCAACACTAAGCTACAATGCAGTAACAAGTGTGTTTCATCCAGCGTTCTCTGAAACCTACTTCTTCAGACGCCATTTTGGATCGCTGATCGGCGACCGTGACCCATTTCTCCAGTCCAGTTTCTGACCAATGGTAGTCCTTTTTACATGCGTGTGCAGAATTGAATTTTGTGACACAGAATTGAATTTTGTTACACAGAATTGAATTTTGTGACACAGAATCAAAAGTGAATTTTGTGACACAGAATTGAATTTTGTGACACAGAATTGAGTTTTGTGGCACAAAAGTGAAAGCCATATGGTTTACATTATACATTATATGCTGCAAGTTTATCCCACTTTTGCTAAAATGTGAATTGCTGACATTCGTGTCACTTTGAACGAAAATTCAGTTATCTACTTTTCTGTGCAGCTTTTCATCTGTTTTTCATCGTACTCAGCAATGGAAGATTATGACATAGTGACGTCATATTCATAATGACGTCAAAATGCCATATGTATCCTGCAACTGACAATGAATTGAATTGAATAGTGCTTAACGGCCCATCAAGACAAAATAGTATCATTTAGGGCCAAGCAATTTAGATGAAGAAGAAAAAAATAGTAAAATAGTATGTTAGATGTGGTAGGTAATCAAATGATTCGGGTAAACATAAAATTATGATGAACAATATAAATGAGCAACATGAATACAATGATAAAATTAGATTTTCCTATACAAGTTGGTTTCATGGAGAAAGCTAAGCAAACCTTCAATGTTCTCCACCTGGAACAACTCCGCAAGTGAAGTAATACTGAAGTGTTTGCGTCGAATATCGGCAAAGTCTATACATTCCAGTAGTATATGTTGAACGTCAAATGCACTGTGACATGGAATACACCATGGGCGCGGCTCACCTTCGAGTATATACAAATGTGTTAGTCGTGTATGTCCAATGCGCAATCGACTAAGGTCAACTTCATCCCGGCGTACATGTCTGTAACCAGGAGTCCATTCGCCCAGTGTCGGTTTCACATCATGACGTTTGTTATCTGTGAGCAGATCCCACCGGGTCTGCATTGTATCAGAGATGAATGAGTTAATGGATGATTTACAATCATGATAGAAAACAGGAACATTAGAAGTCGGTAGCTCCAGGGCGGCCTTGGCAGCACTATCTGCCCTGGCATTGCCCTTGATATCAGTATGACTGGGGAGCCAACAAAAAATAATGTCCTTGCCAGACGAAATTAAATTTGGCGGATAGGTGGATGCTCAAGCTTCATCTTGTTTAAAGCTTGTAGTGAAGATAATGAATCGGAAAATAAAATGAATTTCTTTCTCCAAGATTTTTCGCAAAATCAAGAGCAATTAAATTGCCCTCAATTCCGCAGAACCTACAACTAACAAAGACATTCACCAATATGTATGCCAACATTTATTAAGATTCAAACAGATTGTTAAAAGAAAAGTCTTTTTTTTGGGCCACCCTGTACATACAACTCTCAATTTTCCATTGACGGGTCACATTTCTGCATTGTCAATATCCATAATTGCATGTATGCAAGTGCTGCCAGAGGAAGGTGGTTTTGTATGCCTTCCTTGGATGTCTAGCCAGGTTTTGCTTGGACATATGGTCATCACTGGCCATCATATTACTATACATATCTGTCGAGTGCCATATTCAATAAGTAAATAAGTGGGTGTTGGTCGGGCGAACGTGACGGCGTAAATTAACGGTAGGGATTCCTCCTTATAGGAATCAAGATTTGCCTGGTTTGGCCCTCATGTCCGTTTTCCTTTGGCTCTTTCGTTACATGGGATTTGAATTGGGTTATTGCCCATTATAAAAGTAGTAAGATTATTACTTATCCAACTGCTTTTGGAGGGGGCCTAGTGATTCTGGCGTGGTGAGAACCTGGCATCAGATCAGGATTATTCTGATTTTAGGGCTGAATATATAGTTGTTTTATTGTAAATATTCAGTTCTGATATTGGCATTCCCCACCCCCAATTAGTACATGTACTTGTACAGGTAATATATGGGATTTAGTACTAAACCCATTGTCCAGGCCTTAAATGACCTTAGCTGTTGATAGACCGTTAAACCCCAACAAACAAACAAACAACCAAATAAGGAAATAATCCCAGGTTTGTCAGATCATTTTATTTGTGTTTCAGGCCTGGAGAGCGAGTTACATACCCTTGCTGGCCGCTTGTCGGACTTGACGAGAACGGACACGCACATGAGGTACCCAGATATGCACTCGCGACCAAAGATACCAGCGACTGCATATGACAGACAATGTGCAGAGGAAGTTTGCGATATTGCTGAGAACATTATAACTCTCGTGTCGGATACATACGAGTGTTGAGTGTGTATCTAGAGTGGGAGTATTGTCTTAAGAAGTCTACTTGAGCTGAAACCTTTTTGTGAATTTCCAAATAGCTTGTTCACACTATATGATGGCCAATTAACCCTTAGAAAGCGGGAAACAAAAATTGTCTGCAGTTTTATACTTTTTCTTTTTTTTCATGGTTTGAAAGCACTTTAGAATACTTATAATATAAATGATTCTTAAGTGGTGTTTAGAATAATTGGAAATGATTCTAAAGTGGTGTTGAACCATTTCATTTTGCTGAGTAAATGGATAATAGAACATAAGCAACAAACAAGACAACAACATTTAAGTTTAGCATTGTAAGGGTTAATTTGTCACATATAGTGAATGTATGGCAACCATTGGTGGTCTTTATTAGACTTTATTCTGTACATTCACACAATCAGCACATTCTCATGTAGCCATGGGGGATATTGAAGATGTGACTAATTTGTGTATGAAGTTGATCAATGTCTACTGGATTATTGATATGGTAGGTTGATATTGTGCCACACTGGTCTTGTAATAGCTATTGCCATGCCATTTCTAATACTGTGAATAGAATGTAATTTATACCCCCAGTATATCTAGTATGCCAAACGGTAAATAGTTGTTGTCTGTGTTTCCGTATGTAATATTCATTTTAAATGTGCAGGTACCTTTTGTAGATGGAACTGTAATTCAGATTGCCTTGTTAACTTTGACTGCTTGTTAATCATCATCCATTTTTAGCTCACCTGAGCCTAAGGTTCAAGTGAGCTATTGTTACCGCTTTTCGTCCATCGTCGTCCGTCAACACCTTTCCGGCCTCTTATTCTTCTAAACCGCTTGGCTGATGTTGAGCAAATGTGTTACTCGTTGTCAGATTTGTTAAAATGGACGGCGTTCCATATCCAAGATGGCCGCCATCGAAAAGTAGGTCAAATCCTTGAAAAATCTTCTCACGAACTGCCTGACCGATTTCGACAACACTTGGAAGGAATGATCGATAGTCTAATGTCTTTCAGATTTGCTAAATTGGGATAAAAAATGGGCGGGGCCCGGGGTTAAATTTAATTTTTGCCAAATATGGTCATGTTGTATATCAAATCTAAGGTTCAGAGGAGAGAATCACTCTGGGGCATTTATTTGTCAAAATCGGATGATTATGTCTTACTATGGACGCCGAAAGATCATCCTTTTATTGTAGAGTACAAATGTCTTGTGCACTGCTTGGCCGATACTGGTCAAACTTCACAGTTATGGTCCGTAGGTCAGCTGAGCATTACAGGGCCATTTGGGCCTCTTGTTTATTTGCTCGTTTGGAAAAACAGGACGTATTATGTATTCACCTTGTACGGGCGGGCGGGCAGTCACAGATTGTCCAACCAATAACTAAATTCGGTATACAATTTTATTGCGTCGAAATGACGAAGCCTATTCATTTTCAAAACTTTCCGATGACTTATATCCCCTTGTTGGCCATTTTTAATTTTTGTAACTCAAGTTCTACTTCATGGATCGCAACCAACTTCAGTATACATATTTATCACGGCAAGTCGAATAAGCCATTATATTTTCAAAACAATCTGACGACTTATCTCCCCTTGGTGGCCATTTTTAATTTTCGAACTTTGTATCCTTGTCCACGCAATAACTCAGGTTTCACCTGACGGATCATAACCAAATTCGGTATACATGTTTATCATGACACGAGGAAGTACCCTATCGATTTTCAATGAGTTATCTACTCTTGTTGACTGGCGCATATTGTGACCTTCGGCACTCTTGTTATCTGTCTGTCCGTCCATTTGTCTGTCTGTCTGTCTGTCGATTTTCCATTTCACGTTCCACCCATGCTCCTCCATGTCCAACGTCAAGGTCAAATGACTTTGAAATTTCCGGTTCAGTAGACTTTAAACATTCTGGTTCTGTAGATTCATTCTACTATAACATTACCATATTAACAATTCACTTAAACGTTATGTGCATGCTGGTCGTCAGCCATATTTTAAATAATTTGAAATAAATATTCAGTAAATTTTATATTTCTGGTTCTGTATATTAATTCTGATAAGACATGTGTGTGTACATTAATAGTGATATGCTTGAAGATTCGTGTGCATGTTCATCATCAATATTTTCATTCCTCGCCACACCCATGCTCCCACCTTGTCCAAGGTTAAGGTCAAATGATTTTGAAATATCCGGTTCAGTAGACTTTATATTTCCAGTTCAGTATATTCAACCTATAACTGCTTTTCCACCAGAGAATTTCATTTGAGACTTCAAGTGCATGTTTATCATCAATAGTTTCAATCCCCACCAAACACATGCTACCCCGTGCTCAAGGTCGAATGGCTGCAATGTTCAGTTTAGTAGATTTTACATTTCTGTTGCAGGAGATTCAATCTATTATAACTGCTTTACTGTATGAGGGATCCGCTTGAAACTCCATGAATCTCGGCGAGGCCCTAATGACATAGCAACTGGCGTTAAAACTTGTTTGTTTTGATCAATCTAGGGTATTGTGTGAGCCGCTGCTCACATTCTCCATTTCTTTGTATTTTACATGTTGTTCATCTTGTATTATAATATACCCCAGCGGATGATGGGGGACGCGAATCCCAACCATGGTGTTGTATTGTACTATGCATCATAATATTGTGATGTACATGTACACGTATGTATTTCCATTTCGGCTGTTTGAACAAGTGTGGTGAAATACATTCATGTAGTTGTGGGTGGTTGGTCGGGTGAACGCGACGGCGTAATTTAACGATGGGGGTACTCCTTATATGAATCACGATTTGCCTGGTTTGGCCCTCTGGTACGTTTTTATCTTTGGCTCTTTTGTTACCTGGGAGTTGAATTGGGTTATTGCCCATTATAAAAGTATTAAGATTATTACTGATCCTACTGCTTTTGTGAGGGGGCCAAGTGATTCTGGCGTGGCGAGGACCTGGCATCAGATCAGGATTATTCTGATTTCAGGGCTGAATATATAGCTTTTTTATTGTAAATATTCAGTTCTATTTGGGATTTTCCCCCCGTTTGTACATGTACTTCTACAGGTAATATATGGAATTTAGTACTAAACCCATTGACCCGGCTTTAATGACCTTAGCTGTTGATAGGCCGTTAAACGCCACGTGACACGTGACGTTTTGATATAATGATAACCTTGACATACAATATGTCTTGATATAAGTATGACCATGACACTGTCACACATGACGCATTGATATAATAATAACATTGACACTGTCACACATGTATGTCTTGATCTAATGATAACCTTGACACTGGCACACATGTATGTCTTGATATAATGATAACATTGACACTGTCACACATGTACGTCTTGATATAGTGATAACATTGACACTGTGACATATGTATGTCTTGATATAATGATAACCGTGACACTGTCAAACATGTACGTCTTGATATAACGATAACCTTGACACCGTCAAACATGTACGTCTTCATTTAATGTAAACATTGGCACTGTCACACATGACGTCTTGATATAATGATAACATTGACACTGTCACACATGACGTCTTGATATAATGATAACATTGACACTGTCACACATGTACATCTTGATATAATGATAACCGTGACACGGTCACACATGTACGTCTTGATATAATGATAACCTTGACACTGTCACACATGTACATCTTGATATAATGATAACCGTGACACGGTCACACATGTACGTCTTGATATAATGTTAACTTTGAGACTGTCACACATGTATTTCTTGATATGATGATACCTTGACACTGTGATAACATTGACACTGTCACACATGATGTCTTGATATAATGATAACATTTACATTGTCACACCCGACGTCTTGGTATAATTATAACATTGACACTGTTACACACGACGTCTTGATATAATGATAACCTTGACACTGTCACACATGATGTCTTGATATATTGATAACCTTGACACTGTCGCACATGTATGTATTGATATAATGTTAACATTGACATTGTCACTCATGTATGTATTAGTATAATGATATGTACGTCTTGATATAATGATAACCTTGACACTGTCACACATGTATGTCTTGATATCATGATAACCTTGACACTGTCACACATGTATTTCTTGCTATCATGATAACCTTGACATTGTCACACATGTATGTATTGATATAATGATAAACTTGACATTGTCACACATGTATGTATTCGTATAATGATGTGTACGTCTTGATATAATGATAAACTTGACACTGTCACACATGTACGTCTTGATATAATGATAACCTTGACACTGTCACACATGATGTATTGATATAATGATAGCCTTGACCCTGTCACACATGTACGTCTTGATATAATGATAACCTTGACACTGTCACACATGACGTATTGATATAATTATAACATTGACACTGTCACACATGTATGTCTTGATATAATGATAACCTTGACATTGTCACACATGTATGTATTAGTATAATGATATGTACGGCTTGATACAATGATAACATTGACACTGTCACACATGTATGTCTTGATATAATGATAACCTTGACACTGTCACACATGTACGTTTTGATATAATGATGACCTTGACACTGTCACACATAATGTCTTGATATAATGATAACATTGACACTGTCACACATGATGTCTTGACATAATGATAACCGTGACACTGTCACACACGTCGTCTTGATATACTGATAACCTTGCCACTGTCAACTTGACGTCTCGATGTAAGGATAACCTTGACACTGCCATACATGATGTATTGATATAATGTTAACATTGACACTGTCACACATGTATGTATTGATATAATGATACCATTGATACTGTCACGCATGATGTATGGCCATAGTGATAACCGTGACACTGTCACATACGTCGTCTTTATATAATGATAACCGTGGCTCTGTCACACGTGACGTCTTGATATAAGGATAACCTTGACACTGTAACACATTATGTCTTGCGATAATGGTAACCTTGACACTGTCACACACGACGTCTTGATATAATTATAACGTTGACACTGTCACACATGACGTCTTGATATAATGATAACTTTGACACTGTCCCACATGTACCTCTTGATATAACATTAACCTTGACACTGTCACACATCATGTATTGCTATAATGATAACATTGACGCTGTCACACATGTACGTCTTGATATAGTGGCAACATTGACACTGCCACACATGTACGTCTTGATATAATGACAACATTGACACTGTCACACATGTACATTTCGATATAATGATAACCTTGACACTGTCACACATGACATCTTGGTATAATGATAACATTGACACTGTCACGCATGTACGTCTTGATATACTGTTAACTTTGACACTGTCACACATGTATGTCTTGATATGATGATAACCTTGACACTGCGATAACATTGACACTGTCACACATCGATATAATGATAACCATGACACTATTACACATATATGTCTTGACATAATATTAACCTGGACACTGTCACACATGATGTCTTGATATAATGATAACCTTGACACTGTCATACATTTACGTCTTTATATAATGATAACATTGACACTGTCACACATGTATGTCTTTGTATAATGTTAACCTTGACACTGTCACACATGACGTCTTGATATAATTATAACAATGACACTGTCACACATGACGTCCTGGTAGAATTATAACATTGACACTGTCACACATGACGTATTGATATAATTATAACATTGACACTGTCACAAATGTACGTCTTGATATAATGATAACCATGACACTGTCACACATGTACGTCTTGATATAATGATAACCTTGATACTGTCACACATGTATGTCTTTATATAATATTAACCTTTACACTGTCACACATGTGTGTATTGATATAATGATAACATTGACACTGTCACACTTGATGTCTTTATATAATGATATAATGTTAACCTTGACATTGTTACACATGATGTTTTGATATAATGATAACATTGACATTGTTGCGTATGATGTTCTGATATAATGATAATATTGACATAGTCACACATGTACATCTTGATATAATGATAATATTGACACTGTCACACATGTACCTCTTGATATAATGAACTAATGATGACATTGACACTCTTACACATGACATTTAAATATAATGATAACCTTGACACTGTCACACATGTACGTCTTGATATAATGATATAACGTTGATATTGTCGTCCATGTACTTCTGTGGCAGGTGGGATCATGTGATGGGTAATTTAACGATCGGGATGCATCCTTAAAACAAATCCCATTCTTAGCGTTCATTGACACTGTCACACATGTATGTCTTGATCCTTACCGGAATCCCGACTGGAGACCTGGTTTGGCCCTCACATACTTCTTTGGCATTTTGTGTGTGACAGTTGAATCTGGTTAGAGGGTGGCAGGTGGGAGCATCCGATGGGTAATTTAACGATCGGGATGCATCCTTAAAACAAATCCCATTCTTAGCGATCGGGGTTCATCCTTACCGGAATTCCGACTGGAGACCTGGTTTGGCACTCCCATACGTCTTTGGAATTTTGTATGTGACAGTTGAATCTAGTTATACCCCTTATGTGAGTATTACGATTATTCGTAATCCTATTTTAGGGGAAGGGGCCAAGTGGCCCGGTATGGACCTGGCACCAGGTCAGGTCATTCTAATTTCAGGGCTGAATAATTTTTTTTTGGATGTAAAGATTCTGTTCTGATTTTGGGATCCCCCCCCCCCCAATGCAGCAGGTTAAAACGAGATTGACACTTGCTTCAAATGAGCATTTGGTACAAACTCATGCCCCCATTAACATGGCCTTATGGCCTTGACCTTTTGTACCTTCACATGATTTAGGAAACCCTTAGCTTACTTTAGCACATGCCCATGATCATGCTACGGTCAAATGCCTCGGCAGGCGCGACACCGCTTCCGTAGCGGAATTATTGTTGTAATTATTGACGGCTATTGTTGTTGTTGCTGCATTTGCCCCCTCTCCTCCTCCTACTACTTCTGCTGTTACTGGTGCCGCTGCCACTACTATGGCTACTACTGTTGGCCCGGATCAAATGTTTTGTTATTTTAAATAACAACAATAATTATAGAGTAATTGTATAATTGAGACCCGACACACAACATGTACCTTCAGTCCTCTGCAATTGCAAGCGAACAGCATATGCCTGCTTTGTTGCGTGCAGGCTGGTCTGAGCCTATGCTGGTCACAGGGGACTGGAGATACATTTTCCTGTGTGGTAGCTCATAACATTTTATCATGTACATGCGCGATATGTGGCGCACGCTATATGCGGTGTTACAGTGAATCCACTCCTCCGGAGTAACGAACTTGATATTACGGCGACGTAAGTATGCCAACGTCTGTTTTGCATCTGGTGATCCCAGGGTAAGACATATATAATGTGGCAACAGATATATTGAGAAAAAAAACTGACATCGTTAAACGAAGCTAATCCCCTCGCTAGCAGCCTTGATAAAAAAAACACAAACAAACTTTAACGCAAACTTGTAAGTCCTTTGACCTTCACCTAGTGACACAAGGGCCGCATGCGTGGGACGCATAATTAATATATGGATGATGAACAATAAGCATACGAAGTTTCAAGTAAATTTGACACACGGTTACAGAGATAGTAGGTATCTGAACATTTTAACGCAAATTTGGGGCACAGGGGCCGCATGAGGGGGACACAGAATGAATATGGATGATGACCAATACACATACGAAATTTCAAGCAAATCTGACTTACGGTTGCAGAGATAGTAGGTATCTGAAAATAGTAATGCAAATTTGGACAGAAACTTTAACGCAAACTGACAAGTCATTTGACCTTGACCTTTGACACAGGGGCCACGTGAGTGGGATACAGTATGAATTTATAGATACTGACTACTGTCATTATATACGTTGTGGCTGTATGCTTATTAAATAAGCATATGCATTTTCAAGTCACTGTGACTTAGGACTGCAGAGATATAAGATATTTACAAAACTTGTACACGCACGGACACCCGGACGTCATTGTGATCACTATGTCTCGCTTTCCGCAAGCGGGCTTGACAAAAATATTCTCTTGAACCTCCAGACCAATTTAGACTAAACCTTGCAGGATTGATTGATACTCGATGCTCTTTCCTATTTGTTAAAATGATGACACAGAGAGCAAAAAGAATGGCAGAGCCAGGGGCAGGGCCAGGGGCTGGGGGGGGGGGGGGCGGAGAGGTCAAATTTTTGGACCGAATATGTTCACGTCACATTAAATCAAAGGTACCGACAGGACGGTTGCTATTGTGCAATCAGATGATTAAATAGTCCATGATGGCCGCTGAAAGTTTTTCTATTTATTACAGATTTCAAACTGTAAAGCATTATTTTTCCAAGGTCTTGGTCTTGGTGTATCCACTTGTGCAGAGTACTATACATTAAATTGGTTAGGATCAGGTCCTTCTATACCAAATATTGTTTCTTTAACTAGGTCACCCCTAAGTAACTGGAATGGATTTTGATATGTTAATTTTGCAACTAATTCAACCGTCACAAAACGATTTTCAGACTAGTCCATTTATGAAAAGGGGGATGTTTTTGTTCTTAAAAATATGAAAATTACTTGCAAAAAGTACAGATCCTGATGAGACGGCTCGTCGCGAGCCGGCTCATCTGGATCTACAATGTTTTACAATACCACTATACATGCCCGTTTTGTTGAAACGGCTAATACCATAGATACATGTATTGTTTCTTGTGTGGTACATGTGCATATTAGCGTCCATGTATCAATTATGTATTAAATGTTATGATTAATTATGCCGGGTACTAGTTTGGTTAGGAGCATGTACTTCATTGTCAAATGAGACCAGCCATGTGACTGGTGTCGAAAACTGACAGAACTTAATTGGATTCCACATTTGCTCTGAGAATTTCACCAACTTTTGATGTCATTGACGACAGGACTATTCTGATTTCAGGGCTGAATATATCATGTTTTATGGTAAATATTCAGTTCTGATTTTGGGATTTTCCCCCCATTTGTACAGGTAATATATGGGATTTAATACTAATCCCATTGGCACGGCCTTAAATGACATTGGCTGTTGATATGCCGTTAAACCACAACAAAGAAAACAAACAAAACGCATGTCTTGTTTCGTTAATACCATAGATACATGTACTGTTTGAAGTCACTTTCTTGTGTGGTACATGTGCATATTAGTGTACATGTACCTGTTTAAGGTATTAAATATTATGTTTAATTTTAATAGTGCTTATGTACACAGTTATTAGGAAACTTAGTTTCCAATTAATGTGCTATATAGTGTAAATTGACTGTTAATCAGTTCATTATATACTTGGCCTAACGATACTGAATACATATTTGTAATTTTATTGTCTTTGGCTTATATTTAAGGGTGGGAATTGGCTCGAACACCTTCCATACCTGGGATATAGCCCAGTAAAGAAGCAGGCCGATGGTCGTCGGTCTGGTTTATATTTCCGCATTTTGATAAATGTTGCTTTTTTTCAGCCTCCAAATGTGTGCTCCAAACATAAGATAATATATGCAGGTATGGTAACTTATAATTTGAGGCCTCCTATATAACCCATCAGCTTATCAGAGTGTGATATAGTATGGCTGGGTATCGATTAGAGACGACTGAGGGTAATCCACACTAGTTTGCGGGTAATTTGCGTTTTTAGTGACACATACGGATTGGTAAACTGAAATTAAGTGGCGAATGTACTACTAGCGAATGTGCTGTATCTAATTAATTTATAGTTACATTCAGTCCTAATCATACCCAATCACCATCGAGAAAAAGAGAAGAAATTGATTTCTGACGGTATGGTATTTGACGTGTCACTTTCACCCTCTCTTAGTGTACTGCTTCATAATGCTATATTAGCCTCTCTTGATAACCATGATTACTGAGTTTATGTTGCTAATTGGGTTTTATTTATTTTTTAATTTTATTTGTTATTTACTAATATTTACTAAATTTTAGTTTGAGGCACCTGCCACACAGTCAGTTTTTGGCCGGAATTAGACTAATAGACATTAAATCGTTTGATTTTTATCTATATTGCAGTAATGCAGATGGTCAATTTCGAGATAAAAAGCAATTACCCGGTAGCTCCGGAGTCCCTGTAGTAAAGAAAAAAAGCCTCAAAAGGAGACAATTTGGTTCCAGTTAGCTAGACAAGCAATCTCCGTGGAGCCAGACGCAACTCCACTGAATCAGCTGACTACCCTCACCCCATCGACCCACTCGATCACTTAACCCAATTAAATTGAATTAGTGGGCCACATCACCCCACCCATACACCCGCCAACCACACACCCAATCAGTCACACACACACACACACGCACGCACGCACGCACGCACGCACGCACGCACGCACACGCATATGCATACATACATATATATATACACTTACACAGACATACATATACATATATACACACATATACATACACATACATGCATGCATAAACACACACACACATAAATATATATGGGCCGCGCTCTGTGAAAACCGGCCTAAATGACAACGTAATGAAAGCCTGAAAATGACGTCACAAAGTTCCGCTTAACCAACGTCACGTCGGATTTTGACACTTGAAATCGTTGTGTCATTGAAATAAGTTGTCCTATTTATAGCCGTACGCTTTACTAATTGTGACTCACAAATATGTTAATGTTGGATACGCGTGACATAATTGTACAATTGTTTTCATAGTGGTTCAGTTGTCTGTTTTTTCGGTTTCCTTCAAGGAAACACGTAGAGATTTTGTCGATTATTTTTTATACAAATGAGCATATTGCAAATGACTTTTATAATATATATTATATGGACGACTTGTGAAATGACATTTCAAACTAAATAACCATACGACCGGTATCTTTAGATAACACATCACACAATCAGTATTATGTAATCATAATGCTAATATTCTTTTAAACTTTATTTATATATTTATATAACAATTACAAACAAATGCATTACGCAAACACGTCTTATTTGGAATTAATAAATCACTGAACTACTTTCGGCAAGGGAGATAATCAATATCACGCGAACTATTTTCATACGAGCCAAGCGGATTGTTCTGTTTATGATTAGTATATATAGTTTTAAGCTATCTCCTGTGATATATAATGATACATTACTTTGTTATGTTATGGGTACTAATACATGTTGTTTCAATAGCGTATCTCTGTAACGGTATCGTTGTAGATGGAGTTGCAAATAATTTAATAATCATTACTTTCAAATGGTGGCGTAATACTGATAGCACTTCTGTATAACTGTGATTGTCGTAAATGGCGCAACAGTCATGAGGTTAAGGTCGCCGACTTCAATGATTTAATTACCGATTCCCGAAAGGGTCGGGGTTTCAAACCTCGACGTGGTATAAAAAAAAATTCTCCATATATATTATTTTTGTGATTTTAATATTTTTTAATATTTTCACAATTTTATGCTTTTAATAAAAATACCTATAAATTGATAGAAACTTACCAACAATTAAAGTGTCTGTCTTTAAGTAATATATACACAGACAGTTTGTTACTGATTTTTTAAGTTTAAGTAATATATACACAGACAGTTTGTTACTGTTTTTTTAAGTTTGAGGTACTGTCTATACTGTCTATACCAAAATCTATTTTTGTGGCTGTCACAATTAATTAATTTTCGGACAGCAAACATTTTTTTATGAATTTGAAATAATTATTGTCCTCCATCTGCTCACAACACTGTTCGAACTGCTCCTGTGGCTACCACGACCAGAATTCACTGGCCGCAAACACAGTAGCCATCGGCGTCTATTTATTAAATTATTTATTTTTATTTTATTTGAATTCCGCGTGAACGCTGCATTTTGTGTCAACACCATTTACAGAAAATATTGATGATTTTCTAAACGAATATCGGAGAAATGCGGCTATATATTTTGTCAATTTTCAACACCATTTACGGAAAAAAATTACTGATTTTTTAAAACAATATCGGCACAACTAAATACTGTGATAGAATTTTTGTAAACTTTTCAACACCATTTACGGAAAATATTACTGATTTTCTAAAAACAATATCGGCGAAGGTGTACTGAACTACTCTTTATTTTAAATAACCAGCCGTCTAATAGATCTGTGTATAATCGGGAGTATATCGTTAATTGTCATGTTGTCTCCGACAGTGAGGTGTTGCGGCACACATCAAAACGACACGTCAATTTCAAAACATTGCCTAAGGGTCACAGCTGTGTGGTGTCATCAGATCAACATCTCGTCACACACAACTACGCATTATCGATTTTTTTCCCCACACAAAGCGACGTGTATTTACAACTAGATCTGTGTAATGTGTCGGGTGTAGCCAAATACCATACATAAATTCGTAATTAGTCACAGATGTAGCCTTAAAATATAATCGATTTCCTTAAATTACGTCCGCATGTTGACAGATATTTCAGAGCAGACGTCATCGTAATTTGCCGTTATTTATTTCCAAAATTAGCCATATATTCTGTAAATGGCGTTGAAAGTTGACAATAAATTAAGACCAGATCAGTACGTTAAATCGCTATCGACGACAACTGACGATCCGATGAGAGAGTAATACCGTTTAAGCGTATCCAATGTTAAATATACATCGTTATTTTGTTATGACTTTCGTAGTTTTTACCGAGAAATTCAAACCGTTTCCAATTATTGGGGAACATAATATCATGATTAGCACATCGTTTCACTAAGCGGGGGCTACTCAGGAAATGGGATCACACGGTTTATTGTTTACACTGGATTAATGGCGGCCTCCATGAGGTCTCAGGTAAATCTTATTTTTCAATAATACGACTGTGGTTTCTTCCTTTTAGTGATAACCATGTTCCAGCCGTTAACACTTATTTAGCAACATTACTTAATATGTAGTTAGTCTGAACATTCTGCAGAGAAATCTGAATTGGACGGAATCGAGCGTTGTTTAAACTTAGTCCGGTTCATATGCACAGGTCAAAATATGAACTGAAAATGGCGCTTTGTGTGACAGAAATCCGTACGCGGACGAATAAAAAAAATATTTTGTTATAAATATCACATACAGCGAAACAGCGGTAGCATTTACTGTTTTAATAATATGCATACATATTGTAATTAATGTTTAATAGTGATATACTTATGAATAATATACGATACTATGGTTTATACTCCAGCACTATGTTTTTAGGCTGTGTGATTTGCCTCAATATAAACTGGATTGATTAATACTTATATTCATGCGCTTCATGACAACATCATTACATTTAAAATATACAAATATTACTTAAAGGGGTACCGATATGATACATTTTAATAATATAAATATTGAAAATACACATTACAATCGCTTACAACATAAGTTATTGATTGAAAATAGTCACTGCATCGTGACCTATTTGACCGCATTACCTATTGCGCGGCAACCTCATCATACCCCCTGTTTACATAGGTAACCGGGGATATGGTGAGGTAGGCTCGCTAATACAATATTTGCGTAATGTGAGAGAACCTTCGTAGTCGGAGAAGATGGAGGAATCTGTATGTTTCTTAATTTGGGTTGAAACCGGAATGCTCAAAGAAAACAAACTTATCCTTTCTGGCGACCACCATCAAATATACATGTACTTACAAATTGAGGATCGAACCCGGCGCGCATGCGGCGCTCTTTACTAATTGTGCTAAACGGTCCTGTTCAGATTACGTGGTAGTGTGGATATTGGACTGCGATGCCCGCAAACGTTACATTTATTAAAGAAAATGTAAACATTTGGCTCATTAACAGGGACACATATTCTGGATACAATCGGCCACGAATATAACTGGGCATAGGTCTTAATTCGTTTGATTTACTGGTTCACCTGTCGAATATTTCGAAAATCAACATACAATTTACAATGTGGAAATTGTCAGAAAAATAATTGTATCACACTATGGTAGTGGTAATTACGCGGCTTCTGGCATATCGCATCATGTTGACACTGGGCCAAACATGTTTTAGTATTTAGTGTATTGGTATTGTGTCACATGAATATTTACTGCACTCATATTTGTAGCCACCAGAGACGTACTAGCCTACTGATTTTTATTTGTATTAGTAGTATATGAGAGTCAAAATGATACAAGTTTCTATGGAAGCCACCCGCTAAGCGCGGTGACTCCCACAGGAAACTTGTATCATTGTTGACTCTCATATACTACTTGATTTTTCCCCCACTGTTATCACGGTATGGATGAGAAGAGTGGGAATTATTTTTCATCAACCATTATACTTTCTCGATCGTATTAGAAGTTATCTACGAGATTACACCCTATTAGAGATAAGAATCTCTATGTTATACTCAGTATAAAACAGCAATCTGTCAAACCTAGCATCAATTTACACCCTATTAGAGATAAGAATACATTGGCTATACTCTGTATATACAACAATCTGTCATACATTTATTAAAAATAAAATAACAATTTACACCGTATTAGAGATAAGTTATCCATTGATTATACTAAATATAATGCCTACCATAAAGCAAATGAGAGAGCAAGCTAAGAGTTGGGCAATTTCCCTAAGATGTTTGAGACTCAAGAAAGCTATAGCAGATAGGATAAGTGACGCGTGAGCCGTCGTTCGCGAGGAGAGGATGTGGCGTGCGGTTTCGACCGGACGACTGCCTGCCGACCCCGAAAAACGATCCGAGATATTGGATAATGAGACGACGGCCAGTCTGCGTGCCACTGCTTACGCACAGCGTGCAAAAGAAGATCCCAGCGTACGCAGAAAACCACTCTTCAATGCGTACTACAATAATATTTATCAAGGGTTGGTGGGGAGACCTCCTAAGAGGAGGAGAGAGCTCGCCAGAGATTTGGTGGAGGAGGGTCCCAGGGTTCTCGTAGAATATGCCGAAGCTAGGGAAACTGTTGATAGGGGTAGGAGGAAGATAGTATGGACTTTCGAGAGGGGGGTAGACGGGGAGATCGCTAATCGCATAATGAATAAAATTCGTCCAGAGATGACCGCGGCCTGTTATCTGAGGTATTCGTGCTCGTATTAGGAACATCGAGACCGACGCTACTATGATCTATCACAAACAATCACCGGGCAGTCCGTGGATAAACGAGATCGCCAAAGCAGAGAGTTGGATATCCGATAGAGAGAGAGGTCGAATGGACATCGACAAAGTCGATAGACCAAAAACAAAATGGACCTTCGTTCGTTGGATATCGATCGAGGTGAAGATGATCATCGATGCGCAACAACTTCTCATGGGAGCGGAAAAACTCCCCGATTGGTTAAGACAGAAAAAGGGAATGTATTCCGTCGACACGTACGATGACTACTTGTGTCTGTTTATGTGCATAGCCAACCACCGTGGAGGGAGACCCGACCAATGCTGTAGGAAGGCACGAGCTCTGGCTCACGAATACCTCGGTCACGATAACGGACCGGATAGCAAGGGAATCCCCCTGAACGATATTAAGAAGGTCGAAGAGCACTTCAAGCTGGGCATTCGTGCATACGAGCCCACCGACGACGGAGTGTGGTACCTCATGAAGTCTCCGGCAAACTACGATGCGGTTGGGGAGAAGATCATGACGATAGGTGGGTGGCCGGCGATCCGGTCGACGGCTACTGTCACGAGACCAAGACCGTGTTTCAGTTTCACGGATGTTACTGGGTGTCCGACGCATTGCAGGAGAGGTAACGCGAGATCGCTGTACAAGAGGACCAAAATCCAAGGCGCCAAGATAAGGGAGGCGGGTTGCGAGCTGGTGTTGATGTGGGAGTGCGAGTGGTTGAATGAGGGGAATCCCCACTATCCACCATCGCCGCACGAGGAAGAGACAACTCTGTACCCTCACCAGATAGTCTACGACTTCGAGGCGTATCTCGACAAGTCGAAAACCACGCGACCCACCAAAGACCTGACCTTAGAGGTCTAGCACGTTCCTATATCGGTGTCGTTGGGGGATACGATGCACGAGGGGATCACCCACATCTGCGAATGAGATCCCGACACCCTGATCGAGAAGTTCCTGACCGAGCTGCAGAGGAGAGTTAATGACATAAGGGACGGGGTTCGGAAGAAGTATATGCCGACCGACATAGAGATGCTGTCGAAACCTCAGCGAGAGAAGCTCGTGGGTTCAACTGCAGCAGGTACGACCTGAACCTCATCAAGAGGTACCTTGTAGAGAAGTTGGCGGCCACCGTTAATAAGGTGATGGTCGGAAAGAGAGCCAGCATGACGATGTTTCTGTTTACCCCGGAGTTTAGATTTCTCGACATCATCCAGTATCTGGGACCCGGTACCACGTACGACCGGTGGGTAAAGGCTTACGACTGTAAAACGGTAAAGTCCCACTTCCCGTATGAGTGGTTCGATTCCCCAGAAAAACTCGACCATCCGGGGATGCCCGACTATCCCGAGTGGTACTCGAAGTTGAAGGGTGAGTTCCTACTGACGCTGCCCGAGTGGAAAGAGTGCAAGAAGGTATTCCGAGAAAAGGGATGAATGCGTTCCAGGAATGGTTGCGACATTACAACGACTTGGACGTCGGACCGTTCCTGGAGGCACTGACTATAATGACGGAGTTCTACAGGGGGAGAGGCGTGGACATACTCAAGGACGCTGTGTCTCTGCCCGGTGTCGCCGAAGGATGAGACTTACGCGATGATGAAGGAGGGATTGGTCGGTGGTCCGTCCATAGTGTTCTCCAGATACGCCGAGGCTGGCAGGTCGACGATCAGGGGTCAGGTATGGAGTCGGGAGGAGAAGATGTGCAAGGCTGTGCTGGGGTACGACGCCAATGCGCTGTACCTGTCTATCCTGTCGAAAGACATGCCGTGCGGGGAGGAGAAGATATGGACGTGGGACGACCCAGAAAGACAGTCGCATATAGATCGTTTCGTGAGGAAGGCCAGACGCGACGAGTGGTTGAGAGTTGGATATAGAGCTCCCGGAAACGTTGCGAGACAAGTTCTCGGAAATGTCACCATTATTTGTAAATATAGTTGTCGAGGAAGCAGAAGTCCCGGAACACATGTTAAAATATTTGAAGGACACGGACCGGAAACGAGGAGATAGCAAGAAGCTCGCTGGGGCACTGTCCGCCAAGAAGATGATCATATACTCCCCCCTGCTAAAGTGGTATCTGGAGCACGATCTGGTCGTCAAGGCGGTGCATAGGGTGATAGACTACACGCCCGGCAAACCGTTCCAATGGTTCGTGGAAGAGGTCACCGCTGCCAGACGGACGAGGGACGTCGACGACAGCAAGGCGGTGTTGGCGGAGATATTCAAACTGGTTGGCAACGCGTGTTGTGGCAAGCTGATAGAGGCGCAAGAGAGACACATGAACACCACTTATACGAAGGATGAGAAGACTGTCGACCGGGCACTGAGGTCGGAGTGGTTCGAAGACCTGAAGGAGATTGTGGAGGCTTACGAGATATCGAGCAGGAAGACTCGAGTGGTGATCAACAGACCGTTTCAGTGTGGCATAGCGGTCTACCAGTTGGCCAAGCTTCGTATGCTGGAGTTCTACTACGACATCTTAGACAAGTACGTGGATCGTGGAGATTTCGAACTGATACAGATGGCCACTGACAGCATGTACTTCGCGGTGTCGGAGAAGATGCTGGCGAAGGTGGTGAGAAAGAAGCAGAAGAGTAAGATCAATAATGAGAAGGCCGTGTGGTTGGCTTGGGACAAATGGAGCAGCAGAACTCCGGGACTGTTCAAGCTGGAAGCTGTTCAAGGGGGATAGAGCCATCGCTCTGTGCAGCAAGTGTTACTACGTGAGCGGTGACGAACAAACTAAGCACTCGGCCAAGGGGATGTCGAAGAGATCTAACGATCTGACTTGGGGGAGGTACAAGAGCACTCTCGAAGGGAGAAGTGACATGGCGGAGAACAGGGGATTCCGAAGGATTAACGGTGTGATGAAGACGTACAATCAGGAGAAGTTGGGGTTGTTGGCGTACTACGACAAGAGGAGAGTGATGGAAGACGGGGAACACACCGAGCCTCTAGCATAGGTAAAAAAAAAAAAGACTCTGAAAAAAGGGGAGAATACTAAAGACTCTGACGAGAGCCTGACCGACTATGATGACGGACGATCTGGGGGTAGTTGGGTGTCAGAATGCACCGCAAGAAGTTCTTCGCGAACAAACCCGCGCGATGGACCATCATCCAAATAGTAGAGCACGTGCTCATCGGGTTTGGTAATAGATCGATCCAGAGTATATACATTGAGAGACCACACGGGATCAGTCGCGCGGCGGCGACCACCTTCGAGCTCTCCCGGTTGATAGAGGTACCGGACGTCAACATCCGACGGAAGTCGTTTGTCCGCTAAGCGAACGGGTCACCTGCGCGAGACGGCGGATAGTTTGTGCGAAACCTTTTTAGAGTTCATGTCATCTACGGGCTTCTTACCGATCAATCTGGTCACCTCGCCGTTCAGTGCAGTGACCACGGAGGGCAGCCTGGTCACCCACTCGGTCGATCGCGTACGAGGGTCTACAAGCTCTTTGGCATATTGGTGCCCGAACAGTCTCTCATCCAGGGTTCGATTGAACCGCTCCACGATCCCCTGGTCCCGGTGGATGTTGACGCGGCCGCGTCTGATAGAAACGTCCTGTTTAGCCAATAGATGAGAAACCGCGCCCATGAACTCGCGGTCGGGATCGACCTGCAGAAGATTCGGCCAATTGAGAGGACTCCTCTTATATATTCGGGAAAGAGCCTCGGCCACTTCCTTAGACATCTTTCGCGGCCAGCGGCTCAGCCCCCTTATAGCGACTCGCTACGTGAACGACTGTCAGTGCGTACTTGTACGTCTTGCAACCGATGCGATCGTGAGGTAGAAACAGGAAATCTGCTTGGTGGACTTCATTCGGCACCGGCACGTCGAATTTCGGCCGCGGAATATTGTGAGGTGCGGGCAAATAGATATGCCAGATGACCTGCTTCTTGAGACATTCCTTGGCTGCGTTTTCGGAAACCTTGGTCGCCGCCGCGAGGTTCTTGATGGCCGCGAGTCCCTTCCAGTAGCCGCGGGGGCTGTATTATGTGTTCGCTAGCTTGCGCGCTAGGCGAACCGATAGTTTGGTATCAAGCTTGCGCGTGTCCATCGTATGCGAGGTATTCCAGCAGGTCGAACAGTCTCCAACATATCCTCGCCAGATCGTTCGGTAACTGCGTCGTCAATACTAAACCTTTGGGGGAAGTTTCGCTGCAGCTGCCGGTTAAGTTCCAGCTCAGGAGCGGGAACTCGGAAGAATTTAACTCGGAGGAATCCAACTCGGATGAATCTAACATCCGTTTTGCGAAAAGGATGACCGCTTTTTCATCCTCGCGCCACGTCTCTAGAGAGTCTTGGGCCAGACTGATCAGACCCTTTGCGCCAGCTAAACGGTGTTTAAGGGCCGTGTAGCCTACATCGATCAGAGCAAAAAAAAGCTCGTCAACTAACATCGTTCTATATATATATATATATATTATTTAAAAAAGTTCAATTGCTTATTGCTTTTACTTATGGCTTTTGCTTATTGCTTGTCCAATATAGTGGCTGACGAGACCCGTCGCAACCATCTCCACGACGATGAACACGATCTCGCGGTCTTTTTGGGCCTCTGACGGTACATAGAAATCTGAAAGTTGGGGCTCGGGAACCAGCGCCGCGAGAATTTTCTGCGGATATGCCAGCGCGTACTCGCTGTTGGCTTCTTCAACGTTCAGGGAAGTTTACGCGGCGTGATTCTCGCGGCGAAGCTCTTCGTTGACCCAGTCCAGATGGACGGTTCGTTTTTTCGACCATGCTGCGTCTGCGCTCTTAAGTTGTTCTGCAGCTAAATCGTGACGCTTGCGCTCCTCATCCGCGTCCGATTTTCCTATTAACGAGAATAAATAGTTGCTACCGCCGAACGCCACAGCGCTCACGACTGCACCAAACAGCATTATTGCGATCGAAGCCATTATTTCCATATATTAGCGGGTAGAATTCCAGCTTTAACTAGATAATTTCGGTCCCAACTGCGGCCGCTACATTCAAGGTCACGAGCCCTACGTCTCTCACGGTCATGTCCAATTTGGGAGCGGGCCCTCTGAAGGCAAACCCGATACTGAGACCCGATATCACCACGGCATGATAAAGCGCATTCACTATCATTTTGCCATCGTTTTCAGCCATTACATATAGTGATTATTGCATATAAAAGGGATCGCGATCAATGTTTAAATGGGGCACAATCGGTTTCGTAACTTTCTTCGGAACCGCCTCCAACATGCTCGTGAGCGGAGTTGGGGGTCGTTTCGAAAGGCAGTTCCGCACACACAGGGTGCCCACGACTGCCAGACTACCACCAACAACCCATGGGATGATCCAGGTAGGAGCTACAGCAATCGGGGATTGCACAGACAGTTCCTGCGGAGATTTAACCCCCAACTGCACAGGTACGGTTGGAGCTGTCTTCGGATGTTTAGCTGTCTCTGTCCCCAACGGTCGCTCCAGCTCAGGAGCGGCTGGGACAAACAACGACTGTTTGGCCTCTCGAAGCTCGGCGAGTATTTTATCTTGTTTAGGTTTTCGGGTGGCAGCCGCTGCCCGCCCAACTGCCTGTCGTTTTGTGTTTTTGTGTCGTTCTCTGGTTCAACATTGTTGAAGTTGGAAGTGCAATCGGGGATTGCTGTTCCGTCACTCTCGCAGGTGCTTGTCGCTCCTGGTCCAATAGGGTTAGGTGTGTGTCTTGTGTCATCATTTTCTGAGCTTATAGTTCGTGGGCATATACGTCCAAATTGACAGTGCTTAGCCATGGTCAGCGCGGTTGTCAGCGGAGCTAAGTACATACAAAACTTGTGATAAATTGAGCAGCAGGCCGTTCTAAGAGTGTGTCCTACAAAAGGGTCAGTCTCTAGATCGCCAATCAACACCGCGGTGTCCGATATAGGAAGAAGTATACTACAGCGGTAGCGTACAAATGAATAGCCGCCGATCCAAGAGTTTTCGTCATCTCCGCACCTAGCTTCGTATCGCGCATACATTTTATCGACCTCCGTATCTGACATCTTGTCCACCTGACAAACTGAGAGACGTCTACCGAAATACTGCTCCGATTGTCCCCCAGCAACAAGCGCAACTAGCCGCTCGCGTCGCGTCGCGTTTTCATTTTCTGTCAGGACCGTATCGGTAGTCGTGTCGGCAGTCGTTCCTACAGGTCTAGTCGTGTCGGCAGTCGTTCCTACAGGTCCAGTCGTGTCGGCAGTCGTACCGACAGTCGTGCCGACAATTTCTTCCATTAGCTGATCGAGATGTTCGTCGCAGTTCATTGTGTTTTTAATAATTAGTACTATTCTGACTAGCCTCATAAGTCTAACATATTGTCAAGCGCACCATCCGATACTTATGATCACCGTTATGCTCGCAAGAAAGCTCGCAGCGGAGCAACACATTCTTAGCAATTGTTAAGCATTTGCTCAGCATTGTTAAGCAATTGTTAAGTATTTGTTAAGCATTGTTCAGCATTGTTCAGCAATTGCTCAGCATTTGTTAAGCATTGTTAAGTATTTGTTAAGCATTGTTAAGCAATTGCTCAGTAATTAATTGATAACTTCATAATTTGTGGGTTGATCAGTCTTTAACAGAAGCTTGGCGGGCTTAGTTTCCGAAAGCATCTGTCGAACCTCCAGGCGTTCCTCGCGCGTTGGGATAACGTCGTTCTCTCGAAGACAGTCATCGAATGAGTCTCGGTCCTTGTAGTGGAAGAGGGCGACCCATTTCGTTTGCTCGCGCAGATCCTTGAGGGCGGAGTTGTACTTCTGAGTGGAGATCCATACGCTTTGCCCCGCATGCCGGCACGAAAATGCGAGCTCGGAGAGCATGTCCTTTTTGGTCATCGCCGCCTTGGCTGAGCATTCGTCAATTACGTATAGGGTGGACTCACCCTGGAATCTTTGGTATAAACCACGCAGCCAATCGTGAAGCCTGTCGCCGGGGTCAACGACGTATACCTCAGGGTCGGTCTATATCCACTGGCGCCGCTGATAAGTCTCGTTGTGCCGTACAGTGGGACACAGGATCACAATGTGCTGAAAGGCATCGCGGTAGGACCCCTCGAGCAAGTCGAGGATAAAAACCGTTTTTCCGCATCCTGTCTGACCACATATTATGGCAGAGTGGGCATCACAAACTTTATTTGATGTAAAACCACAAACTTTATTTGAAGGTTTTAAATCTTTAGATTTAGATTCAGTAGAGTGCTGAGACGTATCGGCCATCTTCGATGTTGAGTTGTGCGTCTGTGATTATATATAAGTAGACGTTCAATGGCCCAGCTCCATCCGCCTCTTTGGTTATCTGGATCGTCACACCCTCGCTAGCGTTCTCAACTTGGCGTCCACTACCGTGCATTTGGTCGTCGTCGCTGGTTCGCATGTCTAGCGATAACGAGTATTTTGTAGTCAGGAACTGCGCGAGGGAGACGTCCGAGAGCTGCAGGTCTTTGGCAACCGCGGCAACCTCCGGGGAGTGCTTAGAGCCGGCAGCAAACTGCTTTCTGGTTTCGTCCCACTGCTGGTGCGCGAGAAGGCCCTGGTTGTATAGTTGATTGGGGACTCCCTCGATTGTCACCTCGACCTTTGTGATTTTGGGGTTATAGAATTTGCCGGTTTGTCTAACCCCGAGCGCATGCCGGGCCTCCTCGAACAGCATCAGTATACATTTCATCGAGCGGGTAGGTACGTTGACGTTAATATTCCACAATGTGTCGCTTTTGTCTTTCGTCATCTTGCGGTGGCGAAGAACTCGGTCGTAAAGTATGGCAACGCGCCCGGCGTACTGGGATCTGATCAATCGCGCGAGCTCGGGCATCGTGACCATGTCGTACTCCAACGAAACATTGTCGATCGTATACGTCGATGTCACGTCGGTAGCTATGAGAACTCGGCCGTAGTCGTTGAACGTTAGTTCGTATTCGAGGCGGTCAGCCAAAGCGCTCTGATAGTAGGGCATGTGACTCTCCAGCAACTTAAAGTCGAGCGGGATGTAGAAGCGGTTGCCGTAAGCGGCCGCGATCGGGTTGTCCCTCGCGACGTTATCTGCCTTGTTACCTTCCCCGATTCTAAGTCTGGTTACGTTCTTATTTGTGCTGGTGTCAATACCCTGATAGACCGCGTTTTCGCGCTCTTGCGCCGTCTTCCACAGTTCCTGGTAACAATGGTAGACGTCGCTGTCGTCGATCTACATCACCTCATTACCAGAAATCTTTATCATGGTCTTCTGGACGATGGCGCGACCCAGGTTCTGAACGACGGTTCGGTCGACGTCCGTCGACGTCAGCGAAATAGTGAAAGCGAGGCGAACAGTACCCGGCACAATGACGTCGCTAGCTCCGAAGTTGGGGAAGCAGGCCAAGAGCTGCTGGTTCTGGTCGATTGTCGATGGGTTGTTCGCAATAACGACGCTCTATCTCACGCCTTTCGCCCCAAGTGGCTCCCGCAGTCTGCGGTATGGATTGAGTTTGCGGCCGTATTGACTCGAAGACATATTTAATAACTCTATTAAACCCTTATGTTTTTTTCTTTAATACATCGTTAAAGATGGCTGGTTACGACATGGAATAATTCGATCGCACTACGGGCGACAGAGATGATTTCCGCGATCATGATGATGATGACTTCGATGATTTCCTCGCGACCTTCGACGAAACACCCTTCATAGACGCGATAGGGAATTCACCCGGCGAGGAAATAGGTGGCGCTACCGTTGGTCTAAGTCAGCAATTAGTCAATTCAGCTGTAAACGACTACTACAGCAGTTTGGCAATAAAACGTATGGTCCCATCTATCGGCCGCGACTACTCCAAGTTCGAATTGGATCTGCGTGGTAGGTTGCGACTAAAAGCATCAAATGTCCCGATCGTCAACATGAAGACCGGAAAACCCCTAGCGCTGAGCACCATTGTCGGAAACCGGGGCGGTGGCCAAATCGTAAGGAGCGAACTAGGATTCCCAGATTGGAAGAGGGGTAAAACAATTATGCCGGCCCGCGCTGTAGAGGCCCTACAGTCTACCGACGAAACGATGGCGAAGACGGCCTCCGCGATAGAAACAGTCGATCTCAGCGAGGTCCCTCGAATAGCCACCGACGCTATTCGCACAATGGAGATCTCGATAAGGCTATGCAAACGGTCCGGGGTGAATTGGTCCATAACCTCTCCAAACTCATGGCGCTGGATGAACATATCGCGCTAGAAGAAAGAAATCTTGGGGAAGCTTGTGGCGATAGAGAATCTACCGAGCGGATCACCGAACGACTGCGCGGTCTTTGCGGGATGAAAGAGAAGCTCGCTTGGAGGCTGCCTCGACTAACCGTGAGACGCTCCGCACCCAAATAAGTCGGATCCGCGAAAGAATCTCGAGGGTCCTGCACGAGGAGACGACACTCGGTGAGCGTATTCGCACTCTGTTCAGAAAGCAAGGCATCACAATAGTGAGAATCCTCACAGCTTTCGGCATGACTATATCGACCCTAGTTCTAGCTTTCACTGGAGTCGGTGGAGCAGCGACTGCGCCCGCGCAAGCACCCGCGCCATCCGGCGGAGCCAAGGAGTGGGCAAAAAAGCATCTAAAAGCCCTCGCCAGTCTCCTGGCTAAATTAGCCGGAAAGGCGGATGCCGGGCTGCCTGGACTGATCGGGGGTCTCGTTTCCTACTTGTTATCTATATTATCATAAACGGTCGGATGGTTCGCCGAGAATGCTTGGGCTTTAATCGTGGCGATCGCCGGTCTCATATTTTTAGTCTCCCGAGAGTTCCTAAAACCAAAGCGCGAATAGTCCGATCACCACGAGGGCGGCGACGACCCCTAATTTCTCCTCCTGTTCCAATTCGTGAATTGGGGGAACTTTATGATGTGCTTTGTACTGGGGTGGGTGCGTGCGGTTTTATGAAATCGGTTCCACTTCCAACCTCAACACTGTTGAACCCGGGCATATTGAGGGGGGGGGGGGCTTGATGATACCCGTGTTCACGTTCCCGTTGTGGCCGATATTTTGATTGGCGGTGGCGACTACGATCTGATTATTATAACCGTCAACCGGGTCGTCTCGTAGTATCATATTGCTCGGCGCCATATAAAGACCTATTCCAAATGCGTAGTCTACTGGGGTGCGGGCAGTCTGCAAAACGTCTTGATAATTCTGGATCGCCTTCTGGAGGTCCACCTTAGCTGAGATGGCGTCCTCGACAAGTGTCAAGAACTGTTTTTGCTCGCCAAACGCCGTTCCCGTGCCCAGTATAGCACTGCGCGTTTGCTTCGGTGAGGCGAGTTGAGGCGAATAACCCCGCCCTGCGTAAATCCAGTGCTTTTATCTAACATAAATGTGGTCCACGCATTTCGCATCTGTAGAGTATCACCCTGGTCTAGGTATTCCACGTGGGCTACTTTAGTATGTAGCCAATGACAATAACCGTCTTTACACGCAAGCCCTCCAAGCACTTCATCACCGAACGTCATCGTATTCAACTTATAATTATATTTAGTCCATGTTGCCATTTTTCTAACTGGTGGTGTTTTAGTCCCGCGTTCACTCCACAACCCTGAGAAATATACAGAGTCTTTATCCAGATGCCCACCACTCACTAACCCTTTAAGGTGAATTAACCCTAAACTGTTGGTTGGGGTATATTCTTTCTGTCTCCAGTCCGCGTCATTTGGTACCCCAAATTCGTTACACAATCTTTCGAACGCCTTACGGTTGTATGTGCTGGAAATCGGATCCAATCCTTCGTATTGAGGTAGTGGAATACCTAGTTCTTTGAGAATCCTCCTAATAGTATAATACACATGAAAGTTGTAGACACTTCGGAGCATGACATTCTTGAATGTCAGATGGTATTGATGTGAAACTCCACATCCGGTTGTTCCGCACCATAGAGCGAAACTTAGCTGGTTCAGCCAGAAGTTCATATGGGGAAAATCCCATCTTAGTATTACATCTTGACTAGTATTCAACTACATATTTCTCAAACATGTTAGGGAAATTGGTGGTAAAGCCACTGTCCGGTCTAACTGTTACAGTTGGGTGTACAAGGGGGTTAACAACGTCGTTTTGCTTGTTTTTACCGCCGATCGCGTACTTTGCATTATAATTAAAGCCAAATGCCTTGGTATCCATTGAAAGATATTATTATGTTTGCTACTAACACTAATGTTCAAACAGAGAGTTGTGAACTTCAGAAGTCAATCGACAACTGCTGCGGAAAACGCCGGGTAGGCCTCAGATCAATCACCTTCACGGTTGGGTTGGAGAATGTGGGGAAGAGCGAAGGGTTTGGCTATGTGAAGGATGGACTGTCACAACTCTGTGTGGTAGCGCGGTAATGGCGATGAATCAGTGACAGGTTAAAAATAAAGGAATCAATCAGTAATGGGCTAAAATTAGTAAAACAGTTACATTTCTACAATTTATTACATGAATGAAGGAATTAATGACTACAATATGATAAATATGCTAGTTCCTTGTACAAATACTAATAATTACTTTTAATGGGATGAAACCTAAAATAATGGTGTATCAATATCTTAGAATGTCTTATTACCTAAATGATAAATGGTTAAAAGCTTACATTTCTATGCCAGAGTCTAAATTATAATATCAGTGCTCCCAGTTAATTTCAAAGTCTATTCTGCCGTGGTCCATTCACGTGCTTTCTTTTATACTCCGTATTCTGCCGAGCAGAAGCTGGCGGAATACTGGATAAAACTGCAGAAAACGACAGAATTCGGATTTCCACTGCGGGAATCCGAAACGGGATTCTGCAGAATTCTGCTAAATCTGGCGTAAAAATTACTAAATTCAATGACTCTAGTTCTGTTTTCACATGAATTATATAGAAAAGACATTAATGAAGGAAATTACCCTTGGCGAAACATATCTGAGCACAGAAAGTGTAAATATTATCTTCTGAAGTCGAGTGACAGCTGTCAAAATTAATAGCGTTCTGGCAGAATCGGGGGTTAACCGGAAACGAACTTTCAACTTCAGAACGAGGCTGCCCAGAAAATCCAACATTTTGACATGTGAAATTTATGTCAATAAAACGGCTATTAATCACTAACTGGTGGCTCAGAGATGTTGCGATCGGCGTGGCTAACAAGTATTAACTATGTTGATGATTATGGATAACATAAGGTGAGGTGACAGTTCATGAATTGCTGATATACTCTGTAATTACACTAACTTCGTACAAGTACCCCACCCACTATGATAACTGTAAAGGGCTGAAGAAAGCATAAATTACCTCAATTACTGGGGTCTAACATTACTTTCCGCCCTTTAAAGTTTGTGCCCTCACAAACATGATAACACTATGATGCAAACAAAATTCCTCCTTAATTATATATATATGTTATCCGTACAAACATCTTAACATTGCTGTTAACCATATAACGTTTCAATATTACATGAACATTTTTTTCATTTGCTTATAAAAATCTCCTTACACCCTTAACATTCTTCAACAATGGTGAACCATAAACCATTGCACAAGTAGAAAATAACTGAGCAAATCACTAACAGGTATATGAACAACTCTGCTACAAAGATGGTTACCAATCCCTAAGTTTTGGGAACAAATCTGTAACTGTTTGGGAACACATCTGTAACTGTTTTGGGAACAAATCTGTAGCATAGTACAAACACTTTGGTAAAAGAAAAAAAAATACTGCTAGTACATGATATGAATGACTGCTGCACGTATAAACACATTGGCAAATGCAGAAAAAAGCTAGTTACATTGTCAACCACGATACCACAGGTCAATGATATACTGAATATCAGCTATTGATCAGTGGTATAATGGGTGGTGATATGACTTCAAAGATATATACTGTATACAATCAATGTATCTATATGTGCAGGGAACGCAGTATGCTTCATGTTGCATTATTTAAACCTATGTCTATCTCGTTGCATATATATGAACATCTCTTATCCTAATATGGATACAAATCCATAATAGTTTTGACAACAAATCCGTAGCAATAAAATAATTTCACTTTGATATCAAATCATGTTGTAATCTGAAAAGGCTTGCATTTATAGACACATTCATTAGTGCGGTAAATTCCTATTCATATTGCTAACCAGTGTATCACAGGTCAATACCATGAAACAATGGTAAATGACCAGTGCTATATTGGGTCACAAATTGAATACATGCGCTTTTCCCTCCTTCAGTGAAAGTATATATATTTGCAATGTATGCCTCATGTAATATGAATTTTATGTGTAAGGCTTGCATCTATGGACACATTAACCAGTGCGGCAGATCACTATTCAAATTATAAACGATCAAATTGTACATCCTTGTAACTACAATGTAACCAATGCCATACCATGTTTCAAGACACATACCGCACATAGTAAAGGTACCCATAACTGCAAAACGTTCACATCTCTCTTATTATGTATATGTATGTGTGAATGTAACAAAATAAATACACAGAGAGAAAACAAAATTGAGTCTAGTTCAATGTCGGTGTCGGTCCCTCCTGTCGTATGGTCTGTCACGATGCTGTCTTCTGTCTTCTCTCGATCTGTACTCTTTAGCTCTGTCTTCTCTCGCCCTCTCTTCCCTCGCTCTGTCTTCTCTCGCTATGTCTTCTCTTCTCGCGTCTATTGGTCTCATTTTTTTCTTGTCCTGTTTTAGCGACTTGATTTCTCGTGTAAGGTGTCCTATTTCGGTAATTAGGCTGTCCATTGCGCGTCCCATTGTCTTGACTGCTCCTTTTAGTTCTGCTATTTCTGTGACTAATGTTGTGTCTGACGAAGATGTTGTATCGGTAGTGCTGCTTGCTGTGTCCATTGTTGCTGTGTGTGGTGCCTTCCGTTGATTGCCTATCTTGTTATGTTCTGTCTCGTGGTCTGACGTTGTCGAATGAAAATTATTGTGCGTGTTGTCGAGTAGAGCCGGTAATATATTTTCTGTTTGAAGTGATGGTGTTGATGGCATGATGTTTGTTCTGAGTAAGATCGAACGTAGAATGTCGTTTGTTTCTGTGTCTGTTTGTTGTGTAGGTTGTACTGTCGTGGTTCTTTGGCGCTGTTGATATATATGTGTTGATTCGTCCTTGGAGAGTCTGGTGTAGTCTTGGTCTGTCGGTATGTAATGTATGAGATTTTGTAGTAGGCTATCTTCTTCTCTTGTCCTGTTTTAATCATCATGTCGACGGTGGCCTTGTGCATTGGGTATATGTTCTGCTGTATGTGTCTTTCTAATTCTAATTTGGAGGTTGTAATGAACTTGCAAATGTTACAAAAGAATGGAACCTTGTCTAATTCTGTGTGTTTTCGGTAGATGTGTGTGATTACTTTTGATCGCTCGCCCTCGTATGGTCTTGATTCGCATTTTAAACATCTATACACCCTGCCCCGGTTGTTTATATATGTCGACGGCAGTGGTGTGTCCAAATGGATGGGTCTTGTGTTGGGAATCATGGTTCTTCTGTAAATATAGTCTTAGGGATCATAAGCAACAGGTTTGTTAGCGATTCATATATGCGGATCGACAGGTATCATAGATCTTGTTATTGCTTGCAAATTTTCTTCAGGTCTAATATCCACTTTGGTGGACTTATCCCAAGATAAGGCTTTAGCTTGCCATGGTGTACAACTTTTGTTTCTCCAGACTCTGTGAATTGCAGTTTGTAATTTTGGTTGCTAATTTTTTCTTTAACCAGAAATGGACCCGAATATGGCATTTGCAATTTCTGACGGACATCTTTGTGTGGTGATCTCAAGAACCATACTATATCTCCGTTTGTGTATTGATTGAATGTTTGTTTATTATCGTATATGTCTTTCTGACGTTTTGCGTTGTCCTTCAAATGTTGTCGGCAAATGTCATGTGCTTTCTGCATATTTTTCTTCAATTGTTGTACATATTCTCCGTACGACGATACACTTTCTCCAGTGGTTGTTGTGCTGCCAAAAGCTATTTCAGCTGGTAGTCTTACTTCTTTGCCTAACATCAGTAGATTTGGTGTCATTGCTGTGCTTTCATTTGGTGTAGCACGATATGCAGCAGCAAGGCATCCTAAGTTGAGGTGCCAGTCGTTCTCTTCATTTGTAAGGTATGCCCTAATCATTCGAATTAGTGTCTTATTGAATCTCTCCGTTTGTCCGTTACATTTTGGGTTCCTTACCGATGTCCACGTTTTCCGTATTTCCAGTAAATTGCATAATTCCGCAAATATTTTGCTTTCATAGTTTGCTCCTTGGTCACTGTGTATCGAAATTTGGGATCCAAATCTTGCTATTACTTCGTTTAGAATGGTTCTTGCTGTTGTTTCTGCTGTCTGGTCTGGTATTGGAAAGATTTCCACCCATTTTGTGAATGCATCTGTAACGACAATTATGTATTTATTTCCTCTGTGTGTTCTAGGAAGTGGTCCCAATATGTCAGTTGCCAACCTATCCAGTGGTGCACCTACAGTCATACTTCCAAGCGGCGCCCGAGGGTTACTCACAGGCGGCTTGTTTACTCCACAGTTATCGCACTGTGCTATCCATATGTATATGTCTTCCCTGACCCCATACCAGTAATATCTTTGTAGTACCTTTTCTCTCGTTTTATTTCGTCCCAAGTGTCCAGCCAGCAGACTGTTATGCATCTGATACAGCACATCCCTCTGTAGGCATCTTGGTGTAACTAATTGTTCAAAAGTCGATCCCGACCCATCCTTCTTTTCAAATTTCCTCATCAGTATTCCATTTTTTAATCTCAATGCATCCCAGCATTGAATATAATGTCTCGCCGCAGGACTTATTGTGTTCATTTCCTTTACATCAGGACGTTTTCCCAATTCAACACCTTCAACAACCCGATGAATATCTGGATCTGACCTCTGCATTTCTTGCAATTCCTTTAAACAATACCCACTTGACCATGGTATATAGTTCTCTAAGAACTCCGTACTTGACCTTGTCGTTACCCCACGACATGTTGCTTCAATATGTCTCTTTGGCTTCTTTGAGTATATACAAATGTCCCTCACAATTGATACTGTCCCACAGTATAATATTCCTATTATTCCACTTAGTACCACTGTCCCACAGTGTATAATTGTATTCAATCCCATAAGTACCACTGTCCCACAGTGTATAATCCTCCTAATATGTTCTATTCCTGACCATGCTGACACAAACGTGAAAATATCTGGCGCCCACTGCGTCTTCATCCACGTTGCCAGTGTTGTCGATATCACGAAGATGTCAAATATGTGTATAATACGTGTTGTATAGTCGTGTGCTCCCATTTTCATTGAATCTGTGTATGTACACAGCATATATATGCTGCTTATGAATATAAGTAGGTTTACTATTTGTAAATTGGAAATTGCAACCCCTTTTGTCAGCATTTTTTTTATTCCGTTCAGTATTCCGTTATTCATGTCCGAGTAGTGTATTTTCCTTGATGTATGTTCTGATGAACTTTGTTCATTCCTTCGGTCTGATGTTTGGTAGACTGCACTCCATTTGTTCTGCCCGTTTCAAACATTTATTGCATGGTCCACATTTGAGAACCTCTTCGGTGTCTACATTTGGGCAATTGCAATCTTGTGGGTTAGGGCATCTGGATAGACTGTCCGCGTTCCCGTGTTTGTTTCCTGGCCTGTATTCAATACTAAATGTGTAGCCAGACAATATTTCTAGCCATCTGGCTATCCTCCCTTTTGGTGATTTCAAGCTAAATAGCCATCTTAGTGCCTGATGATCTGACCTTACTCTGAACTCCTGTCCCATGAGGTAGTGTCGAAAATATTCAACGAAGTAGCGGATCGCATGGAGTTCTTTATCTGTCACACAAAAGTTTCGTTCTGCTTTGTTTAATGACCGGCTTGCATAGGAAATAACCTTTTCCTCCCCTTCTTGCATTTGACTAAGTACTGCCCCAATTCCGAAGTCGCATGCATCTACATCCAGGATAAACTCTCCCTCAATGCGCGGAAGTGCCATGATGTCAGGGCTTGTTAATGCTCGCTTGAGTATGATGAATGCCTCATGACATTCTGTCGTCCATTTCAGCTGGCTGTCCTTTTTAGTCAGATCAAATAATGGCTTAGCTATTACGCTGAAGTTTCTAACATGCTTCCTATAGTAAGAGCAGAGTCCCAAATATTGTCTTACTTCTGTGACATTTGATGGTATTTCCCATTGAAATATTTTTGCTACATTGTTTGGGTCTGGTCTGATGCATGCAGCTGTGACCTTATATCCGAGGAAGGTAACCGTTTCTTTCAGTAGCTCACATTTTGTCGGTTTCAGTTTGAGATTAGCTTGTCGAAAGCGTTCCAGTACTGATCTTAGTCTGTTGATGTGTTGCTCAAAATCTGACCCGAAAACGATTATGTCATCTATATAGATTATGCATATGTGCCATTGTAAACCTTTGAGTGCTAATTCCATTACTCTTTGAAATGTTGCTCCACTATTTGTCATACCAAATGGGGTTGATTTAAATTCAAATAATCCATGTTTTGTTGTGAATGCTGTTTTTGGTATGTCATTTTCCTTTACTGGTACTTGGAAATAGCCTGATGTAAGATCGAGTGTGCTGAACACAGTTGCCCCCGCTACGGCATCAATACATTGGTCTACTTTCGGTATTGGGAAGGCGTCAACTTTTGTCAATTTATTTACGGCTCGATAGTCTACGCATGGTCGCACTGTACCATCTTTCTTTCTAACTAGGAGAATAGGAGATGCCCAAGGACTATTTGAAGGTCTGATTACTCCTTGTTGCTGTAATTTCTCGATTGCTTTCTTTTCCTCGCCTGCAAACGCTATTGGAACTCGTCTGAAAGGTTGTTTAACTGGTTTTGCATCGCCAGTGTCGATGGCGTGTTCTGCTAAATGAGTCAATCCCAAATCAGTTTCATTTTTCGAGAATACATCTTGATATTCTATCAGTGTCTCTACTATTTGTTGTTTCTGGGATGTCGTTTTACCCTCAGTCGACTGTGTACATAAAAATCTCAGGTGCTCAGGCACTTGCTCGTTCAATGTTTCATTGTAAATTTTTGTGCGACTAATATATGACGAGCTACTTGGTGTTCGTTTTGTGTGAAGATGTTTGTTGTTGTTGTACGTTTGCTCATTCTTCATAATGTCATTACTGTCTTGCATGTATTGTAGTCGTCTCGCTGAGTCGAGATTGTCCATGTCTGAATGATTTTCGCAATTCGTAAGTGTCGCATAATTCTCTATAATTAATTCTGCTGTTCCGACTATTGTGTCCTGGTTTATTGAAATGTCGGTGGGGAATGGATTCATAATTCTGACTTTGCATGATGGACTGCCATTAATATCCGCTAGACTTGATGCCATTACCAACGGAAACTTCTCTTTGAAGCCTTCTGATGGTTCAATCAAAATAGTACTGCTCCCGTTGTCATCATATTCAGTGCGTTCAACAAATACATCTATGATCTGCTCCGTATGTCCTTGAATTACATAATGATCAGCCGCTTTAACCTGTCTCGTCCAGTTATTGTTTTGTTTAGTACGTCTTATTTCTTTTCCGTTCAATATTACTTTGTCTTGACTCATTATAATATCTGCCGGTTTGCCATCTTTTCCTCTCAGTATGTCCATACCAAGTAATGCGTCATCTCGTATATCGGCGATAATTACTTCACTGTTCAATGTCACATTGTCAAGCCTAATTTCAACAATGCAATTGCCGCTGTCTGCGAGTGGTTCTCCTCCAGCATGTAATAATTTTCCTTCTTTTCGCAATTTTGGTTTGTCTTCATTTTTTATTTGACTGAATATTCGTTCTGATACTACAGTTTTCTCTGCCCCTGTATCAAGTACAAAAGCAGTATTTACACCTTGTACTGAGCTTCTAATATAAACACTTTCAGACTGTGGGTAACCTCTTCTGATTGGATTAGGTAATGTTGTTGTAGACAAATTTGTAGAATTCTGGCCTTGTTTTCTGTGGACTGTCTCCTGGCCTTTAGATCCAGCCCTTTCTAGTTTAAATCTTGTCGTTTGTTCTCAGCTGTGTTTGTTTTGTTGTATTGTGTTTGGTTGTTCCTTAAATACGGACAGTCCCGTTTGAAATGTGTCATTTCTCCGCAATTGAAGCAGCCTGCATTTGGCCCAGTTGCGTAATTATTACTATATCTTGGTTTCAGATGTGTATCTTGATGATTGAATTGTCATGTGCTGTTATACATGTTTTGATTGTGTCTGAATGTATCATACCGCCTGTCTATGTTATTATTTGCTTTATTTGTAGTTATGGTCTGTAACTCTGTTCTAACTATTTCTCTTAGTTTTTCTAAGTCTGCGGTTTCCTGGTTTGAATTTTTCATGGAATTTTGATCGTCTCTTGTAATTCTTTTATCGCTATTTTTCCCTGGTGCAGTCCTTACAGCCATTATGCCATCCTCTGTGTCGTTATCGCTTTCATAATTGACCGGTATATTTATTGATCTCGCGTTATTCTGTTGAGATGTTCTGGTTCTCTGTCTGGTTTCTTTAAAACATACAATAAACTGCTTCATCAATATCGCGGGGGTCCTTAATAAACTCTACATGAAATCTAGCCTTTTCGTCTAATAATCCATCCAAAAATCGGCATAACACATCTTCCCGTCTGGTTTCATGATCTCTCCCGACGCGCGCCTTATCGTAAGGTTTCTTTAATTCAGCGGAATACTCTTCTACAGTTTCCCCATTCAGTTGATTTATATGTGTGAACTGAATCCATGATGCTTTTGATGTTTCTACAATTCTAAATCTATTGTTGAGCTCCTTGCAAAGTGCTTTGTAATCTGATCTGGTCGTTTGTGATAATTATCCATATACAAATTCCCCTGCTGTTCCTTGTAATCGTGGTAGTATTTCGTCTATCTTTTCATCCGTTGTCCATTTTTGTCGAAAATCCACATCCTCGAACCGATTATACCATACGTTCCACGCTTCTTTTCCTGTAAAAGGTGGTAATTTTAGACTATTTCCTTTTCTACATTGTGTATGTGTTGAAGAAATTTCCCTTAAATGCTGGTTATTGTCCTCTGTTTCACTTTCGTCACTGGACTCCACCCTATTTCGGTTTATTTGTGGTCTGATCCTCGTATTCTGTGACTGTCCTGGATTGTTGCCATTTTGATTTGATGCTACTATATTAAATGCCGAAATTGCATTCTTTAATTCCTCGGTTACTGATTTCAGTGAATTTTCTATGTTTGATACTTTGGCTTCCATATTCTTTATTGCTTGTCCCTGGCTGTGTGTAATATTTTCCATCTGGTTTCTGTATCTCGGTACGTCTCCGATGCTCCACGATGCTGTGTCTCTGGGCCTACTCATTCCAGCTTCCTCCGTATCTAGATTATCAGAATATCTGATGCGCGATGTCAATCGGTAGACTCGATACTTCATTATCATTTTCAGCCATATGATTTCTTTGTGCTTGTTGCCTTGTCAGGACCATTTCTGATTCCATTTTTCTTATTTGCAAATTTCTGCTAAGCGTTGTCTTACATAAGTTATTTCAGACCGTTCAAGAAAATGAGAATAGACTTTATAGATCTATGATTCTTGTCTAAAATAATAGCAAATTACCTTAAATTTAACTTTAATTTAAATAAATTATAGCCTTATTTTACAAAACACTGATACGCGAGTAAAACCAATAAAATTTAGAAGTATCCCACCGCTGCCACCAAAAACTCTGTCACGACTCTGTGTGGTAGCGCGGTAATGGCGATGAATCAGTGACAGGTTAAAAATAAAGGAATCAATCAGTAATGGGCTAAAATTAGTAAAACAGTTACATTTCTACAATTTATTACATGAATGAAGGAATTAATGACTAAAATATGATAAATATGCTAGTTCCTTGTACAAATACTAATAATTACTTTTAATGGGATGAAACCTAAAATAATGGTGTATCATTCACGTGCTTTCTTTTATACTCCGTATTCTGCCGAGCAGAAGCTGGCGGAATACGGGATAAAACTGCAGAAAACGACAGAATTCGGATTTCCACTGCGGGAATCCGAAACGGGCTTCTGCAGAATTCTGATAAATCTGGCGTAAAAATTACTAAATTCAATGACCTTAGTTCTGTTTTCACATGAATTATATAGAAAAGACATTAATGAAGGAAATTACCCTTGGCGAAACATATCTGAGCACAGAAAGTGTAAATATTATCTTCTGAAGTCGAGTGATAGCTGTCAAAATTAATAGCGTTCTGGCAGAATCGGGGGTTAACCGGAAACGAACTTTCAACTTCAGAACGAGGCTGCCCAGAAAATCCAACATTTTGACATGTGAAATTTATGTCAATAAGACGGCTATTAATCACTAACTGGTGGCTCAGAGATGTTGCGATCGGCGTGGCTAACAAGTATTAACTATGTTGATGATTATGGATAACATAAGGTGAGGTGACAGTTCATGAATTGCTGATATACTCTGTAATTACACTAACTTCGTACAAGTACCCCACCCACTATGATAACTGTAAAGGGCTGAAGAAAGCATAAATTACCTCAATTACTGGGGTCTAACAGGACGCCCAGTAGGTGTCAAGCTGCCTCCTGGACTGTGGAGTTTTAGACAGCTCAAAGATTGTGTCACCTCAGAGCTTGACGGTAGAGCCAACCTCACAGTATCGAAGGCTACCGGGCTCGCAACAATGACCATCGGTCCAGACAGCCGGGTAAAGATCTCCCAGACGTTGGGTATTCGACTCGGTTTTAGAGAGACATACTCCGCGAATAAAGAATTGTTTGCCCCGGGTGAGTACGTCGGTGATAACCCGGTGGACTTCACCTTCACGAAAACTCTCAGGGTGCACCTGGATCGGGTGAACACATCGTACAACACGGTAGACGGACCCCCCAGCACATTACTGAAAACCGTGCAAGCCAGTGATTGTTTCTTTGGGGAGACTGTGACCTTAGACTTCCCACGCCCCGAGATGAAATTGTTGGAATCGGGACATATCCACGAATTTACGGCCTCTATTCTTGATGATCAAGCGAGAGATTTGAAGAACTATTACCTGATTTCGGTCGTCCCAGAAATTTCAAATTAATTCAAAGAATTAAACTCATGTTCGTAATAGAATTTATAACAACCAACATTATGAGTATATACGGACCAGGTAGTTCTTCCAATTTATTGACAGATATAAATTCAAAGAATCCGAGTAACAATGATGTTCCAGACTGGGACTCCGGAACCAACCCCACAGGTGATTTTTTAACTACCGATGAAAACGTAGCACTGATCAATAAAACTATGTTGTTGAAATAATCCAAGTTGGGGAAGAGGATCATGCAGCACTTACAGAACAAGGCGGGAAAATAACTGAATTTCGGGAAGAGGCCCATACAGAGTTTATGGAAGTTTCCGATAAACTGAAACGTGTTCCTGAGCCACGAACAAAGCACTTGAGGAGACCTCTGAAAAGGTTCGTGTTGAGGCCCATACTGCTATCGCGCAGCTTGCCACATGGTTGGACACATCTGTAGAAAATATCGGAAACTGTCCATGGAAAATATCGTCGAGATACAGCAGATTCTAAAACAAGAGGGGGAAACTCGGAGGGTAAATGCTAACAAAAATATAGACGAGCTGCAAATATAGCGGAGGGGGTGAGCACCTTGTTATCGTCCGTTTCTATACTGGATGGGGCCGGAACCGCTGCATTGTTATCTACAGTCGTTGCAATTCCTATTGCCGCGGGTTTGAGTGGTGTAGCCGCTGGGGCAGGACTGCTGTGTATGGCGTTTAGAGTAGTGGGGAGAAAATTCGAAAATAAAAGTAGAAAGCACTATAGAATATCGGTTCTCGCAAGGTCTAAGAAAAATATCATCGACGTTATCGTGTCCAAAGCGTTGGCCGATAACAATATATCGGTCGCTGAATTTGATTCGGTGGTGGAGGAGATGTCTCAATATGAGGATTTTAAAAAATACTATTAGAACTAAGGCGCGCGCCACCATTCCCAAGATTGAGAATACTGATTGGGATAAATTTAGGTTAAAACTGGGAGATAAAGTGGGGGAAAAAGATACAACACCACCTCCAACACCAATACCAGCCAATCCGCGATTTGGGTTGGACAATTGGGGGGAATTGTGATATTTTAAAAAGTAAGTATTTGATGAAATGTTGCTGAATTTTATTAAATAATCAGTAATACGCAGTAAATAATCAGTAATACGCAGTAAATAATCAGTAATACGCAGTAAATTATGCAGTAAACAATTTAAATAATCCAATTAATCCAATAATATTGGTGGTTGAATAATTATGAATACATATTGAACATTAATAACGCGCTTAGCCCGAAAAAAAGGAAAAAAAGTTATAGGTCCAGCCGAGATTCGAACCTTGGCACTTTAAATCTCTTCTCTTCTCTTTTTTAGGCTTAGCGAGGTGTTACGCTAACATCTATTACCCTCCATCATTGGACTGTCCACCGCGGACCCCTCCTCCTCATTACCTTCATCCGCTATAATGCGTAGAGCAGCCATAGTGAAATACATGTGGCGAAACCGGTCTCAGCGCTGAGACTACTGCTGGCGTCACAGCAATGTATATATGTATATGTATATAAACCTAACTTTAATGGTGGAAATTAATAGTTGTGTTTTTTGTTATTTGTTTTCTTATATTAATTAATTAATTAATGAATTAATTATTATGTTTTATATGTAATAATATGGGGTGTTCAGCTTTAAATTATTAAAAAATGAAATAACGAACCATCCCGGAAGTTCGTGAACTATATAACCTCGCTAAGTGTTTATAAATAACCTGTGTACACACCGTCTGTGTAAATCGATAACCCGTTTACATACCATCGATAAGGTGAAATACACTCGGCTATACACACATGTTCATAACCCGTGTAATTGGAACATTGTCATCTGCTTGGTGTTTGTGATGCGTGTCAAGTTTATCAAGAGGAAACAAACTACACATCACATCACATCACATCAGATCAGATCAGATCGGTTCTATCATTCTAACTGACTTTCTGATTTGAATTATTACTAAACGATAATACTTGCGAGCACGTAATCCTTGCTAGCCAGTCGATGCGTAGCCTGAGTGCCTCCGCATGGTGAACATAGCAGCGAATCGGCTTTGGTCCCCACCCCGCAATGCCGACATGGGCGAGGCCAAACAGAACCTCTTCTCATCCATGCCCGGTGATGTTTGCAATACTCGTAAATACCGGTACGATGACATCTCTCGTGACTGTGTATCTTCAACCACGCACAATTAACTACAACCATTGTGTGGATACATATACTGCAGTGTGTATAACCAATGGATTTCTTATCTCTAATAGGGTGTATTTCGCTTTATCGATTATTGCGCAACACTAGGTAGTGTTTATATTTCATAACAGCCTTCATAACTTCTATCCTTACAAACGAAATCACTATGGTAAACAAGCATGACAACGGCGTTCCTATCCGATCGCTCGAGGAAGTATATGGTCTCGCGGTCTCGCGGTTGATGAAAAATAATTCCCATTCTTCTCATCCATACAGTGATAACAATGGGGGAAAATCCAAGTAGTATATGAGAGTCAACAATGATACAAGTTTCCTGTGGGAGTCACCGGGCGTAGCGGGTGGCTTCCATAGAAACTTGCATCATTTTGACTCTCATATACTACTGTATTTGCTACCACTTACATGTACATTATCACGTATTTTAGCGACTTTAAAAAATATCGCATTGCATCAGACATACGATTGTCGTTTGATAACTGTTGAATATTCGTTAAAATTATCACCTGTAAATATGGTTATATGAATGTATAGCCGCAATTTTACTAGTCTTTATGCAATCATTGCCGACCCTGGTCGGGCTGCGCAGATGCACATGTCTCCAACATTTACAATTTTTTTTTAAGAAGTCCGACTTTAGATCGTTGTTAATTTACTTACTACTAAAAACCGGACGCCTGTTCTAGTCGGAGGAGCATAAATAATATAAAGCAAATACAGACATTCCAGATTTGCAGATTCAACGCTTCTAAATTCAAATGAGCCGCTTCAAACAAATGTCGCAGTGTCAAGTTCGTGCAGCGTCATGCCCACGAAATCAATTATGTGGTCGGGACAAATTTAGTGTGTAGATCATTGACTGGATTATAGTGTGCAGACATGAATTCAAAATACATGAACGTACGCCACGGTGCTTTATAGCATGGCTTGGTTGGCCACTCATTTCTTTGTTTACAAAGGCGCTGAATGTACTTTTTCTGAAACACAACAATCAAATTAATTATTACCGATGAGAAGATATACATTAGCTACAATAATTCGCCTCCGATATGGAGCGAGAGGTATGGAGCGGGGTAGCTAGATATTTTCTAGATATGCATATACACGCACCAGTACTATTATGCTTACTGCCGGTATCTTTATCGAGACATGTTGTAACAATTATACAATCATGTATGTCACATCGCCACATTTTCCCGACATTGACAGGTTTATGTATAAAAAAAAATTCAAATAGTAAACCCATTATCAAAAATTAAAACCCACACAAATTTAAAGATACAGTAATGTACAATTTTGCTCTGAATGTTCTGTTGGCCACTTTTGATTTAAGCAACTGTACATTCCACTTTCTACATAAATACGTATATTGTCCGCGCGGGCATCAGTCACGAAAATAACAAACATATGAAGGAATCTACACAGTACGGTAGATAAATGCGAACATTTATAAAATTTGAAGAAACTTATATAAACAATAAGTACCGGCAGTAAATTCATAGACAGGATCGAGACGGGTAGCCCGCACAATAACCTTTTTAAGCGGACACACCTAACAATATCTGCCCTCGGTGTATAGGGGTGTGTGTGGGTGGGGGAGGGGGGGGGGCAGTGGCGGCGGTGGGTAGCCGAGGGAATAGAGGTCAGCGCAGCATGTTCTCATAGACTTGCTACCTGTTGTACGAGGTACATGTACATAAGACCGTCCGTCAGTCATATTGGCTACACAGGAAAACGTTTTCCCGCTTTCTGAGATATAAATTTAAGTCTGAGAGTCGGGAATGGACAGTCGATTTTTAATTTGTTTAAAACTCCCCCAAGGGTGTCCGACTACCCTCTAGACACCATCGGACGCTGAAGTTTTTGATATGTATAGCCATAGACCTATCCAAATTATAACCAAATTCAGGTCATTCATTTCTACAGTAAAAATTCATTTGTTTCAATCATTCACCGATACGATGTGCATATCATTTTCAATTTCACACATCAGGAATGTCGCATAGTTGTCTGGTCTTTGGTGAGTGACGTAATGTCTACATCAATAAATGACGTCACAATTAACTGTTACGTAAATGAAGTCAATTATATTTTGAACTAAATTCTCCAATAATTACAATGTATCTTTCTGGCGGTACATGTATGTGCATAATCCATGATAGTTGGTGATGGTAGCAAATTTCGAAGTCACCGGTCGGCTAATTATAGATTTAAAATCGATAGTGGTGCGTTTCGTTTGTTCACTACATGTACATATCATAGTTTCATTCTGTTCAATATTTGTTAGTATGCATACTAACACTTGTATATACATTTACTGTAACTTATCAGCAAATACAGTTTCTAGCAAGCACAGTCAATGAGTCTATGAACACTCATTTTCTCGATGGCGTTACTATTTTTTCCTTGCGTGATTCACATGGTGATACATAAAGTGAGATAAAACAAACACTGTGCGGCACAACGATGCGTATCAGCTGCGCCCGTGGGTATGGACCGACCCTGAGGCATACGTTATTGACCCCGGTGATAGGCTTCACGATTGGCTGCGTGGTTTATACCAAATCTTTCAGGGCGAGCCCACCCTATGCGTGATTGACGAATGCTCGGCCAAGGCGGCGATGACCAAAAAGAAGGACATGCTCTCCGAGCTCGCATTTTCAGGACGCCATGCGGGGCAAAGCGTATGGATCTCCACTCAGAAGTACAACGCTGTCCTCAAGGATCTGCGCGAGCAAACGAAATGGGTCGCCCTCTTTCACTGCAAGGACCGAGACTCATTCGATGACTGTCTTCGAGAGAACGACGTTATCCCAACGCACGAGGAGCGTTTGGAGGTTCAACAGAGGCTTTCTGAAACTAAGCACGCCAAGCTTCTGTTAAAGACTGATCAACCCACAAATTATGAAGTTATCAATTAATTACTGAATTACTGAATTACTCGCAACAAGTTGCTGTTTACTAAATAATCTACTAATATCTACTAAATATCTACTAATATATACTAATATATACTAATATATACTAAAATATCTAATAATATCTACTAATATATACTGAATATCTACTAATATCTACTGAATTATTACTGAATTATTCGCAACAAGTTGCTGTTACTCATAATTAATTTGAAAAAAAATACAAACTGTTTGATTTTAAAGTTATAAGACCTGTCAGAATAGTACACCCAACACTGTTGGAATAATGAACTGCGAAGAACTTCTCGATCAGCTAATGGAAGAAACAGTCGCTCCGTCTTTCCTGAAATATGGCACGACTGCCGACACGATATCTTTCCTGAAAGATGACACGGCTGCCGATACGGTATCTACCCAACCGCCCCCCAAATCCAATCGCGATTGGAAGAACAGTGGGAAGAAAGAAAATGGTTGCTGGGGGGCAATCGGAGCAGTATTTCGGTAGGCGTCTCTTAGGTTGTCAGGTGGATAAAATGTCAGATGTAGAGGTTGATAAAATGTATGCTCGATACGAGTCTAAATTGGGGGCATATATGACGAAAACTCTTGGGGCGGCGGCTATTCATTTGTACGCTACCGCTGTCAGTACAATTCTCCCTATATCTGACACCGCGGGGTTGATTGGTGATTTAGAGACTGACCCTTTTGTAGGACACACTCTTAGAACAGCGTGCTGCTCAATTTATCACAAGTTTGGAATGTACTTAGCTCCGCCGAAAACCGCATTGACCACGGTTAAGCACTGTCAATTTGGACATATATGCCCACAAACTATAAGCTGAGAAAATGATGACACAAGACGCACCAGCTCAGGAGCGGCAAGCACCTGTGCAAGCACCTGCGAGAGTGACGGAACAGACCTCAACTCCCAATCGAGATTGGATGAACCCGATTGCTCTTCCAATTGCGATTGATCCTCCAACGGCGTTGGGGAAACCCTGAACACTGTTGAACCCAATTGCACGACACAAAAAAAACAAAAAGACAGGCAGCTGGGCGGGCAGCGGCTGCCACCCGAAAAGCTAAACAAGATAAAATACTCGCCGAGCTTCGAGAGGCCAAACAGTCGTTGCAATCCGGGATTGCGGTTCCAGCCGCACCCGCAAACCAATCGCAATTGGAGTTGGGGGCAGAAACAGCAAAACACCCGAAGACAGCTTCGATTCAATCTCCGCAGGAACACCAATCGCAATTGGAAGAGCAATCGTGGATTGATGTAGCTCCTACCTGGATCACCCCGTGGGTTCTTGGTGGTGGTCTGGCAGTTGTGGGCACCGTGTTTGTGTGGAAATATCTTTCAAGACAACCCCCAACTCCGCTCCCGAGCATGTTGGAGGCAGTTCCAAAGGAAGTTACGAAACCGAGTGCGCCCCATTTAAACATTAATCGCGATCCCTTTCATATGCAATAAATATAATGGCTGAAAACGATGGTAAAATAATAGTGAATGCGGTTTATCACGCCGTGGTGATATCGGGTCTCAGTATCTGGTTTGCTCGACTATCAAAGATGGTCTTAGGAGGGCCCGCTCCCAAATTGGATATGACCGTGAGAGACGTAGTGGCCGTGACCTTCAATGTAGCGTCCGCAGTTTGGACCCGAGAGTATCTAATTAAAGCTGGAATTCTACCTGCTAATATATGGAAATAAAATGGTTACGCTCGGAGTAATAGTAGGTGGTGCAATCGTGAGCGCAGCGGCGTGCGGCACTAGCAATTATTTATTCTCGTTAATTCCTAAAGACTCGGACGCGGGTGAGGATCGTAAGCGTCACGATTTAGCTACAGAACAACTCAATAGCGCAAAGGAAGCATGGGCGGAAAAACGAACCAACCGTGTGGACTGGATCAACGAACCGGAATGTTGACGAAGCCATGCGCAAATACGCGCAGGTATATTCGCAGGTATATCCGCAGAAAATTCCCGCACCGCTGGGTCCCGAGCCCCAACTTTCAGATTTCTATGTACCGTCAGATGCCCAAAAAGACCGCGAGATCGCGTTCATCGTCGTGGGGATGGCTGCGGTGGGTCTCCTCAGCTACTATATTGGAAAAGCAATAAGCAAAAGCAATAAGCAACGATGTTAGTTGACGAGCTTTATTTGCTCTGATCGATTTAGGCTACACGGCCCTTAAACACCGATTAGCTGGCGCAAAGGTTCTGATCCATTGTCAAGGTCATTACCAAGGTCAGGAATGATCGAGACAAATTGTCTCCCCTATTATCATATGAACCAAGTATACTTCAATTGTTATGACGTTATGGCCAATATAGTTTGATCAGGCGAACGAAAAGTGGTAACAATGCAGTTGAAGTGTAAGGGATAGGCTAGAGTAGATAAGTACACGTAGTCACTTAATCACTTATAATGTACATTATATTACATGGGGAACACACAGGAATACATGACACATTGATATGCGAACATCACTGTACTGTGCATGATACTATTCAATTAATACAAGGTTGTAAGCCAATCGACTGTTATACTTAACGCAACTTAAAAGCTATAGACGAATAAACTCAGTATGTGGTATCTCAATGGTCCCGTAGTGGACAATAGTATGAACGCACACGTACTTTGATGATCGCTAATCAAAGTGAAATAACATACAAGTATAACATGGCAGAACGAACATTGGAGGACAAATGACAATCATCTGAGCTACCCCAGTGCTGGCGTATCTCAATAGATAGTGGTAGCCTCTGAGTATCAAGGTCCCAATGTCTACCTCACCCGCAGTATGAGGTCTAGTCAACAATATGGCTATAATCCAACTTCAAGTGGATTAATCCATAAACAATATATGTAGTCTTACTACAATCCTTTAGCCATGATATGCCATGATAGGAGTATTACCATACACTATCAATGTATACATGTGTATTGCCTATGCAATATATTTCCAAAGTATGAATGTCAAAGTCACAACCGGATGTGGTTACATCACATGATAGTCGAGGACGATAATGTTCCGGAAGCTGGTACCGGAAGTAAAGTTCCAAAGGTAGTATTATTTCCGGAAATGGTGGACCAGATGTAAAGTTCCTATGGCATCACTCGACTGTAGCAACCCGGATGTGGTGGACCGGATGTAAAGTATCCATGATGAATCAATGGGTTGTAATACCGGAAGTGGTAGACCGGATGTAAAGTTCCGATATAATACAAAATGGCGATTATCACGTTGGCTAAGACGCCGGGAAAAGTTTCACTTAGGTGACATTCAACTGGGTGGTAGTATAATGATATGATATGTGTGTATGGCGTTTCACTTCACTAAACTATGGCTGTGACTGTCTGCTGAACGCGATGTAGCTATCACACACTGCTCTATACAGGCCTGTACCCGGAGCTGCTACACACACTGCGCCAGACAGACGTACGGACACTCGGACGACCTGACACTCTGCACTGACTGGGGTCTGCCCTCAACGAGTGGACCAAAACGTCAAATGTTGCCCGCTGGAGCGATCTCAAGAGGCTACAAAAATGAAATGAGTCTCCAATTACTGGACGAATACGCACAGACAGACAGACAGGATGCACAACGGACTAAAACGGGAATCGAACAACGGCAAATCACAGCTGAAATAAAATGTTGTAGGTACATTACAAAATCCTCCGTGTCACTGGTGAATACAGTACTATCTTTCTGCTACCAGAAAATATGTGTCCCACCAACACATAGCGAGACAGCGCTTATATACGCACCAGTGAAACCATGCACGGAATAATGAATATGCCTACCCCTCGTTCGACATCTCACATAAATATTACAAAACCATGGCTTTTTTCCATTTCACCCGTGGGTTATATTTGGCATAAATATATGTTCCCACGCCATAAATTCAACCAAACTAGTGTACAGCCTTCGCGGAATAAGTACCATCCAACATGGTATATCCCACAATACCACAAATCTGCACACTATAGACCCAGATCCCATAATCCGAAATCTACTCGACTGGTCTCGACAATGCGAAGGTCCCTTTTTGGCCCCGCCAAACCCCTCCATATCGGTCCTACGGCTATACACTCAAATGAGAGTGTAGCACATACTAAACTCAAATATCGTGGTCATTTACGGAAATATCATGACACAAAGCATCACCAGTATGGGATCTGATATATCCGTGTAGGCCAGTACCAGGCTATGCTGAAACACTAACCCGTAGCATACATAACAGGGCAGACCATGGTATGGTCTGCGCTATATACTGGCTTCAACTACATAAGGTCCGTTATCTGGTGAACAACTGACACGCGGACAAACTCGGCTGGCACGGATAGTGGACATCCGTAATACTAAAAGGGGTCTTTTCCCTAGAGAAAACAGCACACGCAGTCAACGAGTTCTCTACCACACACATAGTCTGTGGCAAATATGGCGTGACATCAGTAAAACATTGCTCATAAAATGGACGTGTATTTAAATCCGCAAAAAGGACACGCATAAACGTATTTCCACCAATACAACATAAGCCCCGTTATTCCACGCACATTGTACATGGCAAATGTACATGCTAAATCACAGGTATCTAAAAATCACAGGTGTGTGAAATCACAGGTATGTAGAATCACAGGTATGTGAAATCAATAGTACACACAACAATACAACACAGTACCACACATCACAAATATACAATTATACGGAATCCAGAATGTACAAGAATGCACGTGTCACGCGACATCCATCTGGCCCAAGACTCTCTAGAGACGTGGCGCGAGGATGAAAAAGCGGCCACCCTTTTCGCAAAGCGGATGTTAGTGTCCTCCGAGTTCCCGCTCCTGTTCCAATCCAATCGCGATTGGAAGAATTGGGGGAACTTAACCGGCAGCTGCAGCGAAACTTCCAACAAAGATTTAGTATCGACGACGCAGTTACCGGACGATCTGGCGAGGGCATGTTGAAGATTGTTCGATCTACTAGAATACCTCGCATACGATGGACACGCGCAAGATTGATACCAAACTATCGGTTCGCCTAGCGCGCAAGTTAGCGAACACATTCTACAGCCCCCGCGGCTACTGGAAGTGACCCGCGGCCACCAAGAACCTCGCGGCGGCGACCAAGGTTTCCGGAAACACAGCCAAGGAATGGCTCAAGAAGCAGGCCATCTGGCAGATCTATTTACCCGCGCCTCACAATATTCCGCGCCCGAAATTCGACGTGCCGGTGACGAACGAAGTCCACCAAGCAGATCTCTTGTTTCACCCTCACGATCGCATCGGTCGCAAGACGTACAAGTACGCACTGACAATCGTTGATGTAGCGAGTCGCTATAAGGGGGCTGAGCCGCTGGCCACGAAAGTGTCTAAGGAGGTGGCCGAGGCTCTTTCCCGAATATATAAGAGGAGTCCTCTCAAATTGCCGAATCTTCTCCAGGTCGATCCCGGCCGAGAGTTCATGGGCGCGGTCTCTCATCTATTGGCTAAACACAACGTTACTGTTAGACGCGGCCGCATCAACATCCACCGGGACCAGGGGATTGTGGAGCGGTTCAATTGAACCCTGGCTGAGAGGCTGAGAGGCTGTTCGGACACCAATACGCCAAAGAGCTTGTAGACCCTCATTCGCGATCGACCGAGTGGGTGACCAGGCTGCCAGCCGTGGTCTCCGCACTGAACGGCGAGGTGACCAGATTGATCGGTAAAAAGCCCGTAGATGCCATCAAGTCGAAAATAGTGGCGCACAAACCATCTGCGGAGAAACGGCTTCCATCGGATGTTGCCGTCCGGTACCTCTATCAACCGGGAGAGCTCGAAGGTGGTCGCCGCCGCGCGACTGATCCCGTGTGGTCTCTCAATGTATATCATCTGGATCGATCTATTACCAAACCCTATTTGGATGACGGTCCATCGCGCGGGTTTGTTCGCGAAGAACTTCTTGCGGTGCCTTCTGATGCCCAGCTACCACCGGTCCGTCCATCGTCATAGTCGGTCCGGCTCTCGTCCTACATCAACGGCTCTGTATGAATTTTATCAGACAGCACGCGCCGCTTGTCATAATAGGCGGATACCCAAGCTTGTGCTGGAAATATGTCTTCATAACTCCCTTATTCATGCGGAATCCTCTGTTTTCCCCTGAATCATAAGATCCCTCGAGTGCGGTTTTGTACCGGTCCCAATCTACACTATTCGTTCGTTTACTCATTCCTTTGGAGGAATGCTTGGTCGTGCCTCCAACTCCGGTTGGTAAACCCACCTTCTCTACAAAGTGGCACTTGCTCGATAGCGCGATTGCTCGATCCCCTTGAAATTCCATCTTGAAAAGTCCTGGTTCACGTCCGCTCCACTTATACCAGGCCAACCAATTGTTTTCCGATTTTATAAACTCATCCATCAACTCTGGGCGAATGCAGGATTTCAGATCCCTCCCACTAGTGGCTATATACATACTATCTGTGTCCATTTGTATCAATTCTAAATCGCTCCGATCCACATACTTATCTAGAAAATCATAGTAAAACTCCAACATTCTCAACTTCGCCAATTGGTACACGGCAATCCCACAGTGAAACGGTCGCTTTACGGATGATTTCGATTTTCTGCTCGATATTTCGTACGCATCTCCTATTTCTGTCAAATCATCGTAGAAGGCTGATCGCAACGCTTTATCAACACATTCCTCGTCTTTCGTGTAAGTCCTATTCAAATGTCTTTCCGCCGCTTCTACCATTTTCCCACAACACGAATTACCGAGTAGTTTCATTATGTCTGCGACTACAGCTTTGCTGCAATCTACGTCGCCAGTTCGTCTAGCTGCTGTGACATCCTCAGCGAACCACTTGAAGGGTTTTCCTGAATAGTAGTTTAATAAGCGGTACACTCCAGTTACTTCCAACCCTTGTTTGAGATACCAACGTAATAGTGTTTCGTACAGCAACACTTTCTGAGCCGATAGCGCCCCAACTAACTCTTTCCCATCACCGCGAGTCCGGCCCGTGGCGCTCAGATATTTCATCATGTGCTGGGGAACTTCCTCCTCGCGAACAACCCTGTTTATAAATAGGTGCGACATCTCCTCGAATTTATTCTTCAGGTTCTCTGGCACTTCGATGTCCACCGTCGTGATCGTCTCTTTTCCGCACGGCATCTCTTTCCTCAGTGTGGATAAATACAGAGCGTTTGAATCGTATCCCAGCACCGCGTTGCACTGTTTGCCGTGCCCTTCCGGAGTGGATCGGATCTTAGACACTCCGGCTTCCGCATACCTAGAGAATACAATGGAAGGACCTCCAACAATAGCCCTCTGCAGCATCTCGTAGGTTTCCTCCTGTGGCGCGTAAAGTTGAAGCTTGTCATTGAAAGGGTTATCAGACACCGTTCCCCGCAGCAAATACTCTATCGCCACACCTGGCAAAGTTACGGCATCCTTGAAAATATCAACACCTTTGTCTTTATAAAATCGACACATTTTCCCCAATGCTTCCAGGAAAGGTGAGACATCCAAATCGTTATAATACTTCAGCCACTCCCTCGATCTCCCCAGCCTGCCGCTCCCGCAGGGTGTCCATATCTGGGGGCCGGAATGTTCTATCTACCTCTTCCCTGATGGCATTCCCGCGCTTTTGCAAATCCTCCATAAACCTAGCCACCAACCGCGCGGGGTCTGTGTCGCATATGTGAGTTATTTCTGAAGACATACTATCACCAATACTCACGCTAGTCGGGACATGCTCGGTTTCAAACTCGAGGGAATCCGTTTTCCTCTCGTGGCCGTATTCGCTCAAATACGCTTCAAAGTCGTACACAATCTGGTGCGGGTAGAGTGTGGTAGGACATCACGTTTTTATAGCTTTACCAGATTTCTTAAAGTTGTGCTCCCACATCACCTATAACTCATACACAGCCTTTGTAATCATTTTCTCCCGCCTGGTGGTGTTGTCAAACTCGTCACGCCTGTTTATGGAGTGTGCCGGGCATCCGTGCCAATAGCAACCGTGATACTGGTACACTGTGTTATTTTCCTGACAGTAGCCGTCTACTGGAGCTCCAGCAATCCACCGCTCGCCACCGTGCCCGCACTGTTCGGTATGGATGTGGATGCCTTCTTCCTTCTCAACGCGCCCCATCCATTCCAATGCGCCGTAGCTCTTCGCGCTTTTCGGAAAGAATGCCCTTTCGTACGCGGATCTAGGACGCTCCAAAATCTTACCTTCGCAGATTACTTGGGTCTCCCCTCGCATACAGGTGCGTGCGTGCCTTGTCAGGTGGCAGGCTTGTGTGAATCGTTGGGAGTACTCTTTGAAACAGTACGTGTGGGTGATTCCTTTAAGCTTGGTTATAAGGAATGCGTGGTCTTGGAATAATCCGATGGTCATATGTTTGGTGCCGCTGCGGCGTAATGTGCTGGGGTTTTTCTCAAATACCAGACTCCGTCCTCTGTGGGTTCATACACTTCAATACCAACCTTAAATTTCTCTTCGACCTTCTTCAAGTTATCAAATGAAACTGGGTGTGGTTTCCTCTTACCAAAATACTCCTGACTGAGCTCCCGCGCTTTAGCACAGCACCTATCTGCTCGAGACCCTCCGTGAATCGCCAAACATCGAAATAAACACAACCCGTCATCGTACCGGTCTAGAGAATACATACCTTTCCTATTTCGCAGCCACTCTGGTAACAGCTCCCCCCCCCCCCCACCCGCGAACTTTGACTTAAGACCCAAATCCTTCCCGCGCTTTCCCTGCACGAGCTTGAAACACACTTCCACCCATCTTACGAACGTCCACTTCGTGTTTGGGCGAGAGATTTTATCGATGTCCATCCGCCTGGTCTCCTGAACAGCCACCCAGCGCTTTACGTCGGAGAGCGATGACATCCAATGACTCCCTCCGATATTCTTGTAGAATGTAATAGTTTTAGGCTGGCCTTTGGAATCAACCTCATCGATATGCTTCATGTTGTAGGAATACGCGTACCTAAGATGAAAATTTGTAGTTATATAGGACATCAGTTTATCTATTATCCTATCGGAAATAATACCACCAACCTCTCTATGAAAGGTGAGCTCGACAGTTCTCCTTCCAGCCTTGACCGTTTCACTCTGCTCATCGACCTCCTCCATTATTTGTGGTCCTTTCGCTATAATCGCGCGGACCAGCGCGGTTTTGATTACACGCTTACTCTCAGACCTCTCCGTAAACGCGCTGTTCTTTGTTGCGTTTATCAGTTTGGTCAACCTCGGCACTCTCAGACGATTACTATATGTGATCCCGAGTGATTTAGCTTCATCCCTCAATTTCCCATCTGAGGATTTTGGGTTTATCAGTTTGGTCAACCCCGCAACTCTCAGACGATTAATATATGTTATTCCGAGCGATTCCGCCTTTTCTCGCAATTGCAATAACTCGGAAGTTGGTGTTGGGGGTTGTGGTGTCATATTTGTCATAATACTTTTTCGTATACATGTAGGTTTTACTTGTTCAACAAGCAAATTTCTGTCATGGCTTTTCTCATAATTTATCATATTTGTCATAATACCTATAGGTTTTGCTTGTTTAACATGAACATTTTTGTCATGGGTTTTCTCATAATTTGTCATAAGTTTTGTTTGATCAGCATAAAAGTTGTTTACACTTTCCTGTGGTAGGTGGGACCATAATCAGCACCGATAAGACCCTCCAACCTAGGTGGTATCATTTCCATCCCCACTATACTACTGTATGTGTATCTATATGACTTTTTATTTGTGATATATATATATATATACTTACCACCCCAAGATCCCCTCGGTATCACGGCGTTCCATTTTTCTGTAAAGTGACGGGAAATGGACATGCATGGTTAGAGACAAAATGGGTCCACCCAGTCAGTTTTGGGGGACAATTGTCAGTTGTCACTCGTCGTGTCGTTTACGCCTTATTTGTAATTTGAAGCAAACAGTAATGTATTGTTACCACCTGAAGGGCTGGCAGGTTACTCATATCTTAACCCTTTCACCCCCATGTAACTGGAATGGATTTTGATATATTAATTTTTTGCAACCAATCCAATTTTTACAAAATGACCTTCAGACTAGTCCAGTTATGAAAAGGGGGTGTTTTTGTTCTAAAAAACATGAAAATTACATCCGGGTATATGACACGTTCATGCATGAATAACTCCATAACAGTTGAACTGGTGTATCTACTACACAGTTCAAATACAAAAAAAACAACACAATATTGAGAATAATTACTTTAATACATTATTTTGCTCTGGATGATGCTCTGTTGTCCACCTATTCCAGGCCTGCATGCATTCATTTTGGATTTTGGAATATTTACCCCATCCGTACAAGTGAAATATGATATTTGACCTATTAAACAATCAAATTCAAAATGTCTGATGTCTGAAATTTTATCACCATTGGTCCAGCCAAAAATGACCTTAGCTGTTGATAGGCTGTTAAACACCAATACATCAAACTTGATCACCAAAATGATCAGCAATATAGAGCACACGGACAGTGAATGAAAACATTGACCAATATGTTGTTGAGAAAATGAGTTGAATGTAAAGGTTAACCAAGATTTAAGAGCATAAAAATAAAAGTAATTCAAGCGGAACAAGAGTGCCGAAGGCTACATATACGCCCGTCGAGGCAAGACCAGGCAACAAGGGGATATAACTCACTGAAGACCAATAGCTGGGGTTCTTCACATTCTGACGTGATAAACATGTATACCGAATTTGGTTACGATTCGTTGTGTAGAACTCGCGTTATTGCGCGGACAATGATACAGAGTGCGAAAATTAAAATGGCCGCCAAGGGGAGATAAGTCTTCGGAAAGTTTTGGTAATCAATAGGCTTCTTCGTCTTTCCATGATAAAATGTATATCGAATTTAGTTACGATTGGTCAAGTAGAACTTGATTTATTACTTGGATAAGGATACAGAGTGCGAACATTAGAAATGGCCGCCAAGGGGAGATGAGTCATCTGAAATGTTTTCAAAATAGATAGGCTTCTTCGTTTTGCCGTGATAAGCATGTGTGCCGAATTTGGTTACGATCGGTCAAGAAGAAATTGTGTTATTGCGTGGAAAAGGATAGATAGTGAGACAATTAACAAGCTGTGCTCGCCAGCCCGCCGCCCGTACAAGGTGAATACATAATACGTCTCGTTTGTTTCAAGCGGTTTATGGGTGGGTTTTGGTGGGTGATGCAAGGAAGAAGTGTTGTCCAAGTGTTGTGAATATAGACCAAGGTTTTATTGATAAAATTGCTCTAATGTAAATGTTAACCAATATTTAAGAACATGAAATTACTTCAAATGACATGGACGGGTGAGTGAATTGTGGGTGCGTTGTGGTAAGCGATGCATGAATGTAGTTGTGTCCACTGTTCTTGAACATAGACCAATGGGTTGTTGAGAAAATGATATGAATGTACAGATAAACCAATATTTAAGAGCATAAAATTGCTAAGCAAATCAAGTAGAAAAAATAGGTCAAGGTCATGGATGGGTGAATGGTTTATGGGAGGAGTGTTTTGGTGAGTGATGCAAGAAAGAAGTTGTGTCTAAGTTTCGGGAAGATAGACGACGGGACTGTTGAGAAAATGACGCGAATGCAAATGTTAACCAAGATTTAAGAGCATAAAATTGCTAAGTGATTGAATGTGGACACGAGTGCCGCTAGTCACCAAATATGCCCATCGAGGGATTGAGTTTATTACATAAACTATACATGATTGTATCCAAAAGTGTGGGAAAATGGCTGAAAGTTGAAAAAGCTTCATTTTTGTGAAAATAAAATGTTTTTTCATCATAAAGGCACCATGGTGCATGCGCAATATGTGCATCGACTGAAAGCTGTCGAAGGAGTTGGTTATACTAACTATACCTTGCGACGATTGTATGCAAAATTGTGGAAAAAAAGTTGAAAAAGGTCGTATTGTTGTGAAAAATATTTTGTTGTCATAAAAACACCATTTTTGCAGAGGACGTCTGCAAAGTTTCATATCCATTGACTGAAAGCTTTCGGAGGAGAGGATTACACACACTATACAGTACAATGTGAAATTAATCTATGTTTAGCACTCATGACCTTGACCTTCGGTGAACTAAGCCCTTCTTCCACAGGTGTGTTCGCCCACTTGACATCAACAGACCTGTGAAGATGAAGATATCCCAAGTGGTATACGAGCTATGCTCCAATTAATGATTTTCTGCCCGCCGCCCGGCCCGCCCATACGCCGAACGGTAAAACATAATACGTCCCGTTTTTTTGTTACAAAACAGACGTTTACAAAGTAGCTCAATGATATTGATGGGCGGGTGGAATCTCTGTGTGTTGTGGTGAGTGCTGCATGAAGGAAGTTGTGTCCAAGTATCTTGAACACAGGTCATGTTATTAGTGGTATGTGTCAATATATGGCCCTGTTCTTCTTAGTGTATATTATACAGAGCATGTTGTTGTCATCTCCGCCATTTTAGTTTGTACATGCTATCGGACAGTTTCACCACGTTGTGCGTTTGACGATAGTGTCAGTAGAATACATTGTTCACCATGTCCGTCCGTCCGTCCGTCCGTCCGTCCCGTCCGTCCGTCCGTCCGTCCGTCCTCCTTCCGTCCGTCCGTCCGTCCGTCCGTCCGTCCGTCCGTCGTACTGTATGTTCCACGTTTTGCTGCCGATGAACTTTTGGCTATTAAACACATTAAATCTAAAAAATATTTACTTTTTTATCAATAACAAAAAAGACACCCTCCACAAAAAATGTTAGTTGATGAAGTTCCATCAAATGTTGATTTTATTGCGAAAAAATGATTTTCATATGGAAATTTAACATAGATTTTTTTTAAATATTTTTTTTATTTGTAGACCGATTTTCAAAATCTAACTTTTGTTTTCTTTGTTACATCATTTTCAAGCTATCTCACCAGGTTTCGGAGTCAATTTCCAAATTTTTGTCGTTCTTTGATCTTTCAGGATAAAAAACCGAAAAGTTTTGGAATTTGACTCCCATATTAAATTCCCATAGGAAAATCGTCTTTAGTAGTATATAGAGAGTCAAAATGATACCACCTAACGGTGGTATCATTTCCCCACCCTATATACTACCCCGACCACACCCGAAAAACTCCAAAATTAGTTAACGAGGAAATTGTCACCCGACAGCAAATTTATAAATTTTGGAGAAAATAATTTTGAAAAGAGTGAGTCAAAATGATACCACCAAAGTTTGTAACGTCATTGAGCTGTATTGTAGATCCCACCCCCAACCACAGTTTGTAACGTTATTGCGCTGTATTGTAACCCCCACCATCAATCAAAAGTTGGATCGTAGTCTAATTATATTGGTGTCATAATACATCATGTTTTTTTTCACGTCCAATTGAACATATAAATTTAATAGGTTATAACAAAATGGATAATAAAATAGAATATAACGAAGATTACGATAAATTCTGTACAATGAACACACTAGCCGGTATCGAATACACGAAATATCAGCGTAATTTATTACGCTACGATAAAAACGTTGCGTTTACAATATTATACCGGCGATTATACCAACTATACAAGAGGCAAATACAATCATTAAGAAGTATAACGCGTATCGGATATAAAACTAATGTGTATTATATAAAATTGTTAAAATCCCACGATTTGTTTACGAATCTAAGTTTCTACGATATCGCTTTTAGAGATATTAAAAACCAATTATTATTGAAATCATTAATGCAATTTCAATGCGTCCGCGCGTGATAGTTTATATTCCAACACCCCATTTTTCTCCTCCAATATAGCTAATTTATTTCTACGATATTGAAAAATTATTAATAATTTGTAAAAAAAAAAAAAAAAAAAAATTGCAAAAGCTCGTGCACACACCCCCAGCGACTGGGTAGATTTCTTAGCTGGCACCCAGCCACTGGGGTGTTGGGACCTTTCTTAGGCCCACGCATCTGTTGGTTCACAGTCTCATTTTACGGGTCACCTTTAACCCCATTGCCAATTCCTCAATTCAGAGAAACCGACGAAGTAAGGCGAGCCTATTTTGTGATTTGGTGATGTAATTGCAAGCTCTTAGGTAGAAATCTTTTAGGCCGGCACCTTTGAGCTATACAATTCCATCACCAATTCACACACACATTTAGAGACTGCTACCATTAAACAGACGAGACGGACGTCATACCGGATCAACAACATGGCACACACGAGATGAGACCAATTGTTGTAAGGCTTACAAACGTATATATACTCATCACTTTCCTATGCAATATACAAATGGTGTGCAAATTATAATTATTTATAAACACATAGCGAGGTTCACGAATTTCCGGGATGGTTCATTATTTTATTGATTTGATAATTAGTTTTGTAAAAATTATTATTAATTAATTTTAAGAAAATTATAAAGTTAATTAATATAAGAAAACAAATAAAAACCACAAAGTATATCGATACGCGGTTATAGAAATGTATGGTGGTCAGTGGGTGTCGCAACGGGGCCCTAAATTATTAAAAAAACAAATTTATGTTCCGTATGGAGGGGCTGTCGGAACAGCTGGAATGTATGGTGGAGGAATATCCTGATGTCGCTGTAGACACGCGAATAAGCATATCACGTCCCGAGACGGGAGAGGAGATTTTTTCTCTCGTCGGCCCTCCCCTCCATAATGAGTTTTTTCTTATATCTTCGTCCGCGAGAATTTGTGGTTGAGCCTTGGACCGGATAGTACCCTTTAACTCCTGGTATCTGACCATCTCTTCGACGACCATTTTGAACTCGCTATCTGATATATCGTTGTCGGCTATCGCTTTCGACACGGTAACGTCGATACTGTTTTTTAGATCTCGCGAGAACCGCTATTCGATCGTGCTTTCGACTCTTGGCCTCTAGTTTTCGGCCCACGAGTCTGGTCGTCATGCAAAACAGTCCCGCCCCCGCCGCTACAGCACTCAAGGTCGCCGCGACCGGTGCAGCGACAACTGTTGACAATAAAGACACACTCCCCACCCCGCTTATAACGGATGCTGAGGCTAACGTGGTGCTCACCCCCTCTAATATATTGACTGACCGCCTATATTTCTTCGCATAACCCGTCCGCGTCTCTCCCTCGTGTTGTAGAATATGTTGTATCTCGACGATCCTGGTCATCCTAAAGGATGCCGGGTCGGCCGTCACCGAAGGTAAGTGTGGATATAGTTTCTCATCATTCATCATAAATCAAGTTGTATTAACAGTGTAACAATAGTGGAGGAAGCTGATTGGGCAGCAATTTTTGTAACAAAGTTAATAAACAATACCTGCCGAAAACTTTAATTGTAGTGTCATCATCGAATATAGTAAACCCTGACCTCTGCCCCGCGTGCTTGGTGATGCCAATATTCTGTTCTACACCATTCAGGACGATATTCACTCGGACTTCATCAGTGGCGTGTCCGCGAAAGTCGACCGAGCAGACCGCCATTCGAAAAAACGTCCCAGACACTGCCATGGTGTATCCCCCGTATCTGTTGCTCGCGTTGGCACCGAATGAATATTCGTAGGCCCCCTCGCTTAGTGAACCCCGCTCTTCGGCCCAAACTGTTATGACGTGTCTGCTAGCTTGCAATTTTCCGATTTGTGCAACCGCCCTAGTTAAAACTGTGTGGGACTGTGATACGCCCCTCTCCAGCCTTCTCATTGCGGCTTCATCGTATGCTGCGGCCGCGACGGGAACGTCCCGTTCTAAGTTGGAACAACCTGGACCGTATATGCTCATGATTAATATAGTATATATATTATGTTTAATCGGTTATTTCGAGAACGACCGAAATCGGGTAATCGTTATTCAACTTTCTCGCTTGATCATCAAGAATAGAAATCTTCAACTCATGGATGTGTCCCGATTCCAAAACAACTACTTGTTGTCTATCCTTCACATAGGCAAACCATTCGCTCTTCCCCACACTCTCCCACCCAACTGTGAAGGTGATTGATCTGAGGCCTACCGGCGTTTTCCGCAGCAGTTGTTGATTGAAATTTGAAGTTCACAACTCTCATTTTGAACATTAGTGATAGTAGCAAACATAATAATATCTTTCAATGGGTACCCAAGCATTTAGCTTTAACTCTAATGCAAAGTACGCGGTCGGAGGTAAATACACGCAAAAAGACGTTGTTAACCACCTTGTACACCCAACTGTAACAGTTAGACCGAAAAGTGGCTTTACCACCAATTTTCCCGACATCTTTGAACAATATAGGCTGCCCAAGATTACTACGATGGAGGCCGTGAACGGGTGGAAAGCAACACCGATGCAGTTTTGGCAGAATCAGCTCAACTTCGCCGTATGGTGTGCAACGGCCGGATGTGGAGTTTCGCATCAAGACCATCTGACATCCAAGAATGTCATGCTCTGAAGTGTCTACAACTTTCACGTGTATTACACCATTAGGAGGATTATCAAAGAACTAGGTATTCCACTACCTCAAGATGACGCATGGAATCCCATTTCCAACACATACGATCGTAGGGCGTTCGAAAGACTGTGTAACGAATTTAACGTTTCAAAAGATGCGGACTGGAGACAGAAAGTATTTCCTAACAGCACTGGCCTCGGGGACGTTCTCATTCGGGGCCAGTCCGGGAATTGGACGCAGACTGATTTTAGACACGATCACTTATGGTGACCACATTGTCAGTCGGAACGCCGGGAATTTTGATCCCGCGACGATGACCTTCGGGCCGGAAGTATCTGGAGGTCGGCACTGCGGCGTCTCATCCTGCAATTGGTTACCTCCGAAACGAGCTCACATAGATTACATACAGCAGGCTGCTGAGTTCCAGGACGCGTGGGGTACATTTATGTTAGATAAGGGTATGGGGTTCACGCAGGCTGGTGTTACTCGACTCAACGACTCCATTCGGACATACGTCTGGGCCATCCTCGGCGCACAGAAGCAAACACGCAGTTCTATACTAGGCACGGGAACGGCGTTTGACTCGCAAAAACAATTATTGGCACTTGTAGAGGGCGCCATCTCAGCTAAGGTGGACCTGGAGAATGCGATCAAGCAGTATCAAGACGTTTTGCAGAATGCCAGCACCCCAGTAGACTACGTATTTGGAATAGGTCTTTATATGGCATCGAGCAATATGATACTACGAGACGACCCGGTTGACGGTTACAATAATCAGATCGTAATCGCCACCGTCAATCAAAAAATCGGCCACAACAGGAACGTGAACGTGGATATCATCAAGCGGACCCCCAACAGTGGAACCGATTTCATAAAACAACAAGCACCCACCCCACCAACCCCAATTCACGAATTGTGCCCCCCCCCCCCACCCATCAAGTTCATTTGAACCCAGTGTTCCACCGAGTTCCGCTCCTGTTTCACCCTCTGCAATAGGACCAGCAAGTTCCCCCAACCGCGATTGGATTGGAACAGGGGAAAATAGTGTCACAACCCACGAGGAGGAGAAATTAGGGCTCGTCGTAGCCCTCGTGGCGGTCGGACTATTTGTGCTTTGGTTTCAGGAACTCTCGGGGGGCTAAAAGTAGGAGACCGGCGATTGCCACGATTAGAGCCCAAACATTATTGGCAAACCATCCGACCGTTTTTGATAATATAGATAACAAGTATGAGACGAGACCCCCGATCAATCCAGGCTCGCGGCAGCCGCCTTTCCGGCTAATTTAGCCAGGAGACTGGCGAGGGCTTTTAGTTGTTTTTTTACTCACTCCTTGGCTCCACCGGATGGCGCGGGTGGTCGTGTGGGTGCTGGTGCTGAACCACCCGTGATAGATAGAACTAGAGACGATATAGTCATGCCGATAGCAACGAGGATGCTTGCTATCGTGATGCCCTGCTCTCTGAACAGAGTGCGAAGACGCTCACCGAGTGTCGTGTCCTCGTGCAGAACCCTCGAAATTGTTTCGCGGATCCGACTTATTTGGGTGCGGAGTGTCTCACGGTTAGTCGAGGCAGCCTCCAAGCGAGCTTCTCTTTCATCCCGCAACGACCGCAGCCGTTCGGTGATCCGCTCGGCAGATTCTCTATCGCCACGGGCTTCCTCCAGTTTTCTTTCTTCTATCGCGATATGTTCATCCAGTGGCTACACGAGGGATCTCGCTGAGCTCGACAGTTTCTATCGCGGCGGCTGTCTTCGCCATCGTTTCGTCGGTAGACGTGAGGGCCTCTACAGCGCGGGCCGGCATAATTTGTTTACCCTTCTTCCAATCTACGAATCCTAGTTCGCTCCTTATGATTTCACCACCGCCCCGGTTTCCGGCAATGGTGCTCAGCGCTAGGGGTTTTCCGGTCTTCATGTTGACGATTGGGATATTTGATGCTTTTAGTCGCAATCTACCGTTCAGATCCAATTCGAAATTGGAGTAGTCGCGGCCGACAGATGGGACCAAACCTTTATATATCCAATGTTTGTAGTAGTCGTTTACAGCTGACTCGAGTAATTCCCGACTTAGGCCAACGCTGCTGGTAGCGCCACCTATTTCCCCCCTCAACACTGTTGAACGTGATTGGATTGGATCTGGAGTCTGTATGGTGGGTGTCGTGAGGGAATCCTCGAAGTCATCATCATCATCACCATCGAGGTAATCGTCTCTGCCGATTTCATCCATGTCAGCATCGTAATCAGCCATCTTTAATAATTAATATTATATTAAAGATAAAACCATACAGGTTTAATAGATTATGTCTTCGAGTCAATACGGTCGCAAACTTAATCCATATCGCAGACTGCGTGAGCCCCTCGGAGCAAAAGGTGTGAGACAGAGTGTCGTTATTACGAACAACCCATCGACGATCGACCAGAACCAGCAGCTATTAGTCCGCTTCCCCAACCTCGGAGCTAGCGACGTTATTATGCCGGGGACTGTTCGCCTCGCTTTCACTATTTCGCTGACGTCGACGACGGACGCGGACCGAACCATCGTTCAGAACCTGGGTCGCGCCATCGTCAAGAAGACTATGATAAAGATTTCTGGTAATGAGGTGATGTCGATCGATGACAGCGACGTCTACCATTGCTACCAGGACCTGTGGAAGACGGCGCAAGAGCGCGAAAACGCTGTCTATCAGGGTATTGACACCAGTCGAAATAAGAACGTAACCAGACTTAGAATCGGGGCTGGTGACAAGGCAGATAACGTCGGGAGCGGCAACGCGGTCGCGGCCGCTTACGGCAACCGATTATATATCCCGCTCGACTTTGAGTTGCTGGAGAGTCACATTCCCTACTATCAGAGCGCTTTGGCGGACCGCCTCGAATACGAACTAACGTTCAACGACTACGGCCGAGTTATCATAGCCACTGACATGACATCGAAGTATACGATCGACAATGTTTCGCTGGAGTACGACATGGTCACGATGCCCGAAATCGCGCGATTAATCAGATCCCAGTATGTCGGGCGCGTTGCCATACTTTACGACCGAGTTCTTCGTCATCGCAAGATGACGAAAGACAAAGGCGACACATTGTGGAATATTAATGTCAACGTACCCGCCCGCTCGATGAAAGGTATACTGATGTTGTTCGAGGAGGGTCGGTTCGCGCTCGGTGCTAGAAAATCCGACAATTTCTATAACCCCAAAATCACGAAGGTAGAGGTGACGATCGAGGGAGTTCCCAATCAACTCTACAGCGCGGGTCTTCGCGCGCACCAGCAGTGGGACGAAGTAAGAAAACATTTTGCTTCCGGCTCTAAGCGTTCCCCGGAGGTTGCCGCGGTTGCCAAAGACCTGCAGCTCTCGGACGTCTCCCTCTCGGATTTTGTGACTACCAAATACGCTCTATGGCTAGACATGCGAGCCAGCGACGACGACCAAATGCACGGTAGCGGACGTCAAGTTGAGAACGCTAGCGAGGGTGTGACGATCCAGATAACCAAAGAGGCGGATGGAGCCGGGCCATTGAACGTGTACTTATATATAATTACAGACGTGCAACTCAATATAGAAGATGGTCGATACGTCTCAGCTTTATACTAATTTTAGCAATCAATGCCAATTCACGATTGGAGATGCCCACTCTGCCATAATATGTGGGCAGACAGGATGCGGAAAAACGGTTTTCATCCTCGACTTACTCGAGGGCTGCTACCGCGATGCCTTTCGTCACATTGTGATCCTGTGTCCCACTGTGCGGCACAACGATACTTATCAGCGGCGCCCGTGGATATGGACCGACCCTGAGGTATACGTCGTTGACCCCGGCGACAGGCTTCACGGTTGGCTGCGTGTCTTCTATCAAATATTCCAGGGAGAGCCCACCCTATACGTGATTGACGACTGCTCGGCCAAGGCGGCGATGACCAAAAAGAAGGACATGCTCTCCGAGCTCGCATTTTCTGGCCGCCATGCGAGGCAAAGCGTATGGATCTCCACTCAGAAGTACAACGCCGTCCTAAAGGATCTGCGCGAGCAAACGAAATGGGTCGCCCTCTTCCACTGCAAGGACCGAGACTCATTCGATGAATGTCTTAGAGAGAACGACGTTATCCCAACGCGCGAGGAGCGCCTGGAGGTTCGACAGATACTTTCGGAAACCAAACACACCAAGCTTCTGCTAAAGACTGATCAACCAACTGCTTATAATGTAATTAATTAGTAACTGGTGAGTAAATGCTGAACAAATGCTGAACAATTACTGAGCAATGCTGAACAAATGCTGAGCAATGCTGGACAAATGCTTAACAAATGCTGAATAAATGATGAGCAATTGCTGAGCAATGTTGAACAATGCTTAACAATTGCTAAGAATTTGTTGCTCCGCTGCGAGCTTTATTGCGAGCATAACGGTGATCATAAGTATCTGGTGGTGCGCTTGGCAATATGTTAGACTTATGAGACTTGTAAGAATAGTTAAGTTAATAATTTTAAGAAAATTAACAATAATGAACTGCGACGAACTTCTCGATCAGCTAATGGAAGAAACAGTCGCTCCGACTGCCGGCACGACTGAAACTGTAGGAACACCTGTCAGCACGGCTGCCGGTACGGTTCCGAAAGAAAATGAAATCGCGGCGCGACGCGAGCGGTTGGCTGCGCTGGTTGCTGGGGGACAATCGGATCATTATCTCGGTAGGCGTCTCTCAGTTTGTCAGGTGGATAAGATGTCAAATGCGGAGGTCGATACAATGTACGCGCGATACGAATCCAAATTAGGTGCGGAGATGACAAAAACTCTCGGATCGGCGGCTATTCATTTGTACGCTACCACCGTCAGTGCAATTCTCCCTATACCAGACACCGCGGGGTTGATTCGCGATCTAGAGACTGACCCTTTTATAGGACACACTCTTAGAACAGCCTGCTGCTCAATTTATCACAAGTTTGGAATGTACTTACCTCCGCTGACAACCGCGTTGACCACGGGTAAACACTGTCAATTTGGACATATATGCCCACGAACTATAAGCCCTAATATTAATATTATAAATGATGACACAAGACACAACCGCGAGAGTGACGGAGTTGAACCCGATTGCTCCAACACAATCGATCCCGAGTGTTACTCCGCCACTGGATGACATACCGCATATAAAAAATCCCAAAAGACAGGCGGCTGGGCGAGCAGCGGCTGCAACACGAAAAGCTAAACAAGATAAAATACTCGCCGAGCTTCGAGAGGCCAAACGGTCGTTGCAATCGGAGACAGAGACGGCAACTGAGGTGGCAGCTGTTTCTCCCCCAATCACGATTGGATTGGAACCGATTGATCCAACTGATTGGATCCCGTGGGTTGTTGTTGGTGGTCTGTCGGTTGTGGGCACCCTGTATGTGCTTTACCGTTTCAACAACAGGTACCCCCAATCATCAACAAGGTTGAAATTGAAAAAACAACCCCCAACACTGTTGGATGCGGTTCCAATCCAATCGCGTTCAACAGTGTTGGGGGATGCGCCCCATTTAAACATTAAACGCGATCCCTTTTATATGCAATAATGGCTGAACATGATGGTAAAATGATAGTGAATGAGCTTTATCACGCCGTGGTGATATCGGGTCTCAGTATCGGGTACGCTCGACTATCAAAGATGACCCTAGGAGGGTTCGCTCCCAAATTGGACTTTACTGTGAGAGACGTAGGGCTCGTGACCTTAGATGTAGCTGCCGCAGTTTGGACCCGAGATTATCTAATTAAAGCTGGAATTCTACCCGTTAATATATGGAAATAAAATGGCTACGATCGGAATAATAGTAGGAGGAGCGCTCGTGAACGCATTGGCGTTCAGCGGCAGCATCTTTCTATTCTCTAAACTACAAAACTCGAACGCGGATGAGGAGCGCGAGCGTCACGATTTAGCTGTAGAACAACTCAATAGCGCAAAGGAAGCGTGGTCTAATAAACGAACAGCCCATACGGACTGGGTCAACGAAGTGCTTCGCCGCGAGAATCACACCGCGCAAACTTTCCAGAACGTTGAAGAAGCGAACCGCGTGTACGCGCTGGCATATCCGCAGAGAAGTCTCGATCCAATGAAATTGGGACTAGATCGCGAGCCCCAACTTTCAGATTTCTATGTACCGTCAGAGGCCCAAAAAGACCGCGAGATCGCGTTCATCGTCGTGGGAATGGCTGCGACGGGTCTCGTCAGCTACAATATATTCAATCGAAATTTTAAATTAATTAATTAATAATTTTTTTACAAAATTAATAATTATTTTAAAAAATTTTATAAATATATATATATAGAACGATGTTAGTTGACGAACTTTATTACGCTATGATCGATGTAGGCTACACTGCCCAAAAACTTCTTATAGCTGGTGCAAAGAGTATGATTCGTCTGGCCCAAGATTCTCTCGAGACGTGGCGCGAGGACGGAAAAGCGGCCACCCTTTTCGCAAAGCGGATGTTAGAATTCTCCTCAACTCCAATCGATGAATTAGATTCCTCCGAGTTCCTTCAGAACTTAACCTCCAAAATCAATCGCGATTGTACTTCCAACAAAGGTTTATTATTAACGACGCAGTTACCGAACGAGCTGACGAGTGCATGTTGGAGATTGTCCGATATATTAGAATACTTCGCATACGATGAACATGCGCAAACTTGATACCAAACTAACGCGCAAGCTGGCGAATACGTACTATAGCCCACGCGGCTACTGGAAGGGACTCGCGGCCATCAAGAACCTCGCGGCGGCGACCAAGGTTTCCGAAAACGCTGTCAAGGAATGGCTCAAGAAACAGGCCATCTGGCAGATCTATTTACCCGCGCCTCACAATATTCCGCGCCCGAAATTCGACGTGCCGGTGCCGAACCAAGTTCACCAAGCGGATCTCCTGTTTCTCCCTCACGATCGCGTCGGTCGCAAGACGTACAAGTACGCACTGACAATCGTTGACGTAGCGAGTCGTTATAAGGGGGCTGAGCCGTTGGCCACTAAAGAGTCTAAGGAGGTGGCCGAGGCTCTTTCCCGAATATATAAGAGAAGTCCTCTCAAATGGCCGAATCTTCTGCAGGTCGATCCCGGCCGCGAGTTCATGGGCGCGGTCCCCCATCTATTGTCTGAACACAAAGTTTATGTCAGACGCGGCCGCGTCAACATCCACCGGGACCAGGGGATCGTGGAGCGCTTCAATCGAACCCTGGCTGAGAGACTGTTCGGACACCAATACGCCAAAGAACTTGTAGACCCTCATTCGCGATCGACCGAGTGGGTGGCCAGACTGCCCGCCGTGGTCTCCGCACTGAACGGAGAGGTGACCAGATTGATAGGTAAGAAGCCCGTAGATTATATCAAGTTTAAAAGGGTGACGAGCAAGCCCTCTGCCGTCTCGCGCGGGCGACCCGTTGGTTTAGAGGAGCAACGGCTTCCATCGGATATTGACGTCCGGTACCTCTATCAACCGGGAGAGCTCGAAGGTGGCAGCCGCCGCGCGACTGATCCCGTGTGGTCTCTCAATGTATATCATCTAGATCGATCTATTACCAAACCCGATGAGCCCGTGCTCTACTATTTGGATGATGGGCCATCTCGAGGGTTTGTTCGCGAAGAACTTCTTATGGTGCCTTCTGACACCCAGCTACCCCCGGATCGTCAGAGTCTTTAGATTTCTTAAAATTAATTAAAGAGGTTCCGTATGTATTCCGTCCGATAACACGCGTCTTTTATCGTAGTACGCCGATAGTCCTAATTTTCGTTGACAGTACGTTTTCATAACGCCGTCTTTCATTTTAAATCCTCTATTTTGCGCTACATCTATAATGTGTTTTCCATCTTCTGTAGTTTCACTTAGTACTCGTTTATATCTATCCCAATTTAAATTGTTAGTTCTCTTGGACATTCCTTTCGCAGAGTTTTTATTAATTGAATTAAATTTTTCTACGAAATAACACTTACTAGATAACGCTATCACCCAGGGGCGGATCTAGCACTGGGTTGTGGGGGTCGCAACCCCCCCCCCCCGTTCAGCCACGGAGTTTACGTAGATCTAAAAAAAAAAAAAAAAAAAAAAAAAAAAAAAAAAAAAAATGGCCAGGGCGTGTTGATGCATGGGGGAATACGTGAGCCCCTGATCGCTTGCTCCAGTATAAAGTGCATGTACATGTAACTGACCGCGGCTATCGAGTGTTTACAGGCACATGTGCTTATTGGTTTATTTTGTCCAGTGTGATTTCGGCCGTACATTTACAAAATACAGGTGCAGTACCAGTAATTTGCATTAATATGTCGCCGTTTACCACCATTTGGAATCTAAATTTAAAACCATTAAAACACAGGAGAGTGCATTTCAGGTCATCTAGGTTTCAAAAAAATTCCAGGGGGGGATGCCCCCGGACCCCACTAGCACTCGCTCCACTTTGTGGAGCTCGACAATATTACAACCCCCCGTACCTCAGTGGCTAGATCCGCGCCTGTCACCCTATCTCCGCTAAATTCCATTTTGAAAAGTCCTGGCTCTCTTTCGCTCCAATTATCCCAAGCCAACCATTTATTTTTTTATTTTTCAAACTCGTCTATTAAGTTAGGTCTAATCAATTCCTCTATCGTTTTTCCACTAACTCCTATATACATACTATCCGTGTCCATCTGTATTAATTCAAAGTCTTCTCTTTTTACGTAGTTGTCTAGAAATTCGTAGTAAAATTCCAACATTCTCAATTTAGCGTGTTGATAAACCGCTATTCCACAGTGGAAGGGTCTCTTTAATGCACACCTGGGTTTTCGGGAAGATATTTCGTACGCATCTCCTATCTCTTCCAAATCATCAAAATACGCGGATCTTAATGCTTTGTCAACACAGGTTTCGTCTCGCGTATATGTCGTATTTAAATGTCTCTCCGTTGCCTCTATCATTTTTCCACAACACGAGTTTCCTAATAATTTCATTATGTCGGCCACCGGTTTCTTATTTGGTTCTACATCCCCGTTCGTCTTGCGGCTGTAACTTCTTTAGCGAACCATTCGAAGGGTTTACCACTAATATAATCTATAACACGATGAACTCCCGTTATTTCTAGGCCGTGTTTTAAATACCATTTCAACAGTGGCGCGTACAGCAATACTTTAGTGACCGACATAGATCCCACCAATTTTCTTCCATTTCCTCTAGTTCGGCCAGTATCTTTTAAATATTTTAACATGTGTGCGGGAACTTCATCAACCTCTACTTCTCTGTTTATAAAAAGTGGAGACATTTCAGAAAACTTATCTTTTAAGTTGTGTGGAACTTCTATATCCACCTCCGCAAACCCAAACCAGTCTCCGGATAAAACTCTTTTACTAAACGTTTTAATAAGTTTAGGATTATGTGGGTTATTTATATGATGTATAGTTTCTTTCCCACACGGCATCTCTTTATTTAACGTAGATAAATATAACGCGTTTGCGTCGTACCCAAAAACAGCCTTGCAAGGTTTGGAACCCACTCTAATATTTGAAACACCGGCTTCTGCATATCGTGTAAATACTATTGATTGACCACCAACTAGAGCGTCTTTCATCATTTTGTACGTTTCTTCTTTCGGTGCGCATAGAGCATCCTCCGGTATAATCGTCTTTGAAGATTTTTGTTCTTTAATGGTTCCTCTCAATAAATATTGTATAGCCACACCCGGTAGTGTTACCGCGTCTTTGAAAATATCTACACCCCTGTGTTTATAAAATTCACACATTTTCCCCACAGCTTCTAGGAACGGTGCTACATCTAAATCGTTATAATATTTCAACCAATCTCTGAAGGCTTCCATATTCTCTTCTTCGAAAATTCTACGACATTTGCTTAATTCTGTTTCGTCTAGTAACATTTTCCCAGATAGTTTGGAATACCAATTCTCTATATCCGGTAGTCCTGGGTAATCTAGCTTGTCTGTAGAATCGAACCACTCGTAAGGAAAGAAAGATTTCTGTCATTTGCAGTCGTAGGCTTTTATCCAACTATCGTAACCTACACCGGGTCCTAGGTAAAGTATTACATCAAGAAATCTAAACTCTGGAGTAAATAGAAATATTGTTGCGTTCGCCCTTTTTCCAACCATTACTTTCTTTGTTGTTGATGACAGTTCACCTACTAAATATTTCTTTATTAAGTTTATATCGTACTTATTGCTGTTAAAACCTATAACCGGTACTTGCTCTATCCACTGTTCGATCTGGGCGATTTGTTTTTCACGTAAATATTCCGTATTAAATTCGTATCTTGACCATACTTCTGCTCTTATAGCTTTTCCCCTGACTTTCAAATCTTCTACAATTTTTTCTATAAGTTTTGCGGGATCTTTATCACAAATATGAGTTACTGTTCCTGATAAATTATCTCCTATACTAACGCTTACCGGGACGTGCTCAGCTTCGTACTCTAAACTATTACCGGTAGTTTCAACTTCTGGCTGGAGATACGCCTCAAAATCGTATACTATCTGATATGGATAAATAGTAGTGTCGCAACCGATCTTTATATCTTTACCCGTTCTTTGAAATTCGCATTCCCACATAACTACTAGGTTGAATTATTTGCTTCTAATAAATTTATCTCTTCTCATTGTGGATGCGCGTTCTTCTTTTTTATGCTTTGCATGAATCTCACACCCGTGCCAGTAACAGCCGTGATATTGATATACGGTATTGGTTTCTGGACAGTATCCATCTACTGGAGCTCCTAAAATCCATCTTTCACCTCCGTGTCCGCACTGTTCGTGGTGAATGTGAATTCCCTCCCGCTTTTCCACAGAGTACATCCAATCGATCGCACCATAACTGTTAGAACCTTTTGGGTAGAACGCTTTCTCGAACGACGAACGCGGGCGCTCTAAATAATTACCATCACATATTACTTTTGTCTCACCTCTCATGCTTTTTGGTCCGTGTCTCTTCATATTACTCGCTTTCGTGAATTTCTGTTTGCAAGTATCGCAGGCGTAAATTTTAGATAGGTTTTTAAGGTTTGTTATCAGAAATGCGTGATTATTAAACAGTCCTATTGTCATTGGTTTATTACCTATTGCATCATAGTGCGCTGGTACCTTTTTCAACCACCATACGTCACATTTAGTGGGTTGATATACTTCTATACCAATTTTAAAAAACTCTTCAAACTTTTTCAGATCGGAAAAAGGAATTGGTGAAACCACATTACTACCGAAATATTGCTTACTAAGTTCTTTCGCTTTTTCTGTACATCTGTCAGGTCTGATCTTTTTATCAAGGTGCATAGCTAAACACCTGAACAGACAAAGGTCGTCATTATACTTATCTAAAGAATACATACCTTTTCTATTCCTCAACCATTCTGTAAGTTCTCCTCCCGCTGCTTCTTTGGATTGTAGTCCCAAATCTATTACCCTACAACCCTGTATTAACTTTACAAAACCTTACCATCTTACAAACTTCCACTTTGTATTCGGTCTGTCTATTTTATCGGACATTATTCGTATTTGCTCCTTATCTGACAACCATTTTTTAACGGCTTTCATTGATGATAGTGGTTCGCTACCACCGAGATTTTTATGAAATATTATAGTTTTAGGTCTTCCATTTTTAGTTTCCTCCATATGTTCTAGCTTGTAAGAATATGAATATCTCGAATAAAAATTTGTTGTTAGATACGGAGCGATTTTATCGTACATGCGTTCAGACTCGTTGATGTCAATGTTTTTACGAAAGGATAATATAACTACCCGTCTTCCCTTTTCTACCTTTTCCAATGTTTCATCGTGTGCCCCCATTATTTCTTCACCTTTTTCCACTATCGCGCGAACGATAGATTTTTTCTTATTATTTGGGTCGCCTGTGCGTCTAATTTGGGATGTGCTTGAAGGTTTGATTACACTGGCCCTTAACCCCGCAATACTTTCTTTTTGAATTATGTTACCAACTTCCTCTGCTAGTGAGAGGTCTTTAAAGGCTCCTCGTTTGTGGGCGCGGGTAAACCGCTTCATAAACGCCTCATTCTTTGTGGTGTTTATCAGATTTGTCAACCCCCTAACTCTCAACCGTTAACTATAAGTAATCCCTAGAGATTCGGCTTCTCTTCTCAAACTTTCTATTTCTGGCGTTATCATATTTTCTGTAATATACTTTTGTATAACCTATGCAATTTATCTGTTCAATTGGACGAAAAATTTACGTGATGTTTTTTCACGTCCAATTGAATATAAACATATACATATATATACAAAATGGAGTGTGCGACTTGTTGTAAGACTTTTGCGTGTAAAGACTATCTACGAAGGCATCTATCGAGACGTAGAAAATTTCCTTGTGTCGCCCCACAATTTCAATGCCCCAGATGCCCTTGTAAATTCGTAAGTGCACAAACTCTTTGTAGACATAAGCAACTTCGCTGCCCTGTGGCAAAAGGTGAACGCGGTAGACTGGAGCTGGTAGAATTAGTTGCTGATCTGCGAAATAAATTAGCTATATTGGAGGAGAAAAATTCTGAATAAATTTTTGGGTTCAATCTACAATTTCTTCGTAGAAACTCATATCCGTAAACATATCGTTGATTTTAAACAGTTTTATAAAATTAGTTTCATCATCTTCAAATAGTTCTCCGATCCTATTTAGTCGCTTCATTTCACGAATTTGATCCTTGTACCGGCAACATAATTGCCGGTATAATATTGTAAATGCAACGTTTTTATCGGAGCGTAATAAATTACGCTGATATTTCATGTATTCGATTTTGCATAGTATTTTCAATTTATAGTAATATGGGTCAACAAGGACATTATAATATTCCAATTCCCGTTCTATTTTATTATCCATTTTGTTATAATATTTTTGTTATAACCTATTAAATTTATATGTTCAATTGGACGTGAAAAAAAACATGATGTATTATGACACCAATATAATTAGACTACGATCCAACTTTTGATTGATGGTGGGGGTTACAATACAGCGCAATAACGTTACAAACTGTGGTTGGGGGTGGGATCTACAATACAGCTCAATAACGTTACAAACTTTGGTGGTATCATTTTGACTCACTCTTTTCAAAATTATTTTCTCCAAAATTTATAAATTTTCTGTCGGGTGACAATTTCCTCGTTAACCAATTTTGGAGTTTTTCAGGTGTGGTCGGGGTAGTATATAGGGTGGGGAAATGATACCACCGTTAGGTGGTATCATTTTGACTCCCTATATACTACTTCTTTTCGCAATAAAATTCAATATTTGATGGAATTTCATCAAATAATTTAATTTTTTTTGGGGAGGGTGACTTTTTTGTTATTGATGAAAAAGTACTTACTTTTCAATATTTTTTAGATTTAATGTATGTAATGGCCAAAAGTTCGTCGGCAGCAAAACGTGGAACAGACAGTAGTTATTTGTTTGGTTGTGTCAGTCAATGAAATAGAGAATACATGTAGCAGGTTAGTGCCGTGAATGGGAAAAATATCTGGCAATGCTTAGGAAACGGGATGGGCGAGGCTCTGTCGAGCCCGTACCGTTTCCGTGCCGCGCCAGATAGTTTTCCCATTCACGGCACTAACATACTATTCTATTTATCCCGTCAACATCAACATTACAAAAAGCTTTAAATTGCAAAAAAATAACTTCAACCACATCCTCATAATCGGCGAATCGACTAGTATGACAACCGCAATTATTCACATGCAGTGATTATGTCGTATTGACAGGATATCAAAAATGTTTCACGGCACCGTGTTTCACGGCACATACGCACTGTGTTGACGGGATAAAATAGACACATACTTCATTGAGTAATACATACATGTTGTTTATCATATGCACTCTTACTCAGCTGTTAGCACAATCTGGCGTTCTGACACAGTGATATAGGAGAATGAACTAGCTAGGTTAAATTAACCGTCTCAGAACTTCCTTAATTTAAAACACACATTTCGACTGCATTGCAACTAATAATACATTCGGAAAGGAAAACGGGCCAACGGCCATTGGTTTGACACATTTACGGGGCTCATGTGCCCGGGTAAGGAAGCTTCTTTGAATAAATTCCCACAATTAAATATAAGATACTTATATAATTAAGTAATGTATGTACGTCCTGAATTACAGTTAAAGGCTATTCTATTACATTCTATTTTTTAATTATTTATACTCATTAAATGCGTCACCTGAAAAAATAATATTTTCGACAGATTATAAAGAATGATCATGGCACATCAACAAATAAATACAGAGACTAACTAGTAATGTCCGTTGACATTTTAAGGAAATACGGTTATCGCCCCTGATATCAGTGTGGAAATTTACGTCTGATGTAAAATGTATAATAATGCCAATGAATACGTGGGGTAATTGTGAATTAATGTTTATTTTGCCAGAACATGTCTCAGATGATGTCTCTGATATAAAGAACAGTTTGTGCCTACTATTGGTTTACTCTACTTAAAGGTCCATTCCCACTCAGGGCATGTACCTTCAAGTAGCGTAAACCAATCAATGTAAGTGATGAACGGGGTTTATCATGCGTAGGTTTGACGTGCACTATGATGGATGCATATTTCAGGGCTCCAGATAAGCTGTGTATTTGCGTAAATACCCAATTAAAATTGCCAAAAACCCAATTCAGATCAGAAGTAGTGAGTATCAAAAAGCAATAACAAATTTGTGGTACCTTTATCATGCTACAGAAAACAATAAACAGACCACGAAAACACATCTTGGTATTTCATTAGAATTGTCTCCAAGGAGACAATTCTAATGAAATGCCAAGAACTGTTTTCATTTCGAAGTAAACTATTCAATAATTGCTGTCTGTTGATGTGTAAACAGTAGTGTGATGTTATTTTGCCCAATTAAAATATTGAAATACCCAATTGCTTCAGATATGATGGAGTGAAAATACTCAATTACTAATTCCTTATCTGGAGTGTGTCACACATCTTTGACAGTTGCCTGTATGTTCTTAGCTAATATAGCTGCATGTATGAACTCACTATTATAAATTACGTACCTATGGTGGCTCGTTAGGGACATTTCGTTTTTTCGTTGTGGTCGCGTGACTGGATACGTTGTGCTTATGCGATTTACGACCAGTGTAGCTGCTGATCAAATAGTAGACATTTATATTCTGATAGCGATGTTTATTGTTTGTCAGAAGCATAACGGGTGTTTCGTTGATGGAACGACGAACAGTGCAGATCCTGAGCAGGCTGATCTGGATCTACACTGGTCGCAAAGTCTATAAGCCCCATTTCTCCAGTCACAGTCACAGCTACAATTACACGTATATTGTCCGCTGATAAACGGTGTTTTGTGAATTGTGCAACCAGCGTACTCCAATGCCAGCCTACATATCTGGGGCCCGTATCACTAAACGTATTACGACTAAAATGTTCGTAAGTGCAAACTTATGATAGTCTGTAAATTTCACATTAACAATGTTTTCTTGTAAACAGTTATTGGATTTACATTTATTGAGCATAGGCTGCATATGCAGCCTATGCTCAATAAATGTAAATCCATCAATTGAAATTTACAGACGATCCTAAATTTGCATTTACGAACATTTTAGTCGTAAGAAGTTTAGTGAAACGGCCCCCTGGACATACACTGTTTGCCATTCAAGTACCGTAGGTGCTTCCTGTGATACGGATTCCATGTATCAACCACAGACATTCAGTGTGTTTCGGCTTTCATCGGTATAACTCTATATATAAGTTATACCGATGAAATCCGAAACACGCCGAATGCCTGTGGTATCAACTGTAAATGCGCATGGAAACTGAATCTGGGTCGAAACTGATAGTCAATGCCACAATGTTGATTTTCCCGCCGTTCACTTAGTTATATAAGAAGCTAAACGGTATGGACGAATGAGACATACGATCACCTTGGAGACCAGTCTAGATGGACTAGTCACACGTGAAGTACATGTATGTCAGGAAATCAGAAGTCCTTGCATTTGTAATTTAATAAATTAAAACGTGTACGTTAAAGGTGCATTTCCACACCGTAGGCACAAACTGTTCTTTATAGGAATTAAATAAGTGTATAATTGTGTCACTATTCCACCAGTTCTAAAAATTACGATGTGCCCGCTATAAAGATATAATCATTTAGTAATATTTATTTTACTGATACTCGCGGAAGTATCCGGCTATATTCATATGCAAATGAGGCAGGATATTTTTTAATTATTTATTATAAAGTATGATCATGGCACATACAAAATAAATACACAGAATAAATAGTAATGTCGGTTAACATTTTAAGGAAACACAGTTATCGCCCCTGATATCAGTGTGGAAATTTACGTCTGATATAAATGAATAAAAATGCCAATCAATACGTACGGTAATGGTGACTGAATGTTTATTTTGCCAGAAAATGTCTTCGATGATGTCTCTGATATAAAGAACATTTTGTGCATACTGAGTGGGCATGTTGTATCTTTAAGCCAAATGTCGCATGGACTGATTAGTAATACCAATCGCATAATAATCATCATCGCAAAACTGTCAAATTCCGAGTTTGCCGCTTTACTAGATGCACATTTTCCGCTTTATATGCAACAGATTGCATTATATGCTTATGGCGTTATGCAATGTAATGAAATGTAATATTAGAGTTATGTACTCAGAAATGCCGTTGTACCAATCCCGCCCAAAGCTCACCACCCCGGTACGCCACCCCACTGCTACGGACGGACTACATGTGCTGTCAGTTTTCTCCATCACAGATGATTCATAAATAACATGACCAATAAGTATAGGCCCTGATCAGACTTGGCGGACGTGCTAATGGTGAACTCATTTAGACCCGTTTAAAACACAGCATGAACCGAGATGGCAATTTGGTGTTTGGTACCAGCGTAGTCCCAGATCAGACTGCGCAGCTGCGCAGTCTGATCTGGGCCTATGCTGTTCGCCATTCTGTCACGGAGGTATGCGTCATACCTTTACCATGGTGATTACACCATAATATGAATCACATGGTGTGATTTTGTACATGTACCTACGAACAGGTGCGATATTTCATGACAATTATTTACACAATCTACGATAGTTTCGGTAAATGACGTCGACAGCTGACGGAATTTTCATTGCAAATGCGGAATTCATCGAAAATTAACGAAATGTTCAACGCACATTCCTCTTTTGCTATGACAATTTCGTCAATTTTGGACGTTATTTACAGAAAATATCAGTTTCTGTAAATATATGTGTTGTAAAGTATTTTTTGGCCCAGTTATATCCGGGATGTGTCACGTTTTCATTGAAAAATCACTATTCACTGCACAACATCAATCTGTCTGATACGAAGCCTCGCAGGGAACACGAATTTTTGTTATTAATTCGTTCCCACGAAATAACAATACGTTCCCTTAATTTAGAAATTCGTTCCCTCGAATTAACAATTCGTTCCCACTGTATAACAATTCGTTCCCTCGAATTAACAATTCGTTCCCACGAAATGACAATTCGTTCCCCCAATTTAACAATTTGTTCCCTGGAGTTAACAATTCGTTCCCACGAAATAACAATTCGTTCGATCAATTTATTAATTCGTTGCCACGAAATAACAATTCGTTCCCACGATATAACAATTCGTTCCTTCGAATTAACAATTCGTTCCCTCGAATTAACAATTCGTTCCCACGAAATGACAATTCGTTCCCTCAATTTAACAATTCGTTCACTCAATATAGCAATTCGTTCCCACGAAATAACAGTTCGTTGCCTCGATATAACAATTCGTTCCCACAAAATAACAATTCGTTCCCTCGAATTAACAATTCGTGGGAACGAATTGTTAATTGTTAATTCGTGGGAACGCATTGTTAATTCGTGAGAACGAATTGTTATATCGCGGGAACGAATTGTTAATTCGTGGGAACGACTTGTTATATCGTGGGAACGAATTGTTAATTGGAGGAACGAATTAATAACGAATTTACCTCCCCTGCGGGGCTCCGTAGCAATTAACCCTTTCACCCCTCAGTAACTGGTTTGGAATTGGATATATGTTAATTTTTCAACCAACACCAATGGTCACAACATGATTTTCAGTCTAGTCCATTTATGAAAAGGGGGTGTTTTTGTTCTCAAAAACATGAACATTACTTCCAAAAAAATGCAGATCCTGATGAGACGACTCATATAACTTCATAGAAATGGCGATGCCGGATACGGTGCGGGATTTTTTTGTATTCGCATGCTGGGAAATATGTGGGCTATAAATAGTTCAAAAATAGCAGACGACAAATCAGTATAATTTATTTTATTTCTCCCTATAAATATCCTGACTACGTCTTGAAATTTCATTAGAATTGAGTCCGGAGGACCAATTCTAATGAAATTTCAAGACCGCAATTCTAATGACATTTCAAGACATATTTACAGAGAGAAATAAGAAACATAATGTTTTGAATGTTATTTTCACCGCTGGCATTCAACGAGGAGTTAATTTAGCCTTTCACCCATAAACACCTGACATAGATAGTTCCATGTTCATTTCTGGAATATTACATTACTCAGATAAGGTGCATTTTTTTAACATATCTGATCCTGATGTGACAGCTTACTACAACTTACAAACCGGCTCATCTGGTTTACAGTGTTCGCAAATGTTTACCTAATGGTTTGTCAACGGGTTGCACGTGGCAATCAAACTCGTGAATAAATGCCAGTCATGAGAAAACAAAAGGGGCCTTTGTTCACAGGTGGTCTTTAATCGCAGGGTTATTTATGTCGTAATTGAGTAATTGGTAAAACAAAATCGTGTCTGCTATTGACAGGGAATTGCTATTCTAAGATGTGTATTTGATGCGCGAGGTTCGATGTATATGTATCGTTTCGTATTTTTCTCGATGTCTAAGGTAGACAATCCGTGTGCTAAAAGTAAATATCCGCCAGTGTGTTATTTCCATTGAGTTATATGCGAGGAGGCTCGTCCCCTTGTCATGGTCAGCGCATTTACTAGTGCGATAGATATGTGCAGAAAAATGGTCGATCTGTGCACTTTTGGAAGAGTCTGCCAAATTTTGCATAACATTTTTTATCTGTTCAGTGATGAACATTCGAAAAGGCAGCTAACATCACGCCGGTTATGCATACTCCAAATGCTGAGGTCATGCTCATGGATGGAGCAGCAGTAATTAATGACCTATCACCTGACAAGTGCAAGACATTCGCCGACTACACGAATGACACATTCTTTCCAAACATCTCTCGAGCGCTTGATAACCACCGACAGTTTCATATAGTGATTGCTGTATATAGGGAGGACAGGCATAAAACAAACAAGGACATCAAGGGGAAAGGGTGTGAGGATCAATGTATCACACTGCACCCCTCTACCAAAAAGCTGGCCTTTATTTCTCAACGATGATGTAAACAAGTCGGAGCTGTTCATGCTAATATCGGAGGAGGTGCGCTCATTCTCTGTTCCCGACAACAAACAATTGATTGTAGCACATGGTGACTGTGTCGTGTGTGTCCAAGGCCGTGAAGATCTACGTATACTTTCGCCTTGTAACCATGAAGAAGCAGATTCAAGGTTAATGGTACACCTTACTGATGCAGTCGCTGAAGGATACAATTCATTCATGATACGAACAGTTGATTCTGATGTGGCTATGCGTGTGGCGTGGGTGTCCTATAGTACTGGAAAATATCGTCGCTACATTCCTGTTCATGATATATCAGCAGCTATTGGAACACAGAAGTCCCTCTGCATGCCGATGTATCATGCATATACTGGATGCGACACCGTATCATCGTTCCATTCTATAGGGCAAATGACGACATGGAAAACCTGAGCCCGGTTGCTCAAAACCTCTGTTTGCTTAACAGACTGTTAAATCCTTAACATTGTTAAGGATTTGACAGTATGTTAAGCTAACAGAAGCTTTGAGCAACCGGGTCCATGTGTTCATTTCCAGAAGTTACGGAAACTTTCCGGGTGCTAGCAGAAGGCCCAAACGCAATCAGTGAACGTGATATTCAGGTGCTATGACGTTTCACCGTCCTGCTGTATGACCGCACCAGTGATTCAAACAGTGTTAATGAAGTTCGAAAGCAACTCTTCACCGCAATGGGACGTACACTCCCGCCTGCGAATCTCTTACCAATAATTGCAATCCAGCGGTCCTTGAATTGCAATTCGTCCCCTGAAATCGCAGTCTAATTGCGGTCCAATCGCGGTCCCGTTTTTATGGTCATTCTTTCGCGATACCGTTTGTGCGGTCATTCTTTCGCTATTTGCGGTAAAAACTTAGCGTTGCGCGTATATATACACCTAATTCTACTATTTATGTATATTTTATTGGATTTTAAATGGCTAAATACAGATAGGAAAATATATCTTTTCGTCAGAAAAAATCAACTATTTAGATTTTATTGCCGCATTGGTCAAGCAGAGCGGTCCGCTGGTTTGACCGCAGAGCGCAGCGTAAAGCGGTCATTCTTTCGCAGTTTAAAGAAAAAAAGGAGCGTAATTAAAAGCGGAGCGCAGCGCTAACTTCGCTATAAGTATTGCAATTCCGCAACCAACTCTTTGGACCGCAGTCACATGATTGCAGTCCGATTGCGGTCCAATTACAATTAATGGGAACACGAATTGTAATCCTGCGCTCCAGGAATTGCAATTCGCCTGGTAAGAGAACCGCAGGCCACTCTGTACATTGCTTCTATTGAACAGCATATCAAGCGGGCAACACTACAGGGCGGTCACATCTGGGGTCATGCACATGAGACACAACTGCCTGAAGTATATTCTGCTGCATGGGGGTGGACTAACGAGTCAGGAAAGTGGCAACCATTGTGGTGCTCCCTCCCAATTGACAGTGCATCCCGCAGGAGGCTGATTCTATGTGGCTGTATAAAAGGCTGCACTGGTCGATGTTTTTCCCTGCCTGTCACTATGTCTTGGATGTAAGGGTGCATGCGCAAACTCAGTACCAAACTTAGAATTTGCAATGCATAAATTGTATAGCCACAGCTATCATCTAGAAGCTTGTATATGGAAACCAGCATTAACAGGTTTTAGTGTGCTGAATTGTGCATTTTAAGTTGACGGTCAACTTAAAATGACCTTGACCTTTGAAGTTGGCGACGTTACTTCAATTTTATTTACCACCCGAAAGTCACCAAAATCTATAATCACGTAACAGTAGGCGACATAGTTCTGCAGTCATGTAAAAGTATTCATACTACAGAAACTTGTATAAACATGTAGACTGATTTTATTTACAGTCTAGCTTGACCTTCACTATGACTCACTATGACCTCCACCACTGAAGCTCATGAACATAAGGTGATTGTATTGTACATGCATTAAACTGTTATACATATATACTTCTATAGATTCAAAAAGTGTCTTAAATATCTAGAAAATCACATATGTATTGAAGAAGATCAACAACATTAATACAACTGCCGTCTTTTTCAGTTTGACCTTGACCTTGACCTATTTGTTTCATTGTAAATGGTTGTAAATCCATGTTATTTACTTCCATATCCAAATAACTGTCATGGTCGACAATTAGTGTGCTTTAGTTGGTGACATGGATGCACATATATAAGCATTTCAGACTTTGTATTTGTTATGGCGGCCATCTTGGATTTATCCATATGATATCATTCCTGGTAATATTTGTTTTGGCCACCCGTCTGAAAAGTTTTAATTTGTTCTAATAAACATCTGTGCAAAATTTGGCAGACTCTTCCAAAAGTGCACTTCTGAAACACATATCGGCCCCACTATACTGTCTGTTTCACGAATCTTGCCCAAATTTTACGGCCATATAAACAATGCGAAAACTATTTTTTTCTTTTTTTTGATAATATTAAATTTGATCAAAATTTAAGAATAAGCCTTCTTTTCATTTAGTGAAATTTTGTCAAACATTTATTTTTTTTACGTAAAATTGATTTGTCTATGTGAATTTAACATGGGGGGGAAGGAGGTGGAGGAGCTGTGGAAGGAGTCAGAAAACGAAACATTTTGGGAAATTAACTCCGAAACCTGGGTAGATAGCTTGGATATGATCTAACTAAGAAAACAGAAGTTAAATTTTGAAAATCGGTCCGGTATTTCTGAAATTCTAAAAATGTCCTTATGTTAAATCCCCAGAGACATCTTCACTCTGTAAAGATGTCTATGGGGATTTAACATGGGTAAATTGTTTTTTTCGCAATAAAATAAATATTTGACCAAATTTCACGAAATAAAAAGAAGGCTAATTCTTAAATTTTTCTTTAATTTAATATTAATATCGAAAACAATATTATTTATTTTTTATTTTTTATATAGCCGTAAAATTTGGGCAGCTTTCGTGAAACTGACAGTCCAGGCCAATTGTAGCATGACCCAAAACAAATTGCAACAGAAGGTTTCTCTTTTTATTTGCACTTATCAAACATTTATATAAAACATACTAAAAGTCTATAAAAATAAAAAATGTACTTTTTATATTTTTTTGAGATTTTAAATATAGCCTTTTTTCAAAAGTTGGAAGTCGTCAATTTTGATCATATTGCTTCTCTGACATAAACTATTCCACAAATCATGATAAATCCGAGAAAAACAATGATATGAAGATACATATTATTCATTCTTAACAAGTTCAGCACATATCTATATTTTTTGCTTTCCAAAATCAACAATAAAGTAGATGTATAACATAGCTTACCCCACCCACTAAATTTACATGGGATGCCATTATAGTGGCCTCTTATTTCTTTTTATTATTCATTAATTTATGTGATTTTACATTTATTGTGAGTAACCAGAAACTATTTACAGTAAATAAAAACTTGGCATACAACAACAACAAGAACAACACAAACAACAACAAAGCAGCACTAACAACGACATAACACAAGAAAACAATCACATATGGGAGAAAACTAATTTTGTTGAGTCTAGGTGAGTAGGCCTCAACATAGTAATCTCACTGATCGTCTCAGTGGACGTCTGTCTGTTCGTGCATGTGTCTGTCTGTCAATTCGAAATCTAAGTAATAGAGCTTTGCTATCACACTACATCGGCCTACTAGGCAGGCAGTTTGTGGACATCTTATATCTATACATTGACCTTCTTTTCTCGTTTCCAGGTGACTCTGTGTTGTACAGATATTCAAGAAGCCAGCATGTACAATTGTTCAGAGACTGTATGAAAACATGTGAACCATCTCTTTAAAATTATAAGGAAAGCACAACACACTATGCATGATGGACAAGTGCATCTTGTGCAGTGACAAATTAGACAATGGCACAGAAACAGTGGAATTGAGAGAGAAAGGTGTCAATAGTATAAATGAAGCCAGCAGTGAACGCGGTGATACAGTAGTTGCTCATCCAGGTCAATCTGTACACAAAGTATGTAGGCGGGACTACACACATGCTACGAATATTGAAACATTTAAGAGAGATTCTGAAGGCAAATGCAAGGATGATAAACATCGTCTACTTCGTTCACAAAGTACTTTCGATTTCCAAACAGATTGTATTTTCTGTGGTAAAAATACACTGCATGAACAGAAACGGTTTACTGATAGGTGTTAAATAGAAGTATCAGCAGTGAAAACCTCAACTTTCAAAACGACAATAACTGACATTTGTAAGCAGAGAAATGATTCATGGTGTGATGATGTTATGGCTAGGATTGAATATGCGAATGATCTACATGCAGCCGATACGGTATACCACAGAAAATGTTGTACAAAGTTTAGGACGTTCAAACAGGTGCCTGAAAAATACAGAGACAGTGATGCAGTACCAAAAGTAAGCGGGGTAGACCTTCAAACACAGGCAGAGAACATGCATTTTTGCTAGTAACACACTATCTGGAGGAACACGATGAAGAACAGACGACAATAAATGATCTTATTGACATAATGAACAACTACCTTAAAGATACCAATGATGAACCATACAGTTTTCCGCACATGAAGAAAAGACTCGTCGACCACTTTAGTGACAGAATAGTAATTGCAGAGATTAATGACAAACCAAATGTAGTAACATTCAAAACAACTACATCGGTTATACTACACCAGATTTATAATCGATCAAAAACTGGTGACTCGGATTCAGAAAATAGTAGACTAACGGAAAAAAAAATTGTGTGCTAGCAAAGCTCATTAAAAAAAAATGACATTAAATCATTGACCACTGATTCTCAGAAATATCCATCCAGTGACAAAATAAGGTCTGTTGATGAGAATTGTGACTATCTTCCACAAACATTAAAATTATTTTTGCAGACAATGTTCGTAGGTAAAGATTCAAACAGGAAGATTGCGTCAATTGGCCAAGCAATAGTACAGGCAACGAGACCTCGAGTTATCACACCTCCTCTTCAAATAGGGCGAGGTGTGCAAATGCACAGACGTTATGGTTCACGCTCCCTGATTGATTCCCTCCATAAGCATGGATTCTGCTCATCATACCCAGAGATACAAAAGTATGAACAAAGTGCAGCAGTACATCTGAGCACCGATATTCCAGGACTTGTACCGGGAAAATTTTTCCAGCACATAGCCGACAATGTTGACCACAACATCAGGACTATTGATGGACACAGTACATTCCATGGTATGGGGATAATTGCATCCGTTACCCCAGGAACTGTAACTCGCAAAGTTGTACCAAAGGTGGCTGTTGCAGCAGCTGACATTGCCGCTGTAGACAAAATCAGTATAACTTTTCATAAGCCAATGGAAACTCGTACGTCTTCCTTAAAATATGAAACGCTGCCTAATTTCACATGCCAAGATGATATGCCCAATGTCGACATTTTGTGGCAAACATCTTGGTTACTACGGCCCAAGAGACCGTCTTGGAATGGGTTCATGCAGATGGTGAGCCAAGGATCTCATCCTGGTAAATCATCAATGCTGTTCATGCCAATGATCGATCTCAAATCCAAGTTTGCATCTACTCAACAATGTGTTTTGTCAGTGAGCAGGCCAAACGGTACGACGCTACACCAGTGCTGACATTCGACCAGCAGCTATGGTGGAAATCATATGTAATACAGAAGAGTGAATCAAGTAATCTTGATGTAAAGAAGATAGTCCTGAGGCTAGGAGGGCTACATACAATGATGAGCTTCTTGGGTAGTGTGGGTCACTTGATGGGTGGGTCGGGTCTGCAAGAATTGCTAGAAGTAATATATGCCGACAATGCTGTGAGTCATATAATGACTGGTAAAGCAATCTCAAGAGCAATCAGGGGTCACCTATTAATAGAGTCAGTTCTGAATGGAATATTAGTGTCCAAGACATATGACCTTCCACTTTCCTGTGAAGATGGTACTACAAACACGAAAGATGCTCCCTTGACAGACATGAATGACAGAGAAACAGTAGAATATTGTCTATCAGACCAACTAGACGAAATCTGCTCACTAGGAGTCGGAGAACAAAATGTTGATTGCACAACTAGTACAGCGAGCATACTTGAGTACGCAGTAAATGAAGTCGTGGAGAAAACTACTGCTGCGAAAATAGTAGTAGAAACACAATCAGATGATTCAGTAGTGGAAAATGTCACCACAAATGTAGAAAAGTTTGCTGAAACTCAAATAAGTGACAACACTGTAGAATGTGAACAATGTGTGACCGATATAGAGATGCCCGAAGAGCAGGACAATGTAGGTGATGAGAGCCAAAGTGACTTGGATAGTATAGCATGTATTATCGACAGATTAGTTGATGGTGAAATTGAGTTGAAAGAAGCATGCAGCAATTCAATATTTGACAAGGTAAAACACAATCTAGCTGAAAGCAAGCACAAACATTCTAAATCACGAACATCGAAACTATGGCTACAGTATCTCGAAATGATTGCCAATCTTCGACAGTTTATCAAAGCAGAACGGATAGGCTATTGGGAGCTTCATTTGCACTCACTCTCTGAAATGCTTCCATACTTCGCAGCATCAGGACATTGCTTATATACCAAGTGTGTATTCTTGTACTTGCAAAACATGGCTAAGTTAGCGACCACACATCCAAGCGTACATGCATTATTCCAAGCAGGTTATCATGTGATAAGAAGGAGCGATAGGTACTGGGCCGGTTTGTCCACTGATTTAGTGATAGAGCAAGTGTTAATGCGAAGTTTGAAAACATCCGGCGGCCTAACACGAGGAAGGGGCATGACCGAGACTCAAAGAACAATTTGGCTACTATCAATGCCGGCTTGTGCTGATGTAAGTGAATCAATGGAGGAATTCAGTAGCACTTCTTACATCTCCAGTGAACAGCACAAAGACTGTAGCCAGGCGAGGATAGCAAAGATTTGTGCTAACATGAACGACATCGCAACATTCCTTGAATCTAGGGACCCATTTGGAGATGATCCATCTTTGCACAGTATGTCTACTGGGTTGAATGCTGCTGAAACAGTAAATGTAGACAGTGCAAGGCATGTCGGAGAAAATATTGTCAGATCAATGCAATGCTGCTTTATCAATGCGTTTGTGCTTAAGAAGAAAGAGCAAACGATCACTCTCAATGATAGACATTGCTTGAAAATAGATGATGATGTAGTGACAGTGGATCCCCAGTTACTATTCCAGCGACTTATATCTGCTGTTGATGGGAACTCAAACGATGAATTAGCTGATGCATTTACATTCGAACTTGCTACACATCCCGCGTCACTGTTTGACGGTGATGGTAACATGAGGGCAGCGAATAAACCACAGCTAGCTAATGCCATATGGAATGAATTTGAACTTCAACCTGCAACAGCCGAAGGACTCTGTCAGTATGTGTTTGATGGTGGTAACTTGCTACCATGGCAACGGGGGTCCTCCTACAAAGAAATAATAGACATGTATGTGAAATATGTAAGTCAGAAATATGGCACCGAGGCGATTGTTGTGTTTGATGGTTACAACACAGATCCTTCAACGAAGGATTCAGTTCATCTGCGTCGAAATAGAGGTCAGGTTGGAAGAACAATCACATTTTCAAGTGACATGCCGCTAGGTATGCAAAAGGATGTATTTCTTGCAAATCCTGAAAACAAGCAAAAATTCATAAACATGCTGAGGGAAAGCCTGTTAGCGAATGACATAACGGCCCTACATGCAGCAGGCGATGCGGACGTGCTGATAGTTCAAACAGCAGTAGAGAGCTCACGTAAACAAGAACGGTAGTGGTTGCTGAAGAACCCGACTTGTTAGTTCTGCTATGTTACCATGCATCCCTGAATGATAATCCTATATACTTTAACCATGCTCAACGGAAAGGTATGAAAACAACTGTAAAATTGTGGGACATAAATCAAACAGTCTGAGCTCGGTGTCGATCTCTGTAAAGACTTGCTGTTTGTACATGCCATCTTAGGTTGCGACACAACCTCTCGTGTATTTGGATTGGGCAAAGGCGTGTCACTTAAGAAATACCGACATCATCAACAATTCCGCGAGTATGCAGCTGTTTTCAGGAATGATGCGTGTGTGAGCGCGCATGATGTTGTTCAAGCCGGTGAGAAAGCGCTGACGATGTTATATGGTGAATCCATAAATGACACAATTAACACATTAAGATTGAACACGTTCATGCAGAACATTGCAGGACGTGCAAATTTCGTGAAACCCGAAAATCTACCGCCAACCTCAGCAGCTACACGCTATCATTCCCTTCGAGTGTACCATCAGGTTCAGGTATGGAAGGGGAATGATGCTTTACCGCCTGAGAATTGGGGATGGAAAGTTAAGGATGGACAGTTGGTAGCGGTACAAACTGACAAGGAACCTGCTCCGGAACATTTGATCAAAGTAGTTAGATGCAAATGTAAATCTGACTGTCGAACGTCCCGTTGCTCGTGCCGAAAACACGGAATAGCATGTTCGCAGATGTGTGCAGAATGTAAAGGCGTCAGTTGTCTAAATGCGATGGCGATACACGGCTTAGGACTTAGATGCATGTGATTCCGATATAGATATACCTAAATAGCCCATAATTGGATGGATATGTCGAAAAAAACAATCGGTATGACTGTGTAGACATATCGAACGTGAACTGTCCGCTTGATCTTTTACATAATAGGCATACTGTGGTGGTTTTATTGAAATAGCTAGCTAGATGTTTGGTGTTGCTTTTGCATATATGCAGTGCTACATGCATACACATATATTCAGGACACGTGTCCAGTACACATAAGTATGATTGTGCGACACATGCTTACATGTAGTTATTACATGTAAGCACACAACCTTAACGACAATGTCTTATGCAATATAAAAATTGAAATGACTGTACATTGAAATGACTGTACAAGCCATTGCCTTCAAGTACATGTATGTGTAGTCATACATGAACACGTGGTTATGTGTCTAATATCTTTCTTGTGTGAATGCTATATTGTATGTCATATACTACATTTGTGTATTAATATGAGTCAGCTCTAAATTAACAAGTCCATGTCAGACCATTATTATGCCCCAGCATACGAAGTATGTCGAGGGGTATATAGTTATATCCTTTCCGCCTGGTCGTCCGTCCGTCCGTCCTCCGTCCGTAAGTCGAAAACATAACGCCAGGTGAAGGCTAATAATTTCCGTTTCCTTTCACGAAACTTGATACTTCACACATGCATTGCTCTGATGGTCCTCCTCTATCATGCTGTACCAAATCCACCATCGGCTGACCCAGGTTAGACTCAATGTCAATGTCATAGACTTAGAAACTATTTGGTAGTCGGTAGAGGCGGCGGCCAGGGTATCCGTAAGCCCTAGCTCACTTGTTCTAGTTTGCATGTGTCAGGAAGACAGCATACTAGCTACCAGTATATATTTGTTTTGATTTCTTCAATACACTGCCAGTGAAAGAATAATGTTAACATATAATTGATTTGGAAATGCAGAATTCTGTGTATGTATTACACGTATAGTCAACAGTTGAAATTAGCAGAAATTTCTAATGCAAAAACAGGTGGGTGGGGTAATTTTTTGTTATATTTTCATTCCAATTTCCATATAATGAATAATTTGTACCTGCTACATGTTTTGATATGCTTTGTAATACAATATATTCTGTAAACATGCCATCAAAACAGAAGTAGAAGGTCCAGATACAGTGCAGTGTCGTTTTTGTCGAAATCATATGTAACACAAAAGTAAAAAATGACATATGTATTGTAAATGCAAAAAAAATATAAAAGTTCATTTTTTATTTTTGTAGACTTTTAGTATGTCATTCAGACATGTTTGTATAATACAAAAATGTAAAAAAAACTTTTGTTGCAATTTGTTTTGGGTTTTTGCCATTTATGCTGCTAACTTGTTTCTGGCTTAAAGTATGCAATTCAAGGATTTATGAGCGTGACAGTTGTATCAGTCGGTGTGATCCAAATAATGTAAATTGATATTTTACATGCATGGTTTAGCCTTACTGTATTGCAGTTTACGTGTACCTGATGTTACAGCTTAGTGTTTCATTCGACTAGAGCATTCCCTAACATGAACTGTGCGTGATAAGTGGAAGCCGTCGCGGCCACTTCATGCATTGAAGAGAAGAAGACACTTTTCACCAGGCATAGTATGTGTGATAATTATATGACCATCCATGGGATAATGGCATTGCGTGCATACTGCCTAGTAGAATGGCAATTGTTTATGTAAAGTACTATCAGATAAGGAAATTAGGTTTTATACTTCACTATTTATTCTCAAATGTAAGGTCATCATGTGAATACAACTCTAGACAATTCTGGATACCACATAGCTCTGACATAGCGGCAACAAGCTATCTCTATAGTGATTAAAATACTTTTACTAGTAATACACACTGCTAAAAGGATCCTAACGCTCTGTTATTTCAACTAATCCCCACAAATGAATCACCATATATTATTGAGAGCTACATACATGTATGACCATATGCGACGTTGCCTATTACGATGTATTATTCATCATTCATTATAATCCTGTGCTATTCTGTCCAAGAAACCACACTATACCAAAACACATACCAGTCCTGCATTTTATAGGTGTCTGACATTGACTTCTAGGAGGTGAAACAATATGTTTCAAGTAACACATAAACATTTATATAAGGGAATTTGTTTGCAATAGTGAATTTGTTGTATTTTACAGTGGCTGGTCAACTACAACTACAAGTACTGTACGTTTATTTGCAGAATGTAAAGAGCTACATGTACCTTCGTAATACCAACAGAGACAACAACACAAAAACACAACACATGATACAAAGCGAACCATGACAACGGGTAAAGCGGTATACAGTCCCACAAAAAAACGTAATCGTATATAAACTGATAAATAATACAATAACAACGTTTTGTAATGTTGATAATGCACTGTATTACAGTTGTCATAGTGGTATTGTTATCTGCAGATATCTGGAGAATCTGAAGCATCTTATTGAAGAAGATCAATTCTGCTGATTAATTAGCAAAGGTTTATGATTTGGGAGCGTGGAGAGAACACATTACCATTTATAAGGATTGTCATGCTGAAATTAGTGGTAACACATGGTGTGCCCGCTATTTCCGCATACACATATTATTATATGTTTATCAATATTGTAGATGTCAGCCATCTTTGATTTTAAAATTATGATTAACTCAACTCTAAGTTGCCACATACCATGTAACAATTAGCGAGGAAACCTCATACAATTTATATTTTGACATTATCCGACTACAGAAATATTGCTCTTTTTTTTCACAGTTTCCAATATGGCGGATCTTGAATTTGAAGGCCTAGACCAAAATATACGCGTTTCAATGAGTATGTTGTACCGAAAACTACCGAAAACTGTAAAAAGACATCTTAATTTTAGTTTTTGTTCGTCGGGTTACAGAGATATTTCATTTCATACTTTTCAAAATTGAGTTGGCGGCCATTTTGAATTTGGCTCCAATTGTCCCAATTTTAAAATACGTTCTGTTAGTTTAATCAACAATACAAACTGAAGAATAATATTAGTCACAAATTCCATGAAAATGACATGCTAATGGGAACTCTCTGCATTGTCAGCAATGGGCTAAATGAGAACGAATTTAATGAAACGTACTGTTTTGGTGGCCATCTTGAATTTACGAAAAGTAACTTTGAGAAAAATGGTATCAGTATGTTTGTAAACAATTTCTCCGTCAAAAAATATACTTATTATCAGTATCGCTATTGAAATAGCTTAAATATCAATAATGATATGACATACAACATATATTCTTGTTTCTTAGGCACCTTTAATTTCCGACATGATTTTTCCTCATTAGTTCGGCATTTTCAGAATCCCTATTTATATAGCTACAAAAATAATTCATCATCAGACGGCTATCAATGCTGTTATAAATCATATACGGGCATTCATACACCCATGTCATTGAGAAATATTGGGTCAATATGACCTCTAAATGACCTAAAGAATTACACCTAAAGGTTAAATCTGCATGGGTACCCACCTCTATCCAACAGCTTTCATATCATAGAAGTTGATCAGCATGGGTACCCATTTGTAACAAAAAATGCCATCAACACTTTATTGGAGGCCTTTTATTGGCCTTGGCGAGCCGGCTACAACCGCTTCACTCATTGACTTGAAACTTAACATGCATGTTTACCATCCTCCAAGTATTCACTGTGCGCAACACCCATGCTGCCCACATGCACAAGGTCAAGGTCAAATATCTTAGAAGTTTGCGTTAAAGTTTTTGTAAACTTTGCGTTAAAGATTTTACGTATGTTATATCCCCTCAACCGCTTCACTCATTGACTTTAAACTTCATATGCATGTATATATATAATACTCGTATAAATATCACATACACATAATATTGGTACATTGCATATATAAAGAGCAGATCATATTATCTTATACTATTGGTACGGTTGTACCATATCCAGGGGCATAGCAAACAATTATATTGTGTTGGTGCAACATGTATGTTTGGAGCCGATGTATGCAACCAAGTACAATTATTGTGGATATATCTTAAATTTTGATAAATCATCAACATCTTGCTGCTACGTGCAAATTATATGTATTGATATCAGGATGTAACAAAATTGAGGTTTACAGTTACCTGCCTCACTGTGCATGAGCTCTTCATGTAGTTAGCGATGTGGCCATATATAGGTTCTAGACTCGATACACGTAGCCACCCAGACAATATGGGTTGTATTGTACCCAGCCACGTGAGTTCATTTAATATGGCATGTGACAGAACATACTGTGATATACAAAAAAGCAGTCAACAGGTTTCATGTTTCAGTTTCTAATTTCACTAATGCATCAGTTTTGATGTATTTACTTAAAATGTATAATGAATACAACGCATTGAATTTCTTAATAGATGTTATCCCAGTAACAGTACATGGTATGGTGATTTGTATTGTCACGTTTCTGTTCCTGATGACATTGATTGCAATGTAGAAGGTCGGGAAAAGCGGATCGGACAAAGCAGGTCACTATTCGTCAATGCGTACGCACGTCAGTCCCTCCATAATTCCACAGTAATCCATTTTTGACAACGTTGCTAAACATATTACTCAAACCTATCATACATTTATGTCATCCACCCAACTTCCAGCGACCACTTCCGTAAATCAAACACAGCACAAAATCACTCGGCCACCAAGGCCGACATGGCTTCAGCGATAAACTGTTGACTTTTATCGATCGGCTAGGGAAGCAACTCCTTTCGGGATTTTAGTAATGTATAAACAAGCTTGTGAAATCCGCCTCAAATCAAATTTTCAGACGAAATATTAATTAGTTTTATTTACACGTTGTAACAAAATAAATATACTAAACTAGTATGTGGTGGCAGAAACACTATGTAGGCTATGTATACATGGTTTACGTTCCTTCCTGAATCCAAACCGTTTGTCAAACAACGAAACGATTCGGTAGGCATACTCAGTACTCATGGGCGGATTCAGCGGGGGGCGGACCCGGCGCGCGCACCCCCTAAAATTCGCCGAGTAAAGATTTTTTACAAGTTACAAGGCACGTTTCATGCCAAGTGCCATGTATTCCATGAATGTTTCGGTCGTTTTCTTATTGTTTCAAAATTTAAACGTTTTCAATCAAAAATCATGTCTAAACATACTGTGACAGTGTCAATATTTTTGCTCCAAAATGCGCCAGAACGCAGGAAATGCGATGTAGATTTAAAAAAAAAATGTCCAGGGGGGGGGGGGGGTGATGCAACCGGACCCCCTAACTATTTTGCAATACTTGACTATATTATCGAACGAGCACAGCTCGTTCGATAATATAGTCAAGTATTGCAAAATAGTTACGCCCCCACCCCCTAACCCGAAATCCTGGATCCGCGCCTGGTACTTAACGTAGTCGGTATTCATCGATTACATAGACTAGAGAAGAGACACAAGAGCTCACGAATCATACACAAATCAATAATCAAACTATATGTAAAGTTTCTACTTAGATCAAAATCGTCGACTCTCAGTTTCCCAGCTAAGTTTGTCACATAAATTGACGTTAAACGTTAAGCGAGTCAATTCTGAAACGTCTGCTCCACATGGTGACGTCAGAAAACCAGGATTTCCGACGTAACGTTATTTTGAGCCTAACGTTGGAAGTCGCACAGCGGCGCTCATATAGAGAATAGTAGGTTAGTCGTGAATGGGAAAAAATATCCGGCAAGGCTCAAGAATGTCTTTATTTCTCATCAGAAGTATATGTAGTGACTACTCATTTGAACCGTCTCGCCGAGATGGTTCAAATGAGTGGTCACAACATATACTTTGGTTCAGAAATAAGGAAAATAGATAGAGAATAGTAGGTTAGTGCCGTGAATGGGAAAAAATATCTGGCAAGGCTCAGGAAACGGGATGGGCGAGGCTCTGCCGAGCACATCCCGTTTCCGTGCCTCGCCAGATATTGTTTCCCATTCACGGCACTAACCTACTATTCTATTTATCCCGTCAACACCTACAAATGGCTGTAGAATGCAAAAATAGTATTGAATGGATATCAAAAATGTTTCACGGCACCGTGTTTCACGGCACATACGCACTGTGTTGACGGGATAAGTATGTGTACATGTAATTTGTTTCAGATCTAGCGCCACTTTGTAACGGTTTCTTGGTCTCAGATATTCAGTATGGTGTTTTACGTTCAATTACTGAAACTGACCTACAGGTATATCCAACAACTGTGCCATTGAATCAAATTTAAAAAAATACTTTGTATTCAAGTATATACTACCAGAAACTATGCTGAACCATGGACATAATGTGGTTAACATGCGTTTTCGTTAAGTACGTACTAGTAAGGAAAATGTTAAAAAAGTACTAAACTACATTTAGAAAGACATTATATTCAAATAAATTCATTTAGATAACATTAAATTAGAAATAATCGAATGCATTTCGCAACGCTAGTTATTTTTCAGTGTTATGAAAGTGTGTTTTTGTTTTACCAATTCCAGCTTTTTTCTCAGGCGAGGTACAAATGAGTTCAGAAATACAAATCTAAAACTAAATCTAAATCTAAAGACCCAGTGCCTTTAACAAATCTAGACACAGGCGTGAAAAAGAAAAACACACGTCACGAATCTACAATTAAATTATTATTATATGTTTTATCTGACACAGTCAAACATTAACCCTTAGCCTGCTGATCGTGAAAACTGTCGTCTGCTGTTGCTTGATTTTTGCCCTGTTTCTCAATAAAAACATGGTTTGAGAGCACTTTAGAATCATTTCCAATGGAAATGATTCTAAAGTGCTGTCAAAGCATGTTTTTGATGAGAAAAATCGAAAATAAAACATAAACAGCAGACGACAACATTTCATTCAGCAGGCTAAGGGTTAATATGATAAGACGTGGGGGACATTAGCATGGTTGTACCAGTTGTACATCCGTGCTATCGGTTACCTCCCCTGCATACATGCGTCCTCGTTCTCACAATATAGGAAACAGACAACCAATTGATTTCCCATAGACCCACATTCACACAAACATGACAATCGCAAACTACCTGCGACAAAATCAATTTTGTTACTTCCATTCCTGGAGTCAGTGACCTAAGCCGGTTCTAGATCCATGCCAAACACGGGGTCATGCGGGTTGATTTCCATGAGTTATTTCCCCTTTTTTGACGTAACCGTCTACTTTCACTTTCGAAATCTCTATCTCACCCCCACATCAAGTCGCACACACAAAAAATTTAACCTGCATGTGTAGAGCATGCAAATAATATAATAAAATGTTTGGCACAGACATACCTTTCCTGCAGCATCTATTTTATTTATCTATCTGTCATAATAATAACAATCAATGCCGTTGTCCTGAGAATTTACTCCTTGTTGCTAAGCTGTACCAGGACTGGTTTACCGTCTATATTATTCATAAGTTGACTGTGATCCTATAGAAGGAGATAATTTTCTGATTTTGTATTAATTATAACAAGTATTCATTAACTTTCATCGAAATATGTTTTCGCATTGATTGGGTCAGTACAGTGCGAGTCGCGACATATTTAGTATTTCGTGACAACCCTCAAACCAGCATAGAAGATTTAACGATTTCATGATTTCCGTTGGTCCACTAATGATGCCTGTTATACGAAAAACCGCATAAATGCTTTACGCAATGACACTAACTCATTGAGTCGAACACTGTTTCACACAACTGATTGGTGTTGCTATTTCCTGTAACAAATGTTATGCAATAATGGACAAAATTCACAGCCAACCCACAAAATTCAAGGTTATCGAGTAAACTTTGGTTTCACACACAGGCAACACTCATTTCAGTATTACAAATTGACTCAATGGGTCCAGAAAACATTATACACATGCTATCTATACAAATGTAGCAAAGAAATTACCCAAAAGTTGTGCTGGATAAGCAAAAATTGGAAGATTTTTGCCAAGAAATCAAGTTTCCGATAAATAAAAAATAACTATGGTAAATACGGTAATTGGTTTCTTCTGACAGAATTTGCCAAATTTCCTGAAGCAGACATTTTACTTGATACCATCACTTCAGCTAACATTCTAGCAATGTCCCATAGCTGAAAAGTGGTACTTCTTTGAGAAATTTGCCATATTAAGCTTATGGGAAACCAAATTATCTCCCCCTTTTCCATTATTAGAAGGATTTTTTTTTCTCATTTTCACGATTTTCGACATTTTTTTTTGCGTCGAATATTGTCGTGAAATGATGGCGAATGCCGGAAGACACGATAGGGCAATACAAAAGATACAACTGGTACCATTGCAGACAGTCTGTAGAAACAGGGTCATATAGGAAACAGACAACCAATTGATTTCCCATAGACCCACATTCACACAAACATGACAATCGCAAACTACCTGCGACAAAATCAATTTTGTTACTTCCATTCCTGGAGTCAGTGACCTAAGCCGGTTCTAGATCCATGCCAAACACGGGGTCATGTGGGTTGATTTCCATGAGTTATTTCCCCTTTTTTGACGTAACCGTCTACTTTCACTTTCGAAATCTCTATCTCACCCCCACATCAAGTCGCACACAGAAAAAATTTAACCTGCATGTGTAGAGCATGCAAATAATATAATAAAATGTTTGGCACAGACATACCTTTCCTGCAGCATCTATTTTATTTATCTATCTGTCATAATAATAATAACAATCAATGCCGTTGTCCTGAGAATTTACTCCTTGTTGCTAAGCTGTACCAGGACTGGTTTACCGTCTATATTATTCATAAGTTGACTGTGTCCTATATGAGACACGCCATGCGATTTTATACATTCGCAGATCTGCGTAATTTCATTAACTCTTTGCATGCTGGGAAATTTGTGGGCTATAAATAGTTCAACAATAGCAGATGACAATTCATTATATTTTCTTTTATTTCTCCTTATAAATGTCATGAATATGTCTTGGAATGTCATTAGAATTGTGTCCGGAGGACACAATTCTAATGAAATTTCAAGACATATTTACAGAGAGAAATCAAACATATACTCTTAATTCGTTTGGCCTATTTTTTCTTCTTTTCAACTTCTGACGCCATTTACGGAAATATTGTAAATTTTGTAAACGTATTTCATGAAATTACGCAGATGTCCGAAGGTACACAATCACATGGCGTGTCTCATATGCGTATACTTCCGAACGCTATAGAGCCGCCGTTCCTCATAGATAATTTAGACTATACAATAGTTAATATTATTTTCCAGAGAATCGTGTTATTGTCACTTTTCCGACATTTTTATCTAATTTATTGTGCATGCCCACCGCACCTCACCATGGCAGATACGTTATTGATCGGTGCATTTCTTATGGTGGGTAGTCCCGCTAAGTTGGCCCAATTTCTTCTGAATTTTCTTTTATAAATATCACAGTAACTTATTGGGAAATCTTGATGGGGTCAAGTGAATACACCCCGGACATTTGTACAGTATATAGTGAAACCTCTCTAAACCGGGCACCGATAAAAAAATATGTGATCATAGGTGACACTGCCTGTTCATGATCGCACAGCACACACACATGGCTGAGAATGGCCATATGCTTGATTTACAGCGAAACCTCTCTAAACTGGACACCCTGGGGACATCCCAGGGTGTCCCGTTTAGAAAGGTTTCAATGTAACTAGGCAATATGTTAACAGCGTCCACATAGCGTCCTCATATCCAGCTACGATGACAGCGTCATCGCCGTGCGCTGCTATGTAATTTATCCCGGGTATCAACGACGTGTCAAGATTTCTCCAATACAGTGGAACCTCTCCAAACCGGACACCCTGGGAGAACCCCAGGGTGTCCGGTTTAGAGATGTTCCACAGTAATTATAGTATATGCGTGCTGTAATACATTTGTGTATGCATTGCGATCATGAACATGCATTACCAATATAAGTGCAGTACAGTTAAAGCTAGCAAAATTTAACAAACCGATGCGGTCTTGCTGTCCGGTTTAAAGAGATTTTACTGTAGTTGCTGAGCTATTTAGGAAGATGTAGATAGGCGCGGACTAAAAAGCTTCGAAACGGATACATCTACGAGGACACCGTCATCGGCATACGATGCGATGGTAATACCCAGTGATGCTGAAATATTTAGAACAAACAATGTTTGTCGAAGTGGACGAAAGTGGCAGGTGATACAATACCCGCCGTAATTCTACGTGAGCTGCTAGGAAATGCACTGGCAGTATAATGCTGAACCTGTACATGCCAGCGCCTGCTGAAATGTGTCTGTGGAGAAATGGGGATTGCTGGATTTACATTTATTGAGCATAGGCTGCATATGCAGCCTATGCTCAATAAATGTAAATCCAGTATATAGGATTTGTCACCAGCGTAGCTTCTGATCAAATATCATACTCCTGTAGTCTGGAATGCATTGTTGGCAACATGACGCTTGTTCCATTGATGGAATGACGAACAGTGCAGATCCTGATCAGCCTGTGCTTATGCACAGGCTGATCAGGATCTACACTGGTCGCACGGACTATACGCCTCATTTCTGCAGTCACAACCGCAAATGTAATGGCATCAATATACGCTTACACCACAATGTGGGGTTTGTTTATCGTCGTAAAATGGGACATATGGTACTGGCAGCCAGTGTAGACGCTGATCTGACTGCGAGGATGTACGGTTCGCCATTCAGTCATGATATTATATTGAACAGTAATAACGCAGATACTAAAATCTGGGTGGAGGGGAACGGGTAACCTCTCAAATTATCGCCTGTGGGATTTGACGTCGTCCTTTTCTATGTGAAGAATGCCCCCTTGCCACCACACATGGGGAATGGGCGGAGAGAGACAGTGATAGGTGCATTATGTTTACACATAACATACATATGTAGATATACTGTTCTCCGACATTGTATGACAACTATTTACTCACTTTGGCATATATATATACTGGTACATATATATGAAGTGTGTAAGCCATGGACAGAAATAAGCCAGTGCCATGATTGCTCAAAGCCTCCGTTAGCTTATATTAACGGAGCATTAAATCCCAAAAAATGTTTAACGGACTGTTAATCCTTAACAATGTTAAATATTTAACAGACCGTTAAGCCAAGAGAGGTTTTGTGTGTTAATATTTTAACAGTCCATTATGCTAAGAGAGATTTTACGCAACGTTACCGATTTAAGAGTCCGTTAAGCTAAGAGAGCAACCGGGACCTGGTGATAATAAACCTAATGTACTTTAGAAAACCACTATATAAAACCCTAACTCGGATGTTCTGTCTGTAACGCAGGGCGAAGTCGCCCTGTGTTACAGACAGAAGTTTCGGGTTATATAAAACCTGTGATGTACTGAGCCGCGGTTTCGAATTCGTATCTCAATGCTCAATCATACAATAACAAAAACGTATAACGGACTCGTTTTACAGATTTACCGTATTTAAATGACATCGCATGTTGCAAAATAACGTTGTTTTTTGTGTTATGTTTAGAAATAATCGCACCCGGTAAAACTCGAAACTCCGGCAAATAATGTTCCGTGATTTTAGAGTAGATTTCAATTCCCTGTGTGCGTTACTCGTCATGCAAATGTGGCTGTGACTAGAGAAATGGGGCTTGTTTGATTAGTGTAGCTCTTTGTCAAATAGCACACTCCTGGGCACCGTTTCACTAAACTACGTACGACTAAAATGTTCGTAAGTGCAAATTTAGGATCGTCTGGAAATTTCAATTGATGGATTTACATTTAGTGAGCATAGGCTGCATATGCAGCCTATGCTCAATAAATGTAAATCCAATAATTGTTTATTCAATAATTGTTTATTGGAAAGCATTGTTAATGTTAAATTTATAGACTATCATGATTTTGCACTTACGAACATTTTAGAGGTACGAAGTTGTGAAGTACGAAGTGAAACGGCCCCCTGTAGCCTGATAACGATATGTATTGCTTGTTAGAAGTATGACGGTGTTTCATTGACAGAATTGCTATGGTATTGTGTCCCCTGACGTATATATATTTCGCCGTATTTCACATATATATTTAGTTCGAAAATCGAGTAATGATTTCCAATGAAGACGTCGAAAATTGACAAAAACATCAAAGTAGAATGCCGCATGAGTTTTGTAGTTAGTGTCAAATTTCGATCACATTTATAAAAAGCATTACGTTACATTACAATCACACTTGGCCCCAGCCATCGTATTATTACCTGTATGTCCCTTTTCATATATGTATTGAGCCGTATTTCACAAATATACATTTCGAAAATCGAGTCTTAATTTCAAGAAATGACATCGAAAATTGACAAAAGATTCAGAGCTCATGCGGAATTGAATTCCGCATGAGCTCTGAATTTTGTGTCAACATTCGACCTCATTTACGGAAAGATTGCAATTAGTTTTGCGAAATCGATGTGCATGATCATGTGGTGACAACAACAACAACAATTACTGAAACTTCCAGAAGCGCCTCCGATTCAAAGTACGTATTCTGTTATATTATCCTTCTTATGTAACGGGTTTTGATCGGTACTTTGGCCCAAACGTCTTTTTTGCGAATAATTGATTTTGGTGTTGACTGACACGGAAATCGAGTCTTCGCAAAAACGACATAAGTATGTGCCGAAGTCCCGAGAGCATCACATGCAGCTCATGAAGACGCATTTGATGCACCATCCGTTGCGTAATAAGGAAACTATCAAATAATACTTACTATGGAGTGTGTGCGCTTTCAACACTTTCAGACATTGTTGTTTTGGTAACCACGTGATCATGCACCTTGGATATAAGCGAAATACGGCGATACGGCAAGAGTGGAAGTACCAGAGGCAAGCACATCTCCGAATCTTGCAGAGCTCAAGGTCTACTGTGCCAACTTTCTCTGTCATTAATTGAAAATGAGACTACAGTGGGGTCACCCCACTGTAGATCTTGAACAATTTATCTGGAGATCGACCCATAAGGTATATTTTCTATAAGAACATAGCCCAATTTTATCTTACGTTTTTGCATTTATAAACACTGACATTCGCGCACACCGAATGCTGCATTTTTGTGTGAATTATATACTTGAATGCAACAACAAAAACAAAGCCAGCAATGTTTTGCTTGCAAACCTGATATATGTACAAAGTATATTCGCTCTAACTGTTGCCGAACGCTTGGCAACGATGCCTGATGTGTACTGGATTTTGTGAGGCGCCAGGTGCATTTTGTGTACAAAGTACTAGCATAACAAAAGGGAATCTGCAAGTACAGTGAGACCTCTCTAACCCGGATACCTTGGGAGGTCCCCAGGGTGTCCGGCTTAGAGAGGTTTCACTGTAAATGAGGCATTTGATCATTCTAAAGCATAGTTGTGTGGTATGCGATTACGAAGAGACATTATCACCTGAGATGAGTGACCAAGAAACTCATCAACAATAATATCACATGTGTTTTCTTGGTGTCCAGTTTAGAGAGGTACCACTGTATTATATTCACGGAGGCGAAGGTACTTCCAAATCATTTTCAGTATAACCTCTCTATGACAGACACCTATAAATAATACCCGGTGGCTGTCGTTGTAGTTAATGCGATCAGTGAAAGAAGGAGGATAAGTTCCGTAGGATTTACATTTATTGAGCATAGGCTGCATATGCAGCCTATGCTCAATAAATGTAAATCCATCAATTATGGATTTAGTCCCCTTCTTCCACTGACCCATTAAAGTTATCTGTAACAACACTGTAGGTTCATGATTGTAATTCATGCCTTGGAGGGCTCGTATAGCTGATGTACAGTGTAACTTCTCTAAATTGGACACGCTATGGATCCATGTGTTGCATTTGCCCCATGGTGTCCGGTTTAGAGAGGTTCCACTGTAAAACATACCGATAAACCATGTGATTTTGTACCTGGGATACCTCATGAGACAAACCATGTGATTTTGTACCTGGGATACCTCATGAGACAAACCATGTGATTTTGTACCTGGGATACCTCATGAGACAAACCATGTGATTTTGTACCTGGGATACCTCATGAGACAAACCATGTGATTTTGTACCTGGGATACCTCATGAGACAAACCATGTGATTTTGTACCTGGGATACCTCATGAGACAAACCATGTGATTTTGTTCCTGGGATATCTCATGAGAAATATTTAAGATGTGCGCATTTTCATGAAAACTATTTACAGACTCGGTGTTGTTTTCCGTAAATGACTCGAAAATTTGACGAAATTTCGTCAACATTCGACGTCATCATTTACAGACAATATCATAGTATTGTAAATTGTTTTCATGAGATATCACACTTCTTCCTAGGTACAAAATCACACAGTTTGTCTCATGTGTACATGTGATTTCCAGTAGCCGATTTCATCAACATTGCAAAGTATACTTAGCTAGCAAAGTATACTTTGAGGGAGAAATTTTCAATTTTAGGATAAATTTATTATTTTTTATTATACTGAATTTATTACATTATCACAGCCATTCTGGCTGTGATAATGTAATAAATTCAGTATAATAATTCTGCATACTTTTAATCATCAAATATATGCAGTTGTTAGTTTTATATGAAATAATGCATTTCAGGAAAAATCAATGATTACTCCCTCAAAGTATACTTTGCTAGTACAGTATACTTTGCAATTTTGATGAAATCGGCTACAGGTGCACGAGACTCAATGCGAATAATGGAGAGGGTTGTTTACGAGAATGATACCACTTCAGCGAATTATATAACAGGTTGGCCTTCGTGTTCAAGAGAAATTAGTGTTCAGTTTCTACGGAACCCCGTAGGGGATGTAGAATTTTATTTATTAATTCGTTCCCACGAAATAAAAATTCGTTCCCACGAAATAACTATTCGATCCCTCAATTTAACAATTCGTTCCCACGAATTAAGAATTCGTTCCCACGAATTAACAATTCGTTCCCTAAATTAAGAATTCGTTCCCACGAAATAACAATTCGTTCCCATGGGAACGAATTGTTAATTCGTGTGAACGAATTGCTATATCGTTGGAACGAAATTGTTCAATTGATAGAACGAATTGTCACTTCGTGGGAACGAATTGTTAATTCGAGGGAAATAATTGTTATATCGTGGGAACGAATTGTTAATTCGAGGGAACGAATTGTTAAATTGATGGAACGAATTGTTATTTCGTGGGAACGAATTAATAAAAAAATATCCATGTCCCCTGCGCGGCTCCGTAAGTTTCTGTGTGATTGTCACATAATGATAATGTTACTGCCGTGCAGGTGTAAACTTATCCAACATCAAACGGTTTACATGAACGGAACTTCCGTGTCTCTAGGAAGGTGTGGAAAACTGCATGCAAGACACAAATCAGTACTGCGCAGTCAATGGTGATTCATGGTTAATGAAATACACAACCTGCCCTGATGCCAACGTCTTGAACATCTATTATTGGCAATCTCCACTCGCAATCAAGCAGTTTGATTGGCTGATCCTGAGCTGTAGCACATCTCAGGCTCAGGCATTCAAGCTGCTTGATTTCAAGCATAATATGCAAGTATGAAATTACAAAATGCATTCAAATATTGGCAAGTAAAGTGGGATCAGCGTGTAAGTGCACACACGAACGAACACGACAGGTTGGTTCCAACCTGTCGTGTTCGTTCGTGTGTGCACTTACACGCTGCCCCCACTGTATTTCATGTATAACAAAAAATGTAAATATTTTTCTGCATTTTTTCTCATTTCGCATCAAAAGTGTATGTTGTTACCACTCAGTTGAACCGTCTCGGCGAGACGGTTCAACTGAGTGGTAACAACATACCCTTTGGGTGGGTAGCGAACCAACCTGTCGTGTTCGTTCGTGTGTGCACTTACACGCTGATCCCACTGTAAGTATAACACAGGCGGTGGTGTAGTGTTATGAGTGTAGACTCTATATGACCTACACATTGCGCTACCGTTTGCGGGTGGACCAAACCAAAATCCTGCTCAGAACAAGAGTCGTAGTCGTGCATTGTATCGTAACCCACTTAGTATAACTGTTATTGAAACAGTAATATTGTCTTACTAAAATACGACGTTATTTTTAACGTTTTCATGTACGTCGTTGCGAGTGACATTTCACAATTTTGGAAATAAGACGTATGTTTTATATTTTATTTGCTCCAGTAAACAGTATAATTTTCGACTTATACAACTGATGCCTTACTACATACAAAATGTGTTATCTTTGTTTTCTATTTAAAAAACTATTTTGTAATGGAATGGAATGGATTGGTGCTTAGCGGCCCACCAACACAAAAGAGTATCATTTAGGGCCAAGCAATTTAGATGAAGAAGAAATTAATACTAAAAGTGTATATTAGATGTGGTAGGCAATCAAATGATTACGGTCAAAATATAACGATGAAGAACACAAATGATGAGCATGTATACAATTAATAATGTTCCGATACAAGTTGGTTTCATGGAGAGATCTAAGCAAACCTTCAATGTTCTCCATCTGGAATAACTCCGCAAATTAAGTAACATTAAGTCGATACAGCCCAGTATGATGTGTTTCACGGTCATTGCGCTGTGGCATGGAACACACTATGGACGCGGCTCAACTTTGAGCATAAACGAATGCGTTAGTCGTGTATGTCCAATGCGTAACAGACTAAGGACAACTTCATCCCGGCGTCCACGCCCGTATCCAGGAGTCCATTACAGTCGGTTACACAGCATGAAGTGTTTTGTCTTTGAGCAGATCCCACCCGGTTTGCATTGTGTCAGAGATGAATGAGTTAATGGATGATTTAAAATGATGATAGCAAACAGAAAAACATGAAGTCGGTAGCTCCAGGGCGGCTTTGACAGCACTATTTGCCATGCCATTGCCCTTGATACCAGTATGACTGGGGAGCAAACAAAAAATAATGCTCTTGCAAGACGAAAGTAAAATATGCTGTAGCTCAATAACATAGCGGATAAGTGAATGTTCAAGCTTTATGTTGTACACAGCTTATGGTGAATATAATGAATCGGAAAATAAAATCAATTGCTTTCTCCAACATAGTTTCGCAAAATCAAGAGCCTGTAAAATTGCCCTCAATTCCGCAGAAAATATCGAAAATTTATCTCGGAGTTTGTATCTTCCTCGGGGACAGCGGCAGCAGCAGCTACCCGGTCCCCGTCATTTGAGCCGTCAGTGAAAAGCGGAGTGTATGTATTGTACCTGTCTTTAACTTCCCGAAAAAGTGATTTATAAATGGATGGATCAGTTGTTAGTTTTTGTTTGCTCCCCAGTCTTATGTGACGTCTATATTATAGCAATAAAGTGGATTTTATCAACATTAAATGTATATTAAATGTGCTTCCCTTCGGAGGTTATTGGAAATTACATGCAATTAGTTTTCGATTTCGGGAATGTAAAGCCTTTCTATGTGGCCCACTTGTTAATTGTATTGAGGCTTAGTTGTAATTGGCGCTCAATAGGTTTCACGTTAGAAAATCATCGACATATAACGAGCAGTCAACACCTGGTTGTAGACATTTTACAATGTTATTGAGTTTACTGTTACAGAGAGTAACATGCAATATACTTCCCTGCGGCACACCCATTTCCTGTTCGTGAGGATCGGAAAGGGTTGTATCGACTCGGACTTGGAAGTGTCTGTCTTTCAAAAACTCAGGGATACCATGGTCATGAAGGTCCTTCATAGTCCCATACTTCCACGTCGTGTCGTATGCCTTTTCCAGGTCGAAAGGAAAATACAGAAACTATACGCTCGTGTACTTCTCTGGCGAATAAATCCCGACTGATATTCAGATATCACTTCATTCGATTCCAAGAACCAGACAAGCCTATCGTTGATCATTCGATGGGACGGTAACTTGATAGGTCGGTGTGGTCAATGCCATGTTTGGGAACAGGTATGATTGTAGCTTCCCGCAATGAAGGCGGGAAGAAGCCTTGTTCCCAAATGGTATTAAAGATTTCAAGGAGGTTAGCCAAAGGGTGTTCAGGTAAATGCGTCAGCAATTCATAGTAAATATCATCACGGTCAGCTGATGTACCATGTGCTTTCTCGAGGGAAAGGAGCGTTGTAGTTTTCCGAAACGTCTGAACTGAAATTGAGTATGGTGTGCTCCTGCTCAGATTTCACCTTAACCCTTTCAACCCTAAGGAACTGGAATGGACTGTGATATGCTAATGTTCCGACCAATCCAATGGTCACAAAATAATTTTCAGATTCGTCCATTTATGAAAACAGGGTGTTTTTGTTCTCAAAAATATTAAATTTACTTTCAAAAAGTGCAGATCCTGATGAGACGGCTTGTTACGAGCCGGCTCAACTGGATCTGCACTTTTTGCATAAACCGATATAGCGGGATTTCGGGTTCAACGGGTTAAAGAACTCCTCAGAATAGTTACGGGAAGAAAAGCTCCTAGACAAGCCGTCTGCCAAAGTGTTTTCAATATTCGCTTTGGTAGAGACCTGGTGCCCTGCTTTGTTGCAATGAGTCGTTTTACCTTTACCATTTATCTTACGAATCATGTCCCATGTTCTTTTTATTTTTGATCGAGAGTGCAACTTGGAGACAAAAGATCTCCAAGTATTTTGCTTGCTAGCTTTGATAGTGTGTCGAGCTTCCGCTCTAAACATTGTATGAGCATTTACTTTTTCTGGTGTTGCTTAATTATTGATTTGACGAATAGACTGCTTACGAGCAGTCATTGCTTCTTTGCATCATTCATCAAACCATGGCTTATTGGCACGTTTGGGTTTTACCGAGGGTTTTGGTATTGTCTGTTCTGCAATATCGTGTAAAATGGAAATATAGTTTTCAAGTGGATCTTCCGCATCTCGAACACGGTCGAAGTCAAGTTCAGTCATGCACATATCACGAAATAAGTCCCACTCGGCTTTATATAATTTCCACCTCTGGACTCAGTGTCAGTGGAAGGTGGTCCATTACTTTGTAAGAAGACAGGAACGTAATCACTCGCCACCAACTTTGCAGGTAAATTCCAAATAAAGAGAATAGTGATACACAGTTAAATCCGGAGAGGTATATGAACCGGTTTCGAGATGTAAATATGTACTAGATTTATCATTAAAAATGCTGAGACTTTGATCGGAAAGAAAATCTTCTATACTTTCCTCCTTTTTGTTCATGTCTTTACACCTCCAAAGCATGTTATGTTCGCTAAAATCGCCAAGGAGAATGAAAGGCGAAGACACATGAGAAACACGATTATCAAGTTCTGATTTTAACAGAACTGCAGATGGTGGAATGTATACAGAACATAACATGACAGTCGTGTACATCGTAACAATAACGGCCACAGCCTGAAGATTAATGTTAAGATTGAGAAAACTATGTTCGGTACTCGCATTAACGAGATGAGGACCCTCAAACCTTGCCTTGTGCATCAAAAATACTTTCATAGTACATGTATTTCCATTCCATTGGTCTGTCGGATAAGACTCTTGGCAACGGTCGGCCACCACACACTCTCCGCTGTCGTGGTTGGCTGTGCCACAACGCGCACAGGCAAGATCTCACCTAAATATGTCTTTATAGTGACCGAAACGTTGACACTTTTAACACCGTAATGAATTTGGTATATAAGGATCAACTGCGACTAACAACCAGGCTAGTCGTATGCCCTTTGGTACTCTTGTCATTTTGAAGGTCATCATGAATGTGTTGGTTGGGACAACCTGCCAGTTAACCCAACAATGTGCATATTATGTGGGTCTCCGACACCGCACAGCAAGCGTACATAGTGATATACTCGAGCAATATTAATGAAACAAGTATCACTCATGTAGCACTCCAGATATACCACTCCAGATATAACTACTATGTTCGCCTCCCGGTTACACACGTTACAAGGTAACAATATAATATGCACACGTCGATATAAAAAATATATGAGAAAAGGTAATGGGTTAAACAATAGATATGAAAATATCCGGGTCGAGATCGCAGCACTGGGGACCGGGTAGCCGACTGCAGTGGGAAGTTTAATGGGGTACATAAGTCGTGACTATAAAACATTACCGATATCTTAGAACACCAAACTGATTCATCATCACATAGGCGTACTTTATATGGACGCCTGTAGCCGATTTCATCAACATTGCAAAGTATACTTTTCTAGCAAAGTATACTTTGAGGGAGAAATTTTCAATTTTAGGATAAATTTATTAATTTTTATTATACTGAATTTATTACATTACCACAGCCATTTTGGCTGTGATAATGTAATACATTCAGTATAATAATTCTACATACTTTTAATCATCAAATATATGCAGTAGTTAGTTCTATATGAAATAATGCATTTCAGGAAAAATAAATGATTGCTCCCTCAAAGTATACTTTGCTAGAAAAGTATACTTTGCAATGTTGGTGAAATCGGCTACTGGACTCAGGCGCGTCTTTAGGGCCGAAGTGGTCTTGTTTATTTGCGCAGTGTCATAGGTGGATCTATGTCGTTCCAACACGCACTCCGTCCCTACCAGCCACTCCGGTCACGGCCAACAACCGGCTAAGCCCATAAATCACGTACACATGCGCAAATCCGTCCAAGGATTTGAAATCGCAAAGGCTTATTAGTGAAGCTCACACATGACATCCCCACCAACGGCAGGAGTTCCTATCCGAGTACCGGAATTTATCCCGTCAACACAGTACGTATGTGCCGTGAAACACTGTGCCGTGAAACATTTTTGATATCCAGTCAATACTATTTTTGCAGTTTACAGCCATTTGTAGGTGTTGACGGGATAAATAGAATAGTAGGTTAGTGCCGTGAATGGGAAAAAATATCTGGCGCGGCACGGAAACGGGATGTGCTCGGCAGAGCCTCGCCCATCCCGTTTCCTGAGCCTTGCCAGATATTTTTTCTCATTCACGGCACTAACCTACTATTCTATATGTCATAGATGGCTCCCGACGCCTCTTAGTTTACCACGAATGGGATTAAGCCCGCAAACCGCGTCAAGGTGGGAGCCAATCTTGTGAGAAATATTTTAGATGTATATCTACATGTATTATCATATTTCAAATAAAGTATGCACATTTATATTAGATCTCCGTATTATTGAATTTGTCACTCTTTCAGTTGTCAGTAAATGTTAGTTAACTTCAAAACCATCGGATATATGTACTACATGTACTAAATCAAAGGTACGTGCCCATTCAGTAGGCACAAAATGTTCTTTATATCGAAGACATCATTTCTGGCAAAATAAACATTCATTCACCATTACCCCACGTCTTGATTGGCATTATTCACAGTTCCACAGTGATATCGTTTCCACAGTGATATCAGGGGCGATAACCGTGTTTCCTTAACATGTTAACAGACATTACTATTTAATCTCCGTATTTACTGTTTGGTGTGCAATGATAATACTTTATAATCTGTCGAAAATATTTTTTTCAGGTCACGCTAAATGCATACATAATTAAAAAATACCATGTATTATTTGCATATGAAAATAGCCTGATACCACCGTGAGTCACTATAAGTAAAATAAATATTACTAAATGATTATATCTGTTTAGTGGCCACTTGTAATTTTTAGAACGGGTGGAAAAGTGACACCATAATACATTTATTTAATTCCTATAAAGAACGTTTTGTGCCTACTGAGTGGGCATGCACCTTTAATAGTCACTGGCCTTGGCAAAACAACATACATGTATCATATTTGCAAGTGCTGTTCATCACATGAAAATCTTGTTATGCTGTCTTGTAACCTGTTTCATTAAAGTGGTATGAACACACGTATCAAAACACCTGGAGCAAATTTAATTGGTTGACAGCACCAACATCATTACGCATTCGTAACATATAACATGAACTAATATGCCAATTGGACGACGTAAAGACGTTCCAAATGACGCGATAATAATATGTTGGCGTTGACGCCATCATGTTTAAACATCATTTGAAAGACCAGTGACTCAGTAAAATTACTGTTAGAATAAGTATTAGGTTCCAGTTAGTACAGTGGGGTCAGCGTGTAAGTGCACACACGAACGAACACGACAGGTTGTTTCGCTACCCACCCAAAATGTATGTTGTTACCACTCAGTTGAACCGTCTCGCCGAGACGGTTCAACTGAGTGATAACAACGTACACTTTTGATGCGAAATAAGAAACAAGAGGGCCATGATGGCCCTAACTCGCTCACCTGACTCCATGAACACCAGAGGAGAATGTGACATTGAGTTCATGTGTTTTAAAAAAATTGTGCTATTTTTAGATGGCGGCCATCTTGGATTAGCGATGACCTCCGTTTTAACAACTGACAAGGCTTCACCCATGGACCATAACTGTGAAGTTTGGCCACCATGGGCCAAGCAGTTCGTGTGAAGAATAATTTTGAAATCTCTAATAAAAGAACGACCTTTTGACCTTTCGGCGGCCATCTTGGATGACATGACCATCCAATTTCAACAAAATATATACCAGAGTGATCACCTCTCTGATACCTTCAATTTGATATAGACATGACCATATTCGGTCAAAAATAAAATATGACCTCAATTTGACACCACGGGTCAGGCCCATTTTTGACCCCGGGGTCACCATTTTAACGAATTTGAAAGAGCATTGTACATCGATCATTCCTACCAAGATTCGTCGAAATCCGGCTGGCGGTTCATGATAAGAATATTTTTTAATGATTTGTGCTATTTTTAGACGGCGGCCATCTTGGATTAGCGACGACCTCCGTTTTAACAAATCTGAAAAGGCTTCACCCACGGACCATAACTGTGAAGTTTGGCCACCATGGGCCAAGCGGTTCGTGTGAAACAGAATTTTGAAATCTCTAATAAAAGAACGACCTTTTGACCTTTCGGCGGCCATCTTGGATGACATGACCGTCCAATTTCGACAAAAAATGCACCAGAGTGATCGCCTCGTTGATACCTTCGATTTGATATATAACATGACCAATTTGACTCCAATTTGACCCCACCGGCCACACCCATTTTTGACCCTGTGGTCACCATTTTAACAACTTTGAAAGAGCATTGTACATCGATCATTCCTACCAAGTTTTGTCGAAATCCGGTTGGCAGTTCTTGAGAAGAAGATTTTTGAAGAATTTGTGCTATTTTTAGATGGCGGCCATCTTGGATTACGTAATGACGTCATTTTAACAATTTTGTAATCCCCCTATCTAAGGACCATGACCATGAAGTTTAGTGACTATAGGCCCAATGGTTACCGAGGAGAAGACGTTTGATAATGTTCACGGACGGACGGACGGACGGAGGACGGACGACGGACAGAAGGCTTCGCTCAGATGAGCCAAAAATGCAGAAAAATATTTGCATTTTTTTGGTATACATGAATTACAGTGAACCAACCTGTCGTGTTCGTTCGTGTGTGCACTTACACGCTGACCCAACTGTAGTACCATGTAATAGGAAGCGTCTGAAAAGAACGGTAACTGGTAATATGGATATTAACTGGCATATTACCATTACCATACTTCTATTGACTAATTTTTTCTCTGTGGAGATTTTCAACTCGATGTAAAAATAGCCAATGGCGCCTGCTTACTGAAATGATAACATGCACAATTTAATTTAGCAGTTGTCAGTTTGAATTTAACTGTTTTATTTGAATAGTGGAATAATACAGGCTATATACTATTCGCAAACGCGTGACCTACTGAAGAACATGTATTTGTTATGTTTGGAGTGTGGCCTGTGCTAGCCATACAGCCATACTGTGATGTATAAACACACGCCATGCCGCGTCCATTATTGCCACTAATGAATGTTTACACAGCCGACGTTGCCGACCAGCTCAAAGTTCATCGTCGGAACACAATTATCATTAACACGTGTGTCAGCACCATCTTACTGATCCACCGATTATTGGTTACTGGTATTCGTCTGCTTTTGTTTAATTAAGAAAATAAAATAGGTAACTACCTTGCCGATTATCGAAGGTGGCCATTACTACATGCATACTGTGATACTATCAAAGCGATCACGTCGTTACAACATGAACAAGTACTGAAACTTCCAGAAGCCCTCCGATTCAAAGTACGTATTGTTTTATTGTGTCCTTATTATGTAACGCATTTTTTTGAAATATGGCGCATCAAACGCGTCTTTTTTAGCTGCATTTGGTGGTCTCGGAAATTTGGCCCAAACTTCTGTCGTTTTTGCAAATAATAGATTTCCGTGTCTACTGACACGCAAATCGATTCTTCCCAAAAAACACATAAGTAGATATATGTGCCGAACTCCCTGGACCACCAAATGCAGCTCATGAAGACGCGTTTGCTGCGCCATATTTCATCAAAATCAGTTGCATATTAAGGAACATATCAAATAATACTTACTTTGGAGTGGGCGCGCTTTCAACACTTTCAGTCATTGTTGTTGCTGTTGTAACCACGTTATCATGCACCTTGACTATACTGTCGCTTCGAGCCGGGTGTGTTAGTATAGTCAGACGGCAACATTATAATGTCACTCACTGGTGTTTCGCTCCACGCCGGCGTAATATGTTTCACGTCGTAAAATTAACAGTTATAGCTTAAACGCATTTTTCGTCTAATACTTCCAGCACAAAAATATTTACACAATTCCCTAACATTTGATTGGCCCGTAGCAAGTCTATGTCCAAAATGTATATTCCAGTAAACTCCCACGCCGAACTACTTTCCGTAACCGTGAGGCGCAGTTAAAATAATTCTTAAGAAAACGGAAAATAAACACATTTTCTTGATGAATTTATTTCAAATGCTGGAATTATAAGGAATGAATGGCCTTTTTGTGGAATTTATCGGGGATATAAACTTGGAAAAGTCGCGGGAATACTGGACGAGGCCTTCCGGCCTTCGTCCAGTATTCCCGCGACTTTTGCAAGTTTATACCCCGATAAATTCCACAAAAAGGCCATTCATTCCTATAGTAACTAGCAACACGTGACGCCGGCGCGGAGTGCAGCACTATACTAGTGAATTATCAACACTTCTATATGATGCCTCGTTACATGGAGGGACATTTCGTCTTTATTTCCGTCGCCGCATGTAGACGAAAATTAAGAACATTAAATGTCGTACCTTCGTCACTACTCCGTGTAGAGACAAAAAGTAAAAAACCTTCAATTCATCCCATTATGTCGAAGCCTTTCGACGCGAAAAGTCAGAAAAGAAAATGTAAATCAACGCGAAAAGTAAGAAAAGAAAAATTTAAATCCTTCATTTCTAGGAATGTTTGCCATCTGACGTAATTTCTAATTCAGTCGCTGAGTTTCTTTTCAGGGGCCCGTTTCACTAAACTTCGTACGACTAAAATGTTCTTAAGTGCAAAATTATGATCTGTAAATGTCACATTAACAATATTTTCTTGTAAACAATTATTGGAAATTCATTTATTGAGCATAGGCTGCATATGCAGCATATGCTCAATAAATGTAAATCCATTAATTGAAATTTCCAGACATTCCGAAATTTGCACTTACGAACATTTTAGTCGTACGAAGTTTAGTGAAACGGGCCCCTGAGTCACACCAGGGTGATCATAGGTAATTCATCATTCTTAACAATAATGACACCTATTGTTTAATTATTGCAGATTCAGAGCAGGATTGGTGCACATTATGAACAATATAATCCATACAAAACAGGAAAGTATGAGAGAGTGTGGCTGACATTGGGGTAATGGTTATGTTATAGGAGTATCAATGGTGGGAGCCGACAGTAGTGATATCAACCATAAGCTTACCTAGGGACCGTTTCACTAAACTTCGTACGACTAAAATGTTCGTAAGTGCAAAATTATGATAGTCTGTAAATTCCATATTAGCAATATTTTCTTGTAAACAATTATTGGATTTACATTTATTGAGCATAGGCTGCATATGCAGCCTATGCTCAATAAATGTAAATCCATCAATTGATTTTCCAGACGATCCTAAAGTTGCGCTTACGAACATCTTAGTCGTACGAAGTTTAGTAAAACGTGCCCCTGTACGGACACCGATATTGTTCTTAACTGTGGCTGTGGTCGGAGAAATTGTGTTTATTGGTTTAGGACCAGTTTCCTGATCACACAGCACACTCCTGTAGCCTGATAACGATATATATATAGTTTGTTAGACTTTCATTGATGAAATGGCGAACAGTGCAGATCCTGGTCAGACTGTGCTGATGCACAAGCTGATATGGATATACACTGGTCGCAAAACGCATACGCCCTATTTCTCCAATCACCAAATATAAGGTCTCTGTCAGGTTGGTGCTGGGCATATACAGGCTTGTATTAATGCTCCGCCGTAACGGCCCATTTCCCAGGTGGTAGCTCATTTTACGTTATTTCGAATTAAAATTCATTGTCAGAAGCATGGAATTTAGAATATTTTGCGAACTTCCTAGATAATTTGGCTGGCGCCTTTGAAGATTATGTTATGTTACCGATTCACGTTGTAGTTTGAGTAGCACGTTTCTATTATATATACCGTTGAACCTCACCAAACCGGACACACACAAAGCTCAGTGTTTAATTGTGATGGATCCCACTGTCATTCAACTTTGTTAATGAAGTTGTTACTGTATACAACACAATCATGTTCTGAGTGCGAATATGCATAAATTGCAATGAAACCCTCTAAGGAGGAAATACACCCTGTGATGTCCCCAGGGTGTCCGGTTTAGAGGTTTCATTGTATAATGTTACATTGTGTGACACTGACCGTGGCACAACTTAGATAAAACACACCCGGCCATCAGATTGTGTATTACCATCTGCTCATTTATGTATACCATGGTACTTTCTACCGCAGTTGTCTTAATTTCATGACCATCACCTCTGAGGCGTTCCCGTAAGTTATGGCTGTGACTGGAGAAATGGGGTTTAAGGGTTTTGCGACCAATGTAGATCCAGATCAGCCTGTGCATCCGCACAGTCTGATCAGGATCTGCACTGTTCGCTATTCTAGTATGCTTCTAACAAGCAATAGAGATCGTTACCAGGGTACACGAGTGTGCTATTAGACTAGGAACTACACTGGTCACACATGCTATTAGCCCCATTTCTCCAGTCACAGCCACATTTACGAAAACGTTGACTCACTTTCGAAATAAATATCAGCGAAAAACGGCGATGTGTGGTGACATCAGAGCCGTATTCTTTTCACGTGCACTCGTACGTCACCAGCAGTTTTGAAAAGGGGGTTCGACTTTTAGCTGCGAAGCAACATAAATCGGTAAGGGGTCCCTAGGGACCCCTTACAGATTTCGGTTGCTTCACAGCCCCTGAAAGTGTTTGATTTGTAGAAGCCAAGTGTCAAATTCGGATATCTAGCTCCTGGGCAAAGAGTTTCGGGTCAATTTAAGAAGCGTATTTCTGAAACTTGGTATCTTTCAATATCTATGGTGTCGCTTGACTGTGTTTTGTTAGTAGGCATTTGAATAATATAATGCTCATTCATGCACTGAAAGTCGGACCTCATTCATATCAAATAATTATATCATACTGGCTCCAAAATGGGGAGGGGAGGGGGTTCGTACGAACCCATCGAACCTCCCCTGACAACGCCCTTGATTTTCATTATGTCGACACGTCTGATGTCTGTGATGTCCCGTGTTTTCTGTCACTCGTTGTTCGGAGTTATGAAGGACATTACGCGATTTGCGATTTGGGGACGAAACTGAGCTTCGAGAGCAACCTGGTAAGTTAACACGGAGTCTATGTCTGTAACGCAGGTCTGACGTGCTCTTTCGTAACAGACAGATAATTCGGGTTACCTGGTAGTTTAAAACTTTATATATGTTGTGGTCCTTAATGTTGGAGGAAACCGGAGTACCCGGATGAAATCCACTTGTCCGATTTGGCGACCACCATACCATCCCGCATACTGCCACGGGGATCGAACCCATGCCGCATTGGTGAGAAGCGCGCTCATTACCGATTGCACTAACCGGACAACCCCTCGGTTACCTGGTAGGTGTACATTATAGGAATGAGTGGCCTTTTTGTGGAATTTATCGGGGATATAAACTTGGAAAATTCGCGGGAATACTGGACAAGGCCTTTTTTGTGGAATTTATCGGGGTATAAACTTGGAAAAGTCGCGGGAATACAGGACGAAGGCCGGAAGGCCTCGTCCAGTATTCCCGCGACTTTTCCAAGTTTATATCCCCGATAAATTCCACAAAAAGGCCATTCATTCCTAATAATTCCAGCATTTTAAATAAATTCATCAAGAAAATGTGTTTATTTTCCGTTTTCTTAAGAATTATAGTAACTGCGCCTCACGGTTACGGAAAGTAGTTCGGCGTGGGAGTTTACTGGGATATAAATTTTGGACAGAGACTTGCTACGGGCCAATCACATGTTAGGGAATTGTGTAAATATTTTTGTGCTGGAATTATACTGTAATAAATGGTATCTACAGCCAGTCTGGTGTGAACGAGTAATTGGGTGTTGGAACACTCGTATCCTGCCAACTGATACAATCTTCACATCTTTCCCTCGCTGACTGACCGACTGACGGTACAACATGCTTGTTTATCAAACGCCGATCTGTAGCATAGCTGTGGCTAATATATGGCTGTAACTGGAGACATTTTCTTTAAGGATTTTGCGACCAGTGTAGATCGTGATCAGCCTGTGCATCCGCACAGTCTGACCAGGATATGCACTGTTCGCTATTGCATCAATGAAGCACCCGGTATGTTTCTAACAAGCAGTATAGATCATGATCTGGCTACAGGTGTGTGCTATTTGATCAGGAGCTACACTGGTCACAAATCCCATAAGCCCCATTTCTCCAGTCACATCCAAATATAAGTTAATATTATGGATTCCTTCATTGCCAGAGTACTCATCAACAGATAATTATGATGATAATCCAAGTGGCATTGCTAATGCAATAAACTCACAATGTCGATGTTCCCTGCCATGAAATTGCGGAGTAAATGCTTTTTCGAACGTTCATGTGTGAATACACACGTTTACTATAACCACAACTACTATTATTATTATTAATATTATTATTATTAGACAAGGGCAAAGTCGCTGTCTATATGCTTCTGTGACTGAAGAAGTAGGACATATTGTATCTTGTTGGCACATGTTGAATACTAGAGACTAGGGCCAATAATTGATCATTCGTAAACCGTCACCCACCCATGTCCGTACCGTAGACCATCGTTGTATTGCATCTGAATAACATAGTATATCAACGTCTGAATGTGTATTTCCAAAGGATTATTATGTTTAGCGCTCGAGAGCAACCCGGTGCGGAAAGCGTGCAGATAGGCCCATGCCAGTGCTTCAAATATGAGGCACACCATGGGATTGTGTACGTAATAGTTACATGTACTGCCCTAATCGAGGTGTTCATGTGTTTAAACAACCTACATGTGCCCATGAAACACCTCGCCGCGAAGGACGCGGCGAGGTGTTTCATGGGCACATGTAGGTTGTAAGCGGCGAGGTGTTTCATGGGCACATGTAGGTTGTAAGCGGCGAGGTGTTTCATGGGCACATGTATGTTGTAAGCGGCGAGGTGTTTCATGGGCACATGTAGGTTGTTTAAACACATGAACACCTCGATTAGGGTAGTAATTTCTTCGCGGCGAGGTGTTTCATGGGCACATGTAGGTTGTTTAAACACATGAACACCTCGATTAGGGCAGTAACTGACTTATAATTACACATCGACTTACCGACTACCGCTGGCTAGTATTAAGTGGAATTTTTGAATATCCATTTGATATTAAAGGAACTGTCTCTACAGCTATGACAGACGATCAATAACATCCATGTACGCATGCTGCCAGTGGGAGTATACATGTCCCATTGACACATGTCTCATTATTATTTGTGTTTTGTATCTAACGTATACGTATACGAAGCAAGCACTCAATATTCTGTATAATATGCATTGGAAAATGCTTGCATAAATCATACTAATTCACAGATAATACCTGGCTAGTGTAGTTTGATATCCAGTTTATCAGGCAAGGCTAGGCCGTTTCCGAGCCGAGCCACATTATCTTGATATCGAAACACACTAGACAGTAACGTTTTATGCTAGTGTAATAGCGGTGTCTCGTTCGAATGGGAATAATTAATTTATTTTAACACATATTATTATAATGTCTAATGTTTACTCTCTAAAGTCTAAAATCCAACTCAACTCTAAAACAGACCGTGACCTCAGTTAGCCATAACCACCAACCAATGAAAATGCAGCATTCATACAATGGCAGGTTTCTAACATGAACTATTCCTGCAAACTCTACATGTGTGTTAGTTTTCCAGCTTCTAAATGCAAATAACTTTCAACATAATGCATGTATAAACTTATAATTAGCTCTCATGATTTATCATGTCATACCAAATGTACTGTATCATTCAGAGTAAATGTCAACATTCCATTCTCATAGAAACTGGCAGTCTCTTGCATAATATGATGAATTCTGATCAAATTCATGATTTACACAATAATTACATGTTCAAGACTGTAGTCACTGTCACATATGACTCATCTATATATGTTACACCTATGGTGAAAATCTGGGTTTTCAAATTATGTATGTTTAGGAAATATTTGCAATTATGTCAATATTAAAAATCTACAAGCAAGGCAATCTACAAGGGAACCAACCCTTGGTCATGTGACCACAACAGACCTGTATTTCCTGGGTCAGCAGTGTAGATCTGACCAATCAGAAGACAGTATCCCTATTTTATAAATAGCTTTGCCACTTTGCCAGTAGGTAGCGCCATATCAGTCATGTGACCACAACCTGTACATGACCTGGTCACCGAGTTCAGCATTGTAATGGAATCTCTGAGATAATATGCCGGTCTGCAAATCTCAACCTTAAGACACTGTATGCTTATCATGATACTGTTAAATATTTAATAGTAATCAGAAATATTATGTATGTGATATTCAAGCACTATATTACTAGCCAATGATCAAATTTAAAACAGTTTTCGTTGAAAAGAACGCGGACTTGCTTACGTTACGTGATTAGTCTGACGTCGTTCGGTCACGTCATGTGACGTCATTCGTCCAATAGAACGCCACTTCAATTCGTTGTAACCCGGATATTCGTATCAGGTCGATTCATTATACGGTAGTATGTTATCAGTCAGTACGTATTGGGTCAATACAAAGCTTGTTTCCCGATAACAAATAAGTAAACAGTACAGTGGAACCTCTCTAAAACGGTCATCCTGGGAGGTCCACAGAGTGCCCAGCTTAGATAGGTACCACTATAACAAGAAATGGCAGCGCTAAACGAAGCTTATGCCCTCGCTGTCTGCCTTGATAATAATAAAAAAACACAAGTCCTCGATGACCTTGACCTTGGGCGGTCGTACTGGCAGCATAGATAATGAAATAAGGACATCAACAGTATTGCCTTACAAATTTGCCTTATTACAAACAAGGTGAACATAAGTCCTCAGTGACCTTGACCTTGGGCGGTCGGATGTGGGTAGCATGCACAAAAAAGCACCATCAGATTGTGGTCAAATATTATCAAAATCGGTGAGCTTTTGAAAAAATGAAATGTGTTACTAACGTACGTACGAATGTACGTACGTACGCACGTACATGGACTAACGCTATATCCCCTCTTGTCTATCGGCAAGGGGATAATTAAAGAGTCCATGCAGATTTGTTCTCATTTTAAACCATGAACATACTACAATCAATGCCATATAAATGAAACACAATGGGATCCCCAGGGTGTCCGGTTTAGACGTGTATATATAACTCACCACGTTTACGTTCAGCATTTCTCTGTTAAAACGTCGATGAAGTGATCAGCACCCGGCCATATAGAATATATTTGTAAGTGAAGGGCCTCTCATCGCCTGGTGCAGTTCGTACAACTGTACATGCACGTGCAGCATATGAATGCATACATGTATATCTATTATTGGGTGGTCATATATAAAAGTCATTTACGAGGGGTGTTCAATAATTAATTTCCCAACACATACATGATCCCAATAAAATGAAATGACATTAATTTAATGAATGAAAACTATTAGCATAATTAAAACAACAATCACATTTAAAGACATTTGGTCTTAGGTATGTGCATACAGTGATGAAACATGTTTAATTTAGGAAACAATAATTTAATGGTAGATTTACATGGACTGTCTTAACCAAATCGTGCCTATAAGTCGTCTTGAAAAGAATCAGTATTTGGTAAAATAAGTTTATTATACCAAATCATAAATAGCGTTGCGAACGCTAGTTTTGTTGACAGTCAATGGTACTGTTTTAATTAGTGAAATTTCACATGTGTCTATAAATAGCAACATAGTATATGTGTGGAACATTATTTCTATTTCAAACTAAAAAAGTGCCATGTTTCACAAAGTGTGCTTCCTAGTACTGAAATAGCGAACGGAAATGCGTTACCAACGTATCTTCCCTCTTCATCAAAGTCAATGGTAGTAAATTGTATATGGTATAGGAAAACACACATTCCTTGGCCTTCGATTGAATACAATTGTGCGGTATGGCATTTGGAGTCAATAAAGAGAAAATAAAAGGAAAGGAACATTGAATATCTTCGACATCATCTGAAACATCATGTGATACACTGTTTCTTTAAAATACGTTAGGACATCTCTTTTGTCATATATCATCAGTTGGGTCTCTGTAGAGTGCACGCACATCATTAACAATTTAATCCGCCATAAGTTTAGCCACTGTATTTTCACATGCAGTTTCAGTAATAAACCAACTTAAGTGATTGAACTTAAGTGATTGATACAGCTGTCATTCAACAATGAAACGTGCCCTTTTGTACGACAATAAAACTATTCTCAGTCAAAATGCAGAATATATCATAGTTGTATGCCAGTCCACGTGTACATGCATTTTATTATTATTATAATGCATAAACTTGACTTTCGTAGGTAGCGTATTAACATATTATGTCCTATTTTTGTATAAACTGGGATCAAGTGAACAATATTCTCGAGCCAAACAATGCGATACAGCTATTTTCACATTAAACACATTAGTTATCAATAAACATAGCTTAAGTTCGACTCGTATGTTCTAAAAGGCCCGTACTAGTTTATATTCAATATCATTATACACTAGTGTAATAAATGTGCAAATCAGACGGGTACAATAAAACACGTTAGGTAACCAGTATATGCTTAGTATGATGATGTGCTCCTGCAATAGAGCAAATCTAACATTTATGTTTTTGTAATATGATATTTATTAAAGCTCCTTGACTGATTTATAAAGAAACTCGGCATTGCATCGTATGACATCAGTAAACTCGTTAATAAATATCATAGTAAATCATCACGCAAGTAAGATCCTCTCTCTATATATATAGCACTGTTTTTGAGACCGGATGAAATATGCCACTTCACGAGTGGGTGTAGGTTTATAACACTTTTCTGTTACTTACTGAACGCCCCTCATTTATGTCCCTATTTTTGTCGGTGACAATTGTCTTTCCACGTGCTAAACTATACGTAAACAGAAATATACTGTAGACTACGTGTGGGAGATTCACCAGGTAAGCTTTTATTTAAAGTATTTCAACAATGTTCTACATTATAGTTTAGACATTTCTGCCGCTCGTCTATATATATATTTTTGTTTATTCATCTGTCCACGGAATTGACACGATTTGTGATTACATATGCGTCACTGGCACAGCGAAGGAACTTGCAGCATTTGTAAGTCGAATATGTGTACCTTTATCATCATTCACCATCCAAATTAGTATGTTCGCAAAACATCAACAACTGCTACATTGGTGACATGTAGTAAATATAGGAAATGGTATTGATCGAATGGTGACCAACATATGCAATGATCAAAATGCGCGGATGCACATACTGATATGGGCTACACTAGCCATCGTAAGACCACTTTTCTTAGCCGGTGTTCCTTGTGTCAAGCTATCAATTCATCAGGTTTGCATATAGATGCAAACTTTTCTTTTGTCTACAAAGGTTTTCAAATTGCTTACCAACCTCTGACAACCAATAGAGTCGATGTGTAACGTTGGGCATCTGCATGAAATATGTCTACAAAATTTATAATATTTTGCATAAATAAACAAAATTTGACCAACATTTCAGAGTACATGCGGAATTGAAATGCGGTTGAAATTTGTGTCAACTTTTGACGTCATTTACGTAAAATATTGCAAATTTAGTAAACGTATTTCATGAAATTACGCATATTTCCGAATGTACAAAATCACATGGCGTGTCTCATATAGTTTAGCTGTTTAGCTGACCAAATACAAATACATGTATTCCTGTCGTTCATAGAAACTCCTCAGATATGAGAGCACCAATTGCAAAAATCACTCTTCCATGCGTTACATTAAAGAGATGGGTTTAACCCTTTGGACCCGAAAGCCCGCTATATCGGTTTATGCAAACAGTGCAGATCCAGATGAGCCGGCTCGTAACGAGCCGTCTCATCAGGATCTGCACTGTTTGAAAGTAACCGTGTCTCATATAGTTTGGCTGTTTAGCTGACCAAATACAGATATGAGAGCACATTGATTGAGACGCACAGAAATCAATGCGGTATCATTGTTGTAGTTTAGTTTTCATGAAATTAGAACTAATTATTAAAACGTGGCGGGAGATCAGATGGCTTGCTGCCTGCCTACATCGGCTGCTAGCTACAGCGATACGGGATTATCGGCTTAAAGGTACATGCCCATTCAGCAGGCGCAAACTGTATTTTATAGGAATTAAATAAGTGTATGATTGTGTCAATATTCCACCAGTTCTAAAAATTACGAGTGCCCGATATACAGATATAATCATATAGTAATATTTATTTTACTGATAGTGACTCGCGGTGGTATCGGGCTATTTTCACATCCAAATGAGGCATGTTTTTTTTTAATTATTTATATTAATTAAATGCGTCACCTGAAAAAAAAATATTTTCGACCGATTATTAAGTACGATCATTGCACATCAAAAAAAAAAATAAATAAATACAGAGAATATATAGTAATGTCCGTTAACCGTTTAAGGAAGCACGGTTATTGCCCCTGGTATCAGTGTGAAAATTTACGTCTGATATAAAATATATAATAATGCCAATCAATACGTGGGGTAATGGTGAATGAATGTTTATTTGCCAGAAAATAAATGTCTCAGATGGTGTCTCTGATATAACGAACAGTTTGTGTCTACTGAGTGGGCATGTGCCTTTAATACTGGAGCTTCACATGATATTAATTACAACCCGGAGTTGTAGCTGAGGTGAGCGGCGATAATGTACGGCATTTGCCGATATTGTACGGTATTTACCGATATTGCTCGGCATTTTCCGTGTGTGTGTGGCAAGTATCGGATTCGCAGTCAGAACGAGTGCTCCAGTAACAAACGGTAACCCGCAGTGACCTCTCTATTGACGGAATAGCTCCCAAAGCTGGATGTAACGTTCGCCGAAACGAATAAAACGCACTATTTTAGTGCCATTGCAATCTTGTGTGGGTTGTTTCCTGGAATTGGATAAATTGCTGTATGACATGGCAGTCGGTGATCGTTGAAAGGGCTTTGTTTGTGGTGAAATTGGAATTGAATTACCGTGTGCAACAAAGGGGACGCTTCTTCACTAACAGTGACGCGTTCTGTGTGCAGTGGTGTCAGCGTGTAAGTGCACACACGAACGAACACGACACTGTAGTTACGAACTAACGTAAAGTGGAACTCTACATGTATACGTGAAGTGGTCTGTGGAAGAAGGGGGCTAACTCCCTCGTGGGGTTAGCCCCCTTCTTCCAATGACCCCTTCTACTACCGTGGGGACAAAGGGGACGCTATTTGAGCATGTTCATGTAATCCTGGTGTATGTTGTGTAGTTACGGAACCCATACATACATGTATACGTGAAAGAGTCTGTGGAAGAAGGGGGCTAACTCCCTCGTGAGTTAACCCCCTTCTTCCAATGACCCCTTCTATTACCGTGGGGACAAAAGGGACGCTATTTCATCCTGTTCATGTAATACTGGTGTATTTGTGTAGTTACGGAACCCATACATACATGTATAAATGAAAGAGTCTGTTGAAGAAGGGGCTAACCCCCCTCATGGAGTTAGCCCCCTTCTGCAATGGGCCCCTTTATATATACAATGTAGAGACGAAGGAACTTCTCCATGCAACAGTGGCGCGGTCAGTGTAGTTACGGAACGGGGAACCATATATATAATATAAAAGTGAATGGGTCACTTGACTCTACATTGTACATGTATATATGAAGGGGTCATTGCAGAAGGCCCCTAACTTCACGAGGGGTTAGCCCCTTCTTCCACAGACCCCTTAACGTTTACATGTATGTATGTGTTCCGTAATTACACACAATAGGCCAGTATTACATGAACATGGTAAAATAGCGTCCCGTCCCCATTGTCTCTCTCCACGGTAATAGAAGAGGTCACTGGAAGCAGGGGGCTAACTCCCTCGCGGAGTTAGCCCCCTTCTTCCAATGACCCCTTTCAATGACCATTCCATTACAGTAAAGCGACAAAGGGGACGTTTATATATATAAATAGTGGCGTGTTTTGTGTAGTTACGGAGCCACCTCAACTGGATCCAACACATGTATACTTCTATACCTATATGTTCTCATAGAGCCTAAAGGAAAGTGAAGGAATTGATGATAGAGACAGGCTGGCGTATTGTATGAGAAGTTACTCGAGCGATCGCTTTGTTTACCTTCTCTCTTCTTGCAACGAGAGAGTTTGGAAAATATCTGAATAACGGGAAAAACACCAGCGTAGAACCACGGGGAAAGTTCCATTAAACGGGCGTGTGTGGATATTACATAGCTTATTTATGAATGCATAGTTTCTGACAGTGGAAATACTAGAATATTAATTGGAATCGGTTCTATGTGTTAGCGAGTGTTGTGTGTTGTGTTTCGAGTTATATTACTCATACTTCAAGCACTGATGTAAACACATGTGTATGTACTTGTGTGTGTTTCTCGTTTCTACCATGTCTTAATGCCTGTTCGGCGGTGCTGTCTGCAAATTAATGTACGATTGCGTGGAACCATTACACCGAGCAGCGCGTATAAGTGTTCCCGCAGGGAATAATTGGCACTAGCACGTGCAGAGACTGGCAGAATGGCGGAACAGGCGCTATGCGAGCGACGGCTCATGATGGGCTTCACGGGGCTTACCGTTCTCGGCTTCCTACTCGAGATAGTGGCTATCAGCACGGACTGGTGGCTCACCATTTCCATCAGTCTCCGTAACGACACTGAGGGGTATCTGCAGAGTATCCATGCCGGACTATGGCGCTTCTGTAAGGTCGAGCACAACACTAATACGGGTCCCGAGGCGGGTAAGCTTAGTATTTGGTCATCGGTTGACAGATGAGCTGTAATTAGAAAATTGAGATCGAATATAATGCTCGAAATCAAGCAGTTTGATTGGCCGAAGACTCAGCTGTACCAATCAAGCTTGAGTTCGAGAACAAATTTCTAGAATGGTCTCCCATCAATCAACCAATCAATTACCCAACCAAACACCAACCAATTCATCAATTTAAAAATCAATCGTTTTCATAATCAATGACATAGATCAGAGAATGTCCTGCGACCAGTGTAGATCCAGATCATGCATCAGTGGCCGAGCCTTTGTCAGTATATTCCCTGCCGCACTCCTACATGTATCACGTATAGTAGCTACAACAATTCGCCTCCGATATACTATCTACGACTACAATTTGACCCATTCAAAAAATTTGAGCAACCGAAGTGCATACCCAAACCTGTGGATGTTATGTCAAAATTTAGTAAACTGTATATGTTATACCTTTAAACAAATAATCTTTCATGTAGAACTAGTCGACTGCCAAAAGTAATAGAACAAATAAACAATTTTCTAAAAAAATAAAAAAGGATTTTTTTTTCTTTCGAAAATTGTAATTTTTTATCGCCAGGGAAATCATTTTCCAATGGAAGCCATCTGTTCTCCAGTTGTTGTTCAACATTCAAGATAACGAAATGAAGCTTTCAAATTTAAAAGATATGCATATAAATGTCAGATAAACACATTGACACGGTAAAATAGCCAATGTCTGCATGTGTATGTTCTTTACTAATACTTTATTGATACAGCTTTGACAGTTTTATATCGCTATCAAACACGCCGGATAACCAATTGCAAAAATCATTTTTCCATGCGTTACATTAAAGAGATGGGTTTAACCCTTTGAACCCGAAAGCCCGCTATATCGGTTTATGCAAACAGTGCAGATCCAGATGAGCCGGCTCGTAACGAGCCGTATCATCAGGATCTGCACTGTTTGAAAGTAATTTTCATATTTTTGAGAAAAACAAATACCCCCTTTTTATTTTGGGGGGTATACTGGAGTCAGGTTGTCCGTCCGTCCGTGCGTCTGTCCGTCCGTGCGTCCGTAAACTTAACATCAGATAAATATTGTTATAACTTCTATTTCCTTCATCTAAAATGCTTGATATTTCACACATGCATTCGTGTAAGGCTCTACTACCATGCTGTGCCAAATCCACGACCGTCCAACCCCCGCAGATCCCAAGGTCAAGGTCAAATACTTAGTCCGTAAACATAACATCAGAGAAATATTGTTATAACTTCTATTTCCTTCATCTAAAATGCTTAATATTTCACACATGCATTCCTGTAAGGCTCTACTACCATGCTGTGCCAAATCCACGACCGTCCAACCCCCGCAGATCCCAAGGTCAAGGTCAAATACTTAGTCTCTTTACAAAACTTAACATCAGAGAAATATTGTTATAACTTCTATTTCCTTCATCTAAAATGCTTAATATTTCACACATGCATTCCTGTAAGGCTCTACTACCATGCTGTGCCAAATCCACGACCGTCCAACCCCCGCAGATCCCAAGGTCAAGGTCAAATACTTAGTCTCTTTACAAAACTTAACATCAGAGAAATATTGTTATAACTTCTATTTCCTTCATCTAAAATGCTTAATATTTCACACATGCATTCCTGTGAGGCTCTACTACCATGCTGTGCCAAATCCACGACCATCCAACCCCCGCTGATACCAAGGTCAAGGTCAAATACTTAGTCTCTTTAGAAAACTTAACATCAGAGAAATATTGTTATAACTTCTATTTCCTTCATCTAAAATGCTTAATATTTCACACATGCATTCCTGTAAGGCTCTACTACCATGCTGTGCCAAATCCATGACCGTCCAACCCCCGCTGATCCCAACGTCAAGGTCAAATACTTAGTCTCTTTACAAAACTTAACATCAGAGAAATAAGTTATAACTTCTATTTCCTTCATTGAAAATTCTTATTATTTCACTTGTGCATTCCTCTAAGGTTGTACTATCATGCTGTGACAAATCTACGACTGTCCAACCCCCGCTGATCCCAAGGTCAAGGTCACATACTTAGTCTCTTTACAAAACTTAACATCAGAGAAATATGTTATAACTTCTATTTCTTTCATTGAAAATTCTTAATATTTCATATGCTGTGACAAATCCCCGCTGATCTCGAGGTCAACGTCACATACATACCGTATAACCTCGAATTAACGCCCCCCTCCTAATAAACGACCCCCCCCCCCACCCACCCCACCCCCCCCCCCACCCCCCCAAATAAAAAAAAATAAAAAAATAAAAAAATACCAATGACCGCCAATTTCAAACACAAATAATCCTTAAATCCTTATTTGTGTTTGAAATTGGCGGTCTTTTGTAATTTCTTTTTTTTTTGTTTTCTTTTTTTTTTCATTTTTTTTTTTTGCTGGCTAATAAACGCCCCACCACCCCCCTGTTTTCGGTGTAAAATGTAACGCCTCCGGGGGCGTTAATTCGACGTTATACGGTAGTCTCTTTACAAAACTTAACATCAGAGAAATCGGTTACAACTTCTATTTCCTTGCTCGGATCTGCTTCACATTTCACACACTCATTGCTCCAATGGACCTCTACCACCCTGTGACAAATTCACGTTCATGCCGCTCGCGCTAATCCCAGAGTCAAGGTCACAAGCCCGCACACTTGGATATTTTTACATATTTTAGGGGTACCTGGGCCCACGCGGGGGTATTCCGTAAGCCTCGCTTACTGACCAATCTAGTTATAAATGGAATAGTCTGAAGATCATTTTGCGATGATTGGATCGGTTGCAAAATTAACATATCGCAGCCCATTCAGTTACTTAGGGGTGCAATTTTGTTTCTACACGTATACTGGTCACAATCAGGCCAAACTTTATATTCACTGTGACCAGTGTAGATACATTATTCGCTATTCCATAATCGAAACATCAAAAGTCACATAGGAAACACTGCGAATTGTTAATATAGTGAAACCTCTCTAAACCGGAGGTTCCCAGGGTGTCCGGCTTAGAGAGGTTTCACTGTAAATCAGACATTTGATCGTTCTGAGCCATAGCTGTGAGATATGCGATCACGAACAGGCATTATCACCTGAGAGATATTGACCAAGCAACACATAAAAAATAAGATCACATGTGTTTTCTTGGTGTCCGGTTTAGAGAGGTTCCACTGTAAGTTATGCCAAACTTCAAATAAGGCACGTTTAGTCAGGTGGTAACCCGCTTGAGAAAAGTTTCCTTACCGTATTTGCGACCACCTTAGCCCCAGATCAGCATGCGCATGCGCACAGTCTGGGGCCGTTTCACTAAACTTCTTACGACTAAAATGTTCGTAAGTGCAAAGTTATGATAGTCTGTAAATTTCACATTAACATTGTTTTCTTGCAAATAATGATTGGATTTACATGTATTGAGCATAGGCTGCATATGCAGCCTATGCTCAATAAATGTAAATCCATAAATTGAAATTTACAGACGATCTTAAAGTTGCACTTACGAACATTTTAGTCGTAAGAAGTTTAGTGAAACGGGCCCCTGATTTGGGACTACTGTCTGTTCCACGTTTTGCTACCAACGAACTTTTGGCTATTAAACACATTAAATCTAAAAAATATTTAAAAGTAAGTACTTTCAATAACTAAAAAGTCTCCCTCACCAAAAAGAATTATTTGATGAAATTCCATCAAATATTGATTTTATTGCGATTTTATTCCTATGGGAATTTAACATGGGGGCTAAACAAAGTTATTTGTGCACCGATTATCAAAATCTAACTTTTGTTTTCTTAGTTACATCATTTTCAAACTATCTTGCCAGGTTTCGAAGTCAAATTCTATTTTGTTGGGAAATTGACTCCCCATGTTTTTTTCGCAATAAAATCAATATTTGATGGAATTTCATCAAATATATGTTTTTGGGGAGGGCGACCTTTTTGTTATTGATGAAAACGTACTTACATTTAAATATTTTTTGGATTTAATGTGTTTAATGGCCATATGTTCGTCAGATAATTTCTAATTACGTGGAACAGACAGTAGGTTGTTCCTCATTCAGTCAATACAACAATTGGGGCCCGTTTCACTAAACTTCTTACGACTAAAATGCTCGTAAGTGCAAATTTAAGATCGTCTGTAAATTTCAATTTATGGATTTACATTTATTGAGCATAGGCTGCATATGCAGCCTATGCTCAATAAATGTAAATCCAATCATTATTTGCAAGAAAACAATGTTAATGTGAAATTTACAGACTATCATAATTTTGCACTTACGAACATTTTAGTCATAAGAAGTTTAGTGAAACGGCCTCCAGAAATACAGACAACAGCCACATATATACAGTAAATACATGCTAATCATACTGATATAATATACAGTAGATCCTCTCTAAACCGGACATGCTGGGGACCCCATTGCGGTTAATTTATGGTTTCACTGTAACGTATTATCATTGTCGTGTCTGTTCATGATTAAAAATGATTAAATATGTTCATGGAGTGCTTAATGACAGTGGAACCTGTCTAAACCGGACACCCTGTGAAACTCCCAGGGTATCCAGATTAGAGAGGTTGCATGTACTAAATCTACATTAGCTGTATCTCTTGCTGTAAGACCCGTTTTGTGAGCCGGTAGCCCCTATATGAACTAATTATTCCACGGTGGGGATTTATATCACAGTATGGTAAGAAGATTAGTAGCAAAATGGGGCAACGACATGTCTATATAAGGGACTTTACAACGTTTGCGGACAGTGTAGCTCCACATCACCTTTGTCTCGGAGAAGTCGGATTAAGACTGACGCTGTTTACCGCTCAGCCACTGTATACATGTACTGTTTAACGTCTATCTAAAATTGATGTAAATTGTTATTTATGGCATGAAATGGGATGTGTCAGTGAACTGCAGCAATGTGATCAATATGCAAACTGATAGACGCAACAGTGCAACAATGCATTATTCTGAGGCTATGTAATAGATATGGTAGTACATGTAATACTCGAGATGGTTAATGCGGTATTTATTAAAGGCACAAGCCCACTCAGTAGGTTGTAATATAGGGAGACAGATGGTTTTCTATATTCTGTAGATATGACATTTTCTGGCAAAATAAACATTCATTCATCATTACCCCACGTGCTGATTGGCATTACTATGCATTTTATATCAGACGTAAATTTCCACACTGATATCAGGGGCGATAACGGTGTTTCCTTAAACTGTTAACGGACATTACTATTTATTATCTGTATTTATTTTTGGTGTGCAATGATTATACTTGATAATCTGTCGAAAATATGATGTTTTCATGTGACACGTTTAAGTTGTATACATAATTAAAAAATATCATTCCTCATTTGCATATGAAAATAGCCATGATACCAGTGCGAATCATTATCAGAAAATGACTAAATGATTATATCTGTATAGCGGGCACTTGTACTTTTTAGAACTGATGGAATAGTGACACAATTATACACTTATCTAATTCCTATAACGAACATGTGCCTGTGAGTGGGTATGCACCTTTAAACTCGTTGATTCATTCCATAACATGAAATCATTAAACGAATAATTAATACAATGTATCATATTAAACCATCACTCATGTAAGATTTCCTATGTAATAAAACATATGTCCAGACCCGTCACTATACAGTGAAACCTCTCTAAAGCGGACACCCTGGGAGGTCCCCAGGGTGTCCGGCTTGGAGAGGTGTCACTGTAAATCAGGAATTTGATCATTCTGAGCCATAGTGCTTTCTATATGATCATGAACAGGCATTATCGCCTGAGATAAATGACCAAAAAAACTCAGCAAATATAAGATCACATGTGTTTTCTTGGTGTCGGTTTATAGAGGTTTCACTGTAGTAGCGTTAGTACCGTCAGCAAAATGATCGTGTATTATAGTTCGCTGCTTCCAGTTGTTAATTACTATGGAGCCCAGCAGGGGACGTAGAATTCTTTTTTATTATTAATTCGTTCCCACGAAATAACAATTCGTTCCCACTAAATAGCAATTCGTTCCCTCAATTTAACAATTCGTTCGCACGAATTAACAATTCGTTCCCGCAATTTAACAATTCGTTCCCACGAATTAACAATTCGTTCCCATGGGAACGAATTGTTAATTCGTGGGAACGAATTGTTATATCGTGGGAACGAATTGTTAAATTGAGGGAACGAATTGTCATTTCGTGGGAACAAATTGTTAATTCGAGGGAACGAATTGTTATATCGTGGGAACGAATTGTTAATTCGAGGGAAATAATTGTTAAATTGAGGGAACGCATTGTTATTTCGTGGGAACGAAGTAATTAAAAAAAATCCATGTCCCCTGCGGGGCTCCGTAAAATACGACTGCAAATTGACATCAAATGAAGAGTATTCAGTCTCATAGGGCGGAAATATGTGAAATTCAAAGTGTAACAAGGTGTATGATCACGTGGTGCTAACAACAACAACACGTACTTAAATTTCCAGAATCCATCTGATTCAAAGTACGTATTCTTTTATAGTGTCCTTATTACGTAACGGATTTTGATGAAATATGGCGCATCAAACGCGTCTTGTTAAGCTGCATTTGGTGGTCTCTGTATTTTCGCAAAAACGACATAGGTCTGTGCCAAACTCCCTGGACGACCAAATGCAACGCATGAAGACGCGTTTGCTGCGCCATATTTCATCAAAATCCGTTGCATATTAATGAAAATATCAAATAATACTTACTTTGGAGTGGGCGAGGTTGTTGTTGTTGTAACCACGTGATCATACACCTTGTGTAATACATTCACGTTTGTAATGGAAGTTTAATTCATAGACGAAAGCAAATGTCAAAGCGAAACCGCCTCCGTTGGTTGTTGCTGTTGTAACAATATCCGATAGAGTAACTGCTATTTGCATGACACATAGAAATATCTATTACCTGATTACGTATTTAATGACAATGAAAGAAAGTTTTAGATTTATACGTTTATTATCAATGATTGATTGATTCACGTGTGAAGAATTTTTGTCGCTAATGCAACATATATATCATTTAACCAGTTGCAGAGCCTCGCCTATCCCGTTTCCTGAGCCTTGCCAGATATTTGTTCCCATTCACGGCACTAACCTACTATTCTCGTATGAACCACTTCACCGATTTTAATAATATTTGGCCACAGTGTGTGTCTGGGATGATGCTTTGTTGCGCATACACCACCTGTCTGAACACCTACGGCCAATGAAACGGCGGACGTATTTTCACCTTTTTTGTACAGCAACTCTTTTTCTAGATGACTGCTTAACCCATTCGTCGACTAATAAAATTGGATGCTGCTTTATTTAACCCCACGTTCACCTTGTAGTGTTGTTTATGTTATCGAGGTTGCCAGCGAGGGCATTAGGTTAATGATAACAATGATCTTGTTCCTATGCTACTGATTGGGGTCGTGTACCATTTCTGAGAACGTTACCGTTTGATGTGTTTGATTTATTATAATGCCCACAACTACTGGTAGTCATATAGAGAATAGTAGGTTAGTGCCGTAAATGGGAAACAATATCTGGCAATGCTTAGGAAACGGATTGGGCGAGGCTCTGCCGAGCACACCCCGTTTCTGTGCCGCACCAGATATTTTTTTCCATTCACGGCACTAACCTACTATTCTATTTATCCCGTCAACACCTACACTTTTTTTTTAAATGCAAAAAAACAACAACAAAAAACCCAGCCACCGCACATATTCATACGCAGTGATTAGGTCGTATTGACAGGATATCAAACATGTTTCACGGCACCGTGTTTCACTGCACATACGCACTGTGTTGACGGGATAAATATCACTCCACTCTTCAGCTACATATACATATGAACACACACGCATACACATCTATCATGTACACAACGCATTATCAGCGTGATCAGTGAGCAGCAGTATCTCTGCAGTTCACCTGCTCGTTGCATTAATCGTTTCAGCACATGGTGAACAATTTACACTTGATGTATTCAAGCGTTCAGACAGCGTATACTGTACGTGAACATATGTTAGCGGTTTGTGAAGGCGGCAAAGTTACATGTATGGATAGTATAAACAAAACAAAAACAAACAGAAATGTGACTGGGACTGCAGAAATGGGGATTATAAAATTTGCGTGCAGTGCAGTCCCTTATTAGCCTCACAGGTGGAAGACTCGGACATAGGACCTGATAAATGGCCTATTTGTAAACCGTTACAATATACACTATAGCGAAAGGCTATACTGTATATTGTATGGAAATAGGTGGGTGGGGTAACGTTTTTCAAATGAGTCATTTATTGGGTCCTAGGTCCGAGTCTTCCACCTGTGATTAGCCTGCGTATCCTCTCAGCAGTCATCCGATAGACCACAGTAGCCCATTTCACCAACATTGCAAAGTATATTTTTCTAGCTAAGTATACTTTGAGGGAGAAATTTTCAATTTTAGAATAAATTTATTAATTTTTATTATACTGAATTTATTACATTATCACAGCCAATTTGGCTGTGATAATGTAATAAATTCAGTATAATACTTCTGCATGCTTTTAATCATGAAATATATGCATTTGTTAGTTCTATATGAAATAATGCATTTCAGGAAAAATAAATGATTACTCCCTCAAAGTATACTTTGCTAGAAAAGTATACTTTGCAATGTTGGTGAAATAGGCTACTGGTCCTATGCCCCAGGACAGTCAAATGTGATTCGGGCCAGTAGAATTCAACAGCCAGATGGCCCAATGGGCCATTAGAATTTGTGCATAATAATGTATCGTTTTCTCACAGTTGTTAACGAACGTGGAAAAAATGATGACTATCATTGATTTCGGGCCAGCAAAATGTCATTCAGGGGCCCGTTTCACTAAACTTCGTACGATTAAATGTTCGTAAATGCAAAATTATGATAGTCTGTAAATTCCACATTAAAGGTACATGCCCACTCAGTAGTCACAAACTGTTCTTTATATCAGAGACATCATCTGAGACATTTTCTGAAAAATTAAACATTCATTCATCATTACCCCACGTATTGACATTAGTATACAATTTATATCAGAAGTAAATCCCCACACTGATATCAGGGGCGATAACCGTGTTTCCTTAAAATGTTAACCGATATTATTATTTATTATCTGTGTTTATTTTTTGATGTGCAATGATCATACTTTATTATCTGTCGAAAATATTATTTTGTCAGGTGACGCATTTAATTAGTATAAATAATTAAAAAATATCATGCCTCATTTGCATATGAAAATAGTCTGATACAACAGCGCGTCACTATAAGTAAACTAAATATTACTAAATGATTATATCTGTATAGCGGGCACTTTAATTTTTAAAAGTGGTGGAATAGTTACACAATTATCCCACTTATTTAATTCCTATAAAGAACAGTTTGTGCCTACTGAGTGGGCATGTACCTTTGACAATGTTTTCTTGTAAATAATTATTGGCTTTACATTTATTGAGCATAGGCTGCATATGCAGCCTATGCTCAATAAATGTAAATCCATCAATTTAAATTTCCAGACGATCCTAAATTTGCCCTTACGAACATTTTAGTCGTACGAAGTTTAGTGAAACGGGCCCCTGGCCCGAAGTCATTGGACCAGAGAGACGCTGATGAGAACTGTCTGTCGTGAAGACTGACACAGTTTGATCAGGGTCTGTATTGCTCGTCATTCCGTCAGTGAAACATCACTTATACCATAACAAGCCTTACAGTATAAAAGTGTTGTTTTTTTCATACCTCATGAGTCGGTTCTCTTATCAGGAACAAGATTGATGTCAAAAATGTAATTAGTCCATTTTTTCCAATCACAGCCATAGCATTTGAAATTGTCAAATGTGACCCACCATAACAAACATATGGTTTTCTGAGGTAGATTCCGGTGTAGACCCAGATCAGCATCAGCAGTTGCTCAGCTTAACCATCGTCTACGCTGTTTATACTACAGTGAAACCTCTCTAAACCGGACACCCTGTGAGATATTTTATTGTACATGCATCTGTCTGTTTATTATTAAATGTATTGATACATTTGTTGTGTATCGCTATTGTCCGTTTTTTGCTACGGGGCGGGTTGTCAATGCACTTTTAAAATACGATTATGAATAGCCAGGGTGTCCGGTTTAGAGAGATTTCACTGTAGTTTGCTTCTCAAAATGAATCTTAAGGATAAACCTCCAGAATTACGGCTTACTCCTATTTTGAATTACGTATAGATTATGCCAGCGTCTCGTAAACATAGATGTAAACATGAGTGATAATAGTCAAATTAGCACGAGCATAATATATAGGTTACCCCTACCACCACACACCCACCCCACTATCGGTTATTACTACATAACAGTGTATCCCAAACATGTGGCTGTGACTGGAGAAAGGAGGCTCATGGGTTTTGCGACCAGTGTAGATCCAGATCAGACTGTGCACTGATCAGGATCTGCACTGTTCGCCATTCCATCAATCAATGAAACATCCATTCTGCTTCTAACAAGCACTATCGATAATTACCAGAGCCCAGTTGCTCAAAACCTCTGTTAGCTTAACAGACTGTTAAATCCTTAGCAATGCTAAGGATTTAACAGTCTGTTAAGCTAACAGAAGCGTTGAGCAACCGGGCCCAGGCTACATGAGTGTGCTATTTCAGCAGGAGCTACACTGGTCACAAAACCCATAAGCACTACTTCTCCAATCACAACCCCATATGACCATGGTCAAAATAGTCGAAGATCACATTCAGTCTGCGGGAAAGGAACACGATGAATGGTCAAAGGGAAATACAATGTACATGTAACTACTGTCTGTTCCACGTTTTGCTGCCGACGAACTTTTGGCCATTAAACACATTAAATCTTAAAACATATTTAAATATAAGTACTTTTTCATCAATAACAAAAAAGTCACCCTCCCCCAAAAATAACATTGATGTAATTCCGTCAAATATTGATTTTATTGCGAAAAAACTATTTTCCTATGGGAATTTAACATGGGGGCTAAACAAAAACATATAAAAAAATATAAAAAAATTGTATTTGTGGACCGATTGTCAAAATCTAACTTTTGTTTTCTTAGTCACATCATTTCCAAGCTATCTAGCCAGGTTTCGGAGTAAATCGTTTTTTGACTCCTCCCCCAGCGCTTTCTCCTCTTTTCCTCCCATGTTAAATTCCCATAGGAAAATCGTTTTTTTCGCTATGAAATCAATATTTGATGGAATTTCATAAAGTAATTTCTTTTTCGGGAGGGTGACTTTTTTGTTATTGATGAAAAAGTATTCACATTGAAATTTTTTAGCTTTAATATGTTTAATAGCCAAAAGTTCGTCGGCAGAAAAACGTGGAACAGACAGTACATGGTATTCACATCGTGAGTCAAAGTAGAATGCAAATGCATTATAGTTTGGCACGCATGTTGAATATGCATGTATTTACTAGTGAATCCATACATACACCGCTTGTCGTCTTGTGATAAATATTGTGTTGTATTATATTGTATGTTCAAGGGCCAGTAGCCGATTTCATCAAAATTGCAAAGTATAATTTCCTAGCAAAGTATACTTTGAGGGAGCAATCATTGATTTTTCCGAAATGCATTATTTCATGCAGAACTAACGATTGCATATATTTGATGATTAAAACTATGCAGAATTATTATACTGAATTTATTACATTATCACAGCCAAAATTGGCTGTGATAATGTAATAAATTCAGTATAATAAAAATTAATAAATTTATTCTAAAATTGAAAATTTCTCCCTGAAAGTATACTTTGCTATTAATGTATACTTTGCAATGTTGATGAAATAGGCTACAGTAGGCCTATTGCTGAATAAACATTACCATTATGACCACCCATTTTCGCGCGGATCTTGTGCGACATATTTGTTCATAATCTGCATCCATTCTGCTCTGGATCTACACTGAATAAAATATTCGTTTACTGGCGGTGAGTCAAAAGGCGAGCGGCTGGATTTGAAACGAGACACATGATATAAATGTTCAGATTTTATTTTTCAAAAAAAAGAAAAAGAAATGGCAACGTAAAGTAGATTAGCACTGTAGGTTATGTAAGCAAACTCTCAATAACCAAACGCATCTGAATAATTTTATAGACTACATAATTATGTACTACACCGCGCACAGATATGGCTGTGACTGAAGAAATAGGGCCTATGGGTTTTACGACCAGCGTAGATCCAGATCAGCCTGTGCATCCGCACAGTCTGATCAGGATCTGCTCTGTTCGCCATTCCATCATGCTTCCTTCTAACAAGCAATGTAGATCATTGTCGGGCTACATGAGTGTGCTATTTTTTATCAAGAGCTACACTGGTCACAAATCCCATAATCCCCATTTCTCCAGTCACAGTCACATACAGTGGGGTCAGCGTGTGCACACACGAACGAACACGACAGGTTGGAACAAAAAATTACAATTTTCGAAAAAAAATAATAAAAAAAGATGTAATTGTTTATTCAACCTGTCGTGTTCGTTCGTGTGTGCACTTACACGCTGACCCCACTGTATTTCTTTCAGCATGGCTAAACATGTACCCGACACACTTTACTTGCAACAACACCAACATCTTGTGACATTGTGGAACTCGATAGAGATTACAGCGGATCGTTAACACGTTATATTATGAATTTAAATTAACGTTGCGCAGTTGACCGAGAGAAAAAATATATTGAACATGTCACGTGATATTGCGTTAGCTACTGGTTCCCGAGTTATGCCGCTGGAATATCGAAGTTCCGTCATGCAACCGCTGGTATGCTTCATTATTGAGACAAGCCACGTGATTTTGTACCTCAGAAGATGTGCACATTTTCATGAAAATTATTTACAATATTGACGATATTTTCCGTTAATTACTCATGTCGAAAGTTGACGAAATGTTCAGAGCAAATGTGGAATATAAATTTGGTAAATTTTACGTCATTTACAGAAAATATCACAGTTTCTGTACATATTTATCAGAAAAAAGCGCATATCTTCTTAAGTGCAATATCATATGGCTTGTCTCATATTAGCTGTTCATGAAACTGACCCAGTCGTTAGACTTGTACCGAGTTGAGTTGACACATTTACAAACAGAAAACATCTTCATTTTTACTTGGAATGTCTGTGATCTTATATTGTTATCTCGCGAATGGCGGATTAATTTACGGAAATGCCCGGGAAAGGCAGTTTTCCCAGCCGCGGGTTCAATAATGGGTTTTATTAACCTTCCGATGATCACAATATCCCTATTGATATTGATTCCATATCCTATAGCCACCCAGTGAACGGTATTATGTTCAATTATCGCGTGTATCCACTCAGCGAATAACGGTATGACCGAGTGTCGCTCTTTATGAGAGGCCTAGCTGCGCATTGGCCAAATACACTGGCTGGTATATATACACAATTATGTATCAGATATAGAGTGTAGTTCTTTATGAGCGGCCTAGCTGCACATTGGCCAAATACACTGGCTGGTATATATATACAATTCTGTATCATATATAGAGTGTAGTTCTTTATGAGCGGCCTAGCTGCACATTGGTCAAATACACTGGCTGGTATATGTATACAATTCTGTATCAGATATAGAGTGTAGTTCTTTATGAGCAGCCTAGCTGCACATTGGCCAAATACACTGGCTGGTATATATACACAATTCTGTATCAGATATAGAGTGTAGTTCTTTATGAGCAGCCTAGCTGCACATTGGCCAAATACACTGACTGGTATATATACACAATTCTGTATCATATATAGAGTAGTTCTTTATGATGCACCTAGCTCACCTTGCCAAATACACTGCTGGTATATACACAATTCTGATCATATAGAGTATTCTTTATGAGCACCTAGCTGCACATTGGCCAAATACACTGGCTGGTATATATACACAATTCCGTATCAGTATAGTGAGTTCTTTATGAGCAGCCTACTGCACAATTGGCCAAATACACTGGCTGGTATATATACACAATTCTATCAGTATAGAGTGTAGTTCTTTATGCGGCTAGCTGCACATTGGTCAAATACACTGGCTGGATATGATACAATTCTGTACCAGATATAGAGTAGTTCTTTATGAGCAGCCTAGCTGCACATTGGTCAAATAAACTGGCTGGTATATATACACAATTCTGTATCAGATATAGAGTGTAGTTCTTTATGAGCAGCCTAGCTGCACATTGGTCAAATACACTGGCTGGTATATGTATACAATTCTGTAATCGATGAGTGAGTTCTTTATAGCGCCTAGCTGCACTTGGCCAAATACACTGCTGTATATACACAACGTACAGATATATAGAGTGTCGTTCTTTATGCAGCCTAGCTGCACATTGGCCAAATACACCGCTGGTATATACACAATTCTGTATCATATAGTGTAGTTCTTTATGAGCACCTACTGCACATGGTCAAATACACTGCTGGTATATGTATACAATTCCTGTATCAGATAGATGTTTTCATTATGAGCAGCCTAGCTGCACATTGGCCAAATACACTGGCTGGTATATATACACAATTCTGTATCAGATATATAGAGTGTCGTTCTTTATGAGCAGCCTAGCTGCACATTGGCCAAATACACTGGCTGGTATATACACAATTCTGTATCAGATATATGAGTGTCTTCTTTATGACCGCCTAGCTGCACATTGCCAAACATGCACACTGGCTGGTATATGATCACAATTCTGTATCAGTACAGATATAGAGTGTGTACTGATTGCAGGCTAGCTGCACATTGGTCAAATACACTAAGGCTGGTAAATATGGTATACAATTCTGTATCGATATAGAGTGTCAGTCTTTATGAGCAGCCTAGTTGAGCACATTGGTCCAAATACACTGGCTGGTATATATACACAATTCTGTATCAGATATAGAATGTAGTTCTTTATGAGCAGCCTAGCTGCATTGGTCAAATAAATACTTGCTATGTCAACACCTGCTCATTAAACACTGGCTGGTATATGTATACAATTCTGTATCAGATATAGAATGTAGTTCTTTATGAGCAGCCTAGCTGCACATTGGTCAAATAAACTGGCTGGTATATATACACAATTCTGTATCAGATATAGAGTGTAGTTCTTTATGAGCAGCCTAGCTGCACATTGGCCAAATACACTGGCTGGTATATGTATACAATTCTGTATCAGAGATAGAATGTAGTTCTTTATGAGCAGCCTAGCTGCACATTGGTCAAATAAACTGGCTGGTATATATACAGGCAATTATTTCTGTATCAAGATATAGAGTGTAGTTCTTTATGAGCAGCCTAGCTGCACATTGGCCAAATACACTGGCTGGTATATATACACAATTCTGTATCAGATATATAGAGTGTCGTTAAACTTTATGATCAGCTGAGCGTGCACATTGGCCAAATACACTGATGGTATGGTAATAACACAATTACTTCCTGTATCAGATATAAGAGTGTAGTTCATTTTTATTGAGCAGCCTAGCTGCACATTGGCCAAATACACTGGCTGGTATATATACACAATTCTGTATCAGATATAGAGTGTAGTTCTTTATGAGCAGCCTAGCTGCACATTGGCCAAATACACTGGCTGGTATATATACACAATTCTGTATCAGATATAGAGTGTAGTTCTTTATGAGCGGCATAGCTGCACATTGGCCAAATACACTGGCTGGTATATATACACAATTCTGTATCAGATATATAGAGTGTAGTTCTTTATGAGCAGCCTAGCTGCACATTGGCCAAATACACTGGCTGGTATATATACACAATTATGTATCAGATATGCAGTGTAGTTCTTTATGAGCAGCCTAGCTGCACATTGGCCAAATACACTGGCTGGTATATATACACAATTCTGTATCAGATATAGAGCATAGTTCTTTATGAGCAGCCTAACTGCGCATTGGCCAAATACACTGGCTGGTATATATACACAATTCTGTATCAGATATAGAGCATAGTTCTTTATGAGCAGCCTAACTGCGCATTGGCCAAATACACTGGCTTGTATATATACACAATTCTGTATCAGATATAGAGCATAGTTCTTTATGAGCAGCCTAACTGCGCATTGGCCAAATACACTGGCTGGTATATATACACAATTCAGTATCAGATATATACAATTCTGTATCTGTTCCTGGAACGCCAAATCTACATAAGCTGAAATAATTAATGCTAGCTCTAAATATTTAATGCTATCTCTAATAGTTAATGCTAGCTCTAAATATATAATGCTAGCTCTATGAAGGTCAATCTGTATTCGATAACCACGTTCACTGGCGTCTCCTTGGCCGAATAACTAACTATCGTGTGTGTTACAATGGCGTGATGACGCAACATAAAGAAGTTAGCATTTCCGTATTATGCGAAGTTATAAAATATTGTAATATTATTATGTGTGTTGCTTGATTTGAGGGTTCCAAGTGGCTCTCACTGGCAGGCATTGAAAACCCGCGGACCAAGCCGCTATATGTCACACCTTACAGAGTGGGACAAAAATGTACAATTGGACTTCATAAATGCCAGTGTTGGGATCGGGAGCTGCCGGAGTGACAGTCGGAGATCGTAGCTTCTCGGTTACATATCTACTCAATACATTCTGTCCACAGCGTCATCTTTTCGCGTTTCATGGCAAAAAGAATTGGTGTCGAAGAGATGACATTATTCTCGATTTACGGAATGGTGCGAGGGGTTCCGAGTGCACTCAATACTGTAGTTCATATAGAAATACATATATTTACATTTTTTAAACACAATAAAAACAAAGAAGAAAATATATTTGAATGGATGATACCAACTTTAAGCAATTCCGAATGTTCATCCCTATGCTATTACTACATTCTTAACTATAGTATGTTAGGTTTTTGCGCAAATGAAGTATATTTCTTTTAAATATAGAACCAAAGAAAACATGATTTGACGGCCATTTGTGGCGGCCATCTTGGAATCACCAGTCAGAAACTCTGGGATTTTGTGCAGTGTTCAGTATATATTTCTAGAATTATTTTTGAAAAAACAGCTTCTTAACGAAAATATCTTCACTTTTAATAAACAGAGAAAACAAATCTATAAAGATTGGACTATACGTCGTGACAATATTGAAACTAAAAGGCCACAATTTCCAAACGATTTGTTTAGTTTAAGTCTTTGTGGTATGTGCACTATTGCGTTTTGAATAATGAAATTCGCGTTAATTTCCCATGGGGAGGCGAACCGCTTTTTCATCAATCAACCGATCTACCTTCATTATCCTTAATTGTCTATTGTTCCATTTTCCATACACACGCTCCCGTTACATGTACATGACGTACAGTCTGGCGGAATGTCCTCGAATGTTATTGACTAGCGCAGACCCATATCAGACTGCGCATCTGTGGCCCGTTTCACTAAACTTCATACGACTAAAATGTTCGTAAGTGCAAATTTGGAATCGTCTGGAAAGTCTCAATAAATGTAAATCCAATAATTGTTCACAAGAAAACATTGTTAATGTGAAATTTACAGACTATCATAAGTTTGCACTTACGAACATTTTAGTCGTAAGAAGTTTAGTGAAACGGGCCCCTGATATGGATCTACACTATTCGCGATTTATTAAGGAAGACAATTCTGAACTTTCACACAGAACAATGGAGATGATATCATGCTGCACAAATTCGAAAGAAAGTAAGTTTCGTATGCCATGACATGGCTTATGTTTCCAGTATTAGATACGAATGACAGGCTTACAATGGGGTCAGAGTGTAAGTGCACACACGAACGAACACGACAGGTTGGTTCCAACCTGTCGTGTTCGTTCGTGTGTGCACTTACACGCTGACCCCACTGCATTTCATGTATAAAAAAAATGTAAATATTTTTCTCATTTCGCATCAAAAGTGTATGTTGTTACCACTCAGTTGAACCGTCTCGGCGAGACGGTTCAACTGAGTGGTAACAACATACACTTTGGGTGGTTAGCTAACCAACATGTCGTGTTCGTTCGTGTGTGCACTTACACGCTGACCCCACTGTATCATACATAGTCAGACTCGTACGGAGCCCCGCAGGGGACATGGCTTTTTTTAATAATTCGTTCCCACGAAATAACAATTCGTTCCCTCAATTTAACAATTCGTTCCCTCGAATTAACAATTCGTTCCCACGATATTACAATTCGTTCCCTCGAATTAACAAACTCGTTCACACGAAATGACAATTCGTTCTCTCAATTTAACAATTCGTTCCCACGATATAACCCTTGGGAACGAATTGTTAAATTGAGGGAACGAACTGTTAATTCGTGTGAACGAATTGTTAAATTGAGGGCACGAATTGTTATTTCGTGGGAAGGAATTAATAAAAAAAACATTCTACGTCCTCTGCGGGGCTCCGTAGAATCGCAATAATAGTGTACATTCAAATATGTAACATTCATCAATGACATTAAATGCCGGGATTTTTTTCTTTCATTTTTTGTGATAACTGAATTATTCATTCTGGCTTTTTGTTTTACTTATGATCATCTCGTCGTTACATCACTTGAAACTTTAACTAAGAAAACATATTAGATTTTTTAAAAAGCTGTCCACAAAACTTATTTCTAAAAATAAATACCACCCCCCCCCCCCACCCCATGTTAAAATCCCATAGAAATGTTGTTTCTTTTCTTTGCAATACACTCAATATTTGACAAACTCTCATACATTTCTATTACTGTAGTTTGTCAAATACAATATTTGGTTATTCTAATTTATTTCACTGTTAGTATTAAAACTTCGAAAATATCCATAAATAGTGCAGATCCTGATGAAACGACTTACGAATCTGGGGGCCGTTTCACTACACTTCGTACTACTAAAATGTTCGTAAGTGCAAAATTATGATGGTCTGTAAATTTCACATTAACAATGTTTTCTTGTAAACAATTATTGGATCTACATTTATTGAGCATAGGCTGCATATGCAGCCTATGCTCAATAAATGTAAATCCATCAATTGAAATTTCCAGACGATCCTAAATTTGCACTTACGAACAGTTTAGTCGTACGAAGTTTAGTAAAGCGGGCCCCTGGATATACACTGCACATATTAAGACAAATTCATGTGCTATTGAAAGGGTTAAGCTCCAAAAATGGTTTAGGGAGTTGTTATGCACTTGGCTGCCATATAAGACGTCATATGAGATAAGCCATATGATTTTGTACCTTAAGAAAATGTGATTTTTTTCATGAAATAAGAAATAAATACGATATTTTCTGTAATTGATATTGAAAGTTGAAGAAATGTTCAGAAAAAAAATTGGAAATCTTGTCCGCATTTGATCTGATACGAACATTTCGTCAATTTTCAACGTAATTTACAGAAGATATCACAGTTTCAGTAAATAATCTTCTTAGGTACAAAATCACGTGACTTGTCTCATATTACTTGATTATACATTTCCACGCACCGAATCGACGGAATCATGTTTGTAGTTGATAGAAATCACGTCTGTAGTACAAATGTATCATCCTCCGCCCGACCGCTGTGTGCATAGCGTAGCCATGATGTTTACATAAGAAACGTACTTTAATGGATACATACAGATATATTGATTTACATACGGACTGGAATGTGTGATTATACATGTATTTTGAGAAAAGAAAGAAAATGAATCACACTCCGTAGTTTGTATTATTCGTATCTGTGAAGACATACAGTGGGGTCAGCGTGTAAGTGCACACACGAACGAACGTCACTATGGGTGACTGTGACTGGAAATTGGGCTTATTGTATGTCCGATCAGATAACACACTCGTGTAGCATGATAACGATACATATTTCTTGTCTGAAGCATGGCGGGTGTTTCATTGATGGAATGGCGAACAGTGCAGATCCTGATCAGACTGTGCGGATGCACAGGCTGATCTGGATCTACACTGGTCGCATATTCCATAAGCCCCATCTCTATACCGGACACTCTACTGTCTGTTTCTCGAAACCTGCCCACATTTTACGGCTATATAAGCCATTCAAATACAATATGTTTTTCGATAACATTAAATTATAGCAAACTTTAAGAAAGAGCTTTCGTTTTATTTCGTGAAAACTAACTGGTCCAATATTGATTTTATTGCGAAAATAAAATTTCCCCATGTGAAACCCCCATAGACATCTTCACAGAGTGAAGCAACCTGAATTACCTGTCTGTAACACAAGTCGCCCTGCGTTACAGACAGAGAATTCGGGTTAAGAGTGAAGATGTCTATGAGGATTTAGCATGGGAAGTTTTTTCCTAATTTCAGAAATAGTGGACAGATTTTCAAAATGTACTTGTTTTCTTAGTTACATCATTTCCAAGCTATCTAGCCAGGTTTCCGAATCAATATCCGAATGTTTTCGGTTTTTTTAACTTCGCCCCATCTCCTACACCTCCTTTCCCCCATGTTAAATTCATATATCAATTTTTCGTAATAAAATCAATAGTTGACCAAATTTCATGAAATAAAAAGAAGGCTAATTTTTAAGTTTTGATAAAATTTAATATTATCGAAAACCAATATTGTTTTTGCATTGTACAATTTGGGAAGGTTTCATGAAACAGACAGTAGGGACGTCCACGGTGTCCGCCTTAGATAGGTTCTACTCTACCTCAAGTGTATTGACATGTCTGTGCCAATTGACCATTTATTCACACACACAAATGTTTTCTTGGATTTTATTCTAAAACGTATTTGTATACGCCAACATGTATATGTATATGAAACATGACAAGTGATTTTGTACCTAAGAAAATGTGCGATTTTTCATGATAAATATGTACAGAAACTGTGATATTTTCTGTAAAACGTCGAAAGTTGACGAAATGTTCGTAGCATTTGCTCCGAACAATTCGTCAACTTTCGATGTCATTTACGTCTAAACAATAAACCTGCACATATTCTCCATGATGCTCTAGGAATCAATGCCGTCAAGGGGAGAGAATCGCTAGCACGAGTGATATGTTCATTAAAATGTTTATGATTGTAATATGTGCCTGCTGTTATAGATCGTATATTAAATGCACTGCATTCCTTCGGGTATTTCATTTTTGCAGTTAGAGAGTAAGCAGATTGCATAAACGCTAAATGTAAAAACTTTTCAACATTTAACGTCGAAATGTTGTTTTGTATACATTTAGAAACGCAAATACTGGCTTATTAACGAAAGAAAAAAGCTTAAGCGCGTTTTTACATTTAAGATTTCTGCAACGCCTCTGATAAAAGGAAGCGTACGCCCATTGGATATTAGATTTATTCAATAACTAGTCTGAACATTCCAGTATGTAAATGTCAATACAATTAACTTGGTTTCAGATAGGCGTAGCAAATTGAGAGGTTGGTAAACATATTCTGACACGAGATTTAGGGACGACAAATGAACTATTGTTAATTTGTCGTCCCTAAATCTCGTGTCAGAACATGTACGAAGTACACTATTTTTTTAAAATAAAATATGGAGGCATATGGCGGTTCTTCACGCTTTTGAAAGCAGTCACAAAGATAAACTTAAGATCTGGGTCCCGTTTTTGTTCTTTTTGGACATCGTCTATTAACAGTCCCCAACAACTGTCATTTTGTGGTAATGTCAACGTCTTTACATCAACGTCTTTACATCAACGTCTTTACATCAACGTCTTCCTCTTGTCCCAGTATTTTTACCTCACCCCGAGACGGACAAATCTCAATTGTATTGGGTCCCCCGGGTGCGAGGACAGTTCCATTCCAAGATTCCCTGAATCACTTGTTTCCAGATGACCGGTCACTTGTATCACCTCTGCTACCTTGCTGGTTTCACGAGGACTGGTGGACCCCCGTGGGTCCCTTATGCGCGAAGGACAAATCTCAATTGTATTGGTAGAACCCCCTGGGTCCCCCGGGTGCGAGGACAGTTCCATTCCAAGATTCCCTGTATCACTTGTTGCCCGATGACCAGTCACTTGTATCACCTCTGCTACCTTGTTGGTCTCACGAGGACTGGTGGACCCCCCTGGGTCCCTTATGCGCGAAGGACAAATCTCAATGTATTGGTAGACCCCCCCCCCCCCCCCGGGTCCCCCGGGTGCGAGGACAGTTCCATTCCAAGATTCCCTGTATCACTTGTTGCCCGATGACCAGTCACTTGTATCACCTCTGCTGCCTTGCTGGTCTCACGAGGATTAGTGGACCCCCCTGGGTCCCTTATGCGCGAAGGCACGCTCGAGTCCCAGTGGGGAGATCATATGCCCGGTCGCCAGGCAGCAAAACAACACATACTGAATACCCGAGGCATCATCTGAGGCATCATCACATTTGCCTTTAAATGTTCGAGTCAAATACAGCGGAACCTCTCTAAACCGGACACCCATACACTACAGTGGGGTCAGCGTGTAAGTGCACACACGAACGAACACGACAGGTTGGACCCCACTGTATATGTTTGCTTAATTGCATGTGTTTATTGTCGCCGTTGATAACGTCTGTTCATGATTGCAAACCAGACATACCTGTTTTGCGATGCACATATGCCTGATTTACAGTGGAGCATCTCTAAACTGGACACCATGGGGACCTCCCAGGGTGTCCGGTTTAGAGAGGTTCCACTGTGTTTGAATCGTGAGTAAAGTTCAGTGAACACGGAATCAGTACATGAACTTTACTTGTAGAAGCACTTTTCTCGTTACTGTATTTATCAAGGTGCATGATCACGTGGTTACAACAACAACAACAATTACTGAAACTTCCAGCAGCGCCTCCGATCAAAGTACGTATACTGTTATAGTGTCCTTATTATGTAACGGATTTTAATTAAATATGGCGCATCAAATTGTTAAGCTGCATTTGGCGGTATCGGTACTTTGGCCCAAATATCTGTCGTTTTTGCGAAGAATCGATTTCCGTGTTTACTGTCAATAATGACACGGAAATCGATTCTGCGCAAAAACGACATAAGTATGTGCCGCAGTCCCGGGACCACCAAATGAATCATGAAGACGCATTTGCTACGCCATATTTCATCAAAATCCGTTGCATATTGGAGTGGGCAAGATTGCTACACTTTCAGACATTGTACTTGTTGTGGTAACCACGTGATCATGCACCTTGATTATGTTGGCACGGTGATCGATCACTGAACAAAACCTGTGATAGCAGCGGTGGTTGTCGACAGTTTCCTTGAGTGAGATATGTTGTGGGGCATGCACGTGCAGCAGGTGCACGCCGTAATGAGGACAAACTACAGGTATGTTGTTTTCCCAGAACTTTCCTGCAACTTTTATCGGTAGTCTAGTCGTGTTATTCAGTCTATACAGTGAAACCTCTCTAAGCCGAACACCCTGGGAGATCCCCAGGGTGTCCGGCTTAGAGAGGTTTCATTGTAAATCAGGCATTTGATCATTCTGACCCGTAAGTGTGTGCTATGCGATCACGAATAGACAATATCTATAAATAACCAAGAAACTCATACAAAATAAGATCACATGTGTTTGTCTTGGTGTCCGGTTTTAGAGAGGTTCCATTTTACATGGTCGTGGTTGGTTCGGAGCATGCGATGGGTAATTTAATAACTGGGATTCATCCTTACCGGAATCCCGAACGGAGACAGATACGTATTTGGCTTTCTTGTATGTGAGAGTTGAATCTGGTTACACCCATTACAAGAGTAATGCGAGTATTCGTAATCCTATTACTTTTGAGAGAAGGGTCCAAGTGATCGATGATTTTGGTGTGGTATGGACCTTCTATTCTAATTTTTGGGCTGAACATACAGTGGGGTCAGCGTGTAAGTGCACACACGAACGAACACGACAGGTTGGAACCAACCTGTCGTGTTCGTTCGTGTGTGCACTTACACGCTGACCCCACTGTAGGGAGGAAATATATTAAAGTTAGAGTCCACATGCCAGGTTATTATATTGGAACCAACCTGTCGTGTTCGATCGTGTGTGCACTTACACGCTGACCCCACTGTATATGTTTTTTATGTAAATATTCCGTTCTGATTTTGGCATCCCGCCCCCAATGCAGCAGGTTAAATTCGGGATCGAACCCGTTGGCCCGGCCTTAAATGGCCTTAGCTATTGATAGGCCGTTAAATACCAACACAAACTCATCATCGGTCTATATGCATACCCATTTTCGGTGCCGTTGTTTAGAAGTCTGCTTGTAAAATATTTATTTTTAGTAGTTGCATAATCCCATATTCGTTCAGGCTAGGTACTTGTTTGGCCAGTTCCCTGAGTGTCCAGTATAGACTGGTCTCACTGTATATACATTCATTTGAAAATTAAGAAAATAGAACAAAATGGTTGTAAAGTTAGACATCTGAGACACGCCATGTGATTGTGTACCTTCATCTGCGTAATTTCATTTTAAAAATACGTTTACAAAATTTAAAATATTTTTCATAAATAAAGTCAAAAGTGGACAAAATTTTCAGAGTACATGCATGCTCAATTTTTGACGCCATTTTTGTAAATTTTGTTAACGTATTTCATGCAATTACGCAGATGTCCGAAGGTACAACATCACATGGCGTCTCATCTGTCAATAGGTATCCCGCATTAAAGGTTGAACAACAAAGTAGCTGAGGTTGTATATGTATATTGTTTGTATTGGATGGAATCTATAATTCTAATGTCGATAGCGTGATTAATGAAATATATTCCACATGCGTTTAATCGTACCCAGGAATATAGAAATAATACGGACGGATTAGTAACATATTACAACATAAAATAGAGTAATATGAATGAGCGAAGTAGCAATGGGTGTTGTGGCATAACCGCAATGAGATTAAATAGCACGATCAAAGGAGCATTCAAGCTGAAAGGTCTTAGAGAAACTATTACTGTACGACATTAAATCATCAGCCACGAGTTATACAGTGCGTTGTGAAAGTAAGATGCATTTGTAGTATTAGCTCACCTGTGCCACGTTGGCACAGGTGAGCGAGTACTGCACATTTATGAACAATTAATATAGCTATTTGTACCGCTTAAAGGTACATGCCCACTCAGTAGGCACAAACTGTTCTTTATATCAGAGACATTATCTGAGACATTTTCTGGCGAAATAAACATTCATTCACCATTACACCACGAATTGATAGGCAGTATTATACATTATATATCAGACGTAACTTTCCACACTGATATCAGGGGCGATAACCGTGTTTCCTTAAAATGTTAACGCACATTACTAGTTATTATCTGTATTTAGTTTTGATGTGCAATGATCGGACATTATAATCTGTCGAAAATAGTATTTTGTTCAGGTGACGTATTTAATTAATATAAAAATGAAAAGTCATGCAGAGCATGATGTTATTAGCCGATCAAATCATGGTTCAATATATGTCCACATTTTTAATTTGTAAGATGTATATCCATTGTAGGAGGAGTACTGCTTTCCTTGAGCCTCGAAGTTACCAGGCGATTGGACATGAACTTCAGTGCAATCTATTACACCTTATATTTCCTTCTTGAAGCAAACATGGCTTTGCGAAGTGCATATAATTGTTTGTACAGTAACTGGTATCCATGTGATGATGATGGTGGAAACCAGACGTGTATTGGTTTTGAACCGATAAGCTAAATCCTGGTGCAATAAGCCGAGACGTAGACGTATTAAGGTCATGAATAATTGGTTCATTGGTGACATAGTTCTTTTGCGCCCTCGTCTTTTACTCGGAGTCTTATTGACATCAGACACATTAGAATTCCAATAGTTCATCTTTTCTGTACATTTCCCTAAAATATCCCACAGACACATGAATTGAATGTAAGTTAATCAAATATAAAATTTAAAGGCTTTATCATCATCCTTGACACTGTCAACATTGAATGTGTCATGAAATGCAGTAGATGTGTCCGAGGTTTGTTTTTACCCACAGGCTTGCGTAATGCAAATGGTGTAACACTTTCATTTAATTTGGCACTGTTTTCCAATATTTTATTTTGTATACTTAATTTAATTACTTCAGTTGTTGGTGGATTGTCTGTTTGACATTCATGATCACGTACAGAAGGTTACATGTGGTTCAACACTTATAAAGAGCTGTCGCTGGTCTGGAATGGTCTTGGTATGTGAAGTTGATGGAACTTCTGGTGCGCTGGAGCCCACGACACCCACATCACTTTCATTTGTATCCGTCAACAGCAGTAGACTCTGCGCTGCATCCGATCTTTCCAGTTTAATTTGCTTTGGTGATCGATATTCATGACGCTGAGCTGGTCGTCTTCTTTTAGTTGTGACCTGCAAATGGAAAATGTACACAAAATACCATTAATTTCATTATGAACCATTTCAATAGATCCAGATGAGCCGACTGATCATGCTGAGCTCATTATCAGGTGCATCAGCAAGATCTGGACTGTTGTCAGCATAGACGCCGATCAGACTGCACACTTATGACTGACTGACCTTAGTGCTAGGGGCATGGCATAATATGAACTGGATCGTATGAACAATAAAACAGTATGGCCCATTTTACAATGATTTAAGTTGAAAAACTGAAAAACGAATACACACATACGGAAATACGGACATTTGTGACATATGTTAGCCAAACCACTCTTGAGTGGCCAGTTCAGACCAATATTATAATCCGGTTATTTGCACTGTCCGGGTACACCTCCGTCATTACAAGTTGTATAGGTCATACTGTGCATGTACATGTATGTCAATAATTAATAGGCCTTATGTACCTGTGTTCCGCAGTTTATGGGGTCGGGATATTCAGCTGTCGGGCCTCGTCTAACCACAAAGTGCATCGAACATATGTAGGTGTCTCTGGTAACATTGTCAATCGTAAAATATTTTCGACCACAGTTCTGTACCGAGCGTTGACATTTTTCTCGATTTTGTGCAGTTTTTGGAAACCCGTTCCCAAATCCATCCAATAAAGTATTTGTCTTCACCGGGTTTCAGGGTTCGTGAATCGCCATAGCAGCAATGTTTTGTTGTCACCATTATGTTGCGAAATATTCCATATTCCATATTTACCGAACTCTTGTAGTTATGTTCGCTATATTTAAAGTTTTAAACAGAGATAATGGCCAAAAATGAAAAATTATCCGGTTGATGTAGTTTGGAAGTGATAAATTTCGCGTTTGTAGATTACCGAATATAGGAGAAAAGGGTGGTTACAAAATCTTTCACAAACCGATGGATAACCAATATATAGCCGATCTATAAAATAGATCGGCTAATAAAAATAGCATGCCTAATTTGTATATAAAAATAGCCTGATACCACCACGAGTCACTATCAGTAAAGTAGTGACACCAGTTTACACTTATTTAATTTCCATAAAGAACATTTGGTGCCTACTGAGTGGGCATGTACCTTTAAGATCACCGGTGTTTGAACAGACGGTCAATATTGTTGTGTCATATGGGTATTTTTGGTGGATTTGGGTGGATTTCGCTGGTTTTTTTGGTGATTTACATAGTTTTGTGCAACTGATAATGCTCAAAAAGTTTGTAAACCGGTCTTATTGGTATCCGTTAAAGGTACATGCCCACGCAGTAGGTTATAATATAGTGATACCGATACGTTTGTATATTCTGTAGTATACGTAGGACATTTTCTGGCAAAACAAACATTCATTCACCATCACCCCACGTATTGATTAACATTATTATGCATTTTATTTTAGACGAAAATTTTCACACTGATATCAAGGGCTATAACCGTGTTTCCTTAGCATGTTAATGGACCATTACTATTTATTCTGTGTATTTATTTTTTGATGTGCAATGATCATACTTTATAATCTGTCGAAAATATTATTTTTTTCAGGTGACGCATTTCATTAGTATAAATAAGTAAAAAATATCATGCCTCATTTGCATATGAAAATAGTCTGATACCAACGCGCGTCACTATCAGTAAGCTAAATATTACTAAATGATTATATCTGTTTTCCGGGCACTTGTAATGTTTAGAACTGGTGGAATAGTGACACAATTATACACTTATTTAATTCCTATGCAGAACATTTTGTGCGTACTGAGACACATAATGGTTTTATTGGTTAAAAACATACGCGTGTAGAAGCTCTGGGGGCCCTTTCACTAAACTTCGTACGACTAAAATGTTCGTAAGTGCAAACGTATGATCGTCTGTAAATTTCACATTAACAATGTTTTCTTGTAAATCATTATTGGATTGACATTTATTGAGCACAGGCTGCATATGCAGCCTATGCTCAATACATGTCAATCCATAAATTGAAATTTACAGGCGATCTTAAATTTGCACTTACGAACAGCTTAGTCGTAAGAAGTTTAGTGAAACGGGCCCCTGGTTCTCACCTTTGTACTTACACGTGTAATTCGCGGGAGGTGACGTAAATTGTATGTCGGTGACAATGTACCCACACCACCAAGGATACCGAAATAACCCATAAAACCTGTATGTCCGTCCGTCGGTCGTCTCTGTATTTGTCGTCCGTCCGCATGTGGAATTCAATTCCGCATGTTCTTTCAATTTTGTTTCAACTTCCGACGTCAATTTCGCAAATTATGAATGATTTTCTTAATCAATATCTGCAAAAATGTGCGATGCCGTATGGGATATAACACCAGAGCTATGTACCTATCTGCTCTGTTATCCAGAGATGTAATATTGTATGGAATGCTGAATATCTATAGACATATGTCATATGACAGTTCTTGGAAAGAGATTTATCTACGAGTTCTTTACTTATGTTCATACCAAAGGTTGGTATAACTGTAAACTATCAACATCGGCATGAAGACTGCGTGCGCAACATAGTTTCTCTTTCTATACGTATGTACCTGAACAATTACTGGCGAAAGGGTACAACATCAGACTACGATTTGCTTATTTCGCTGATGGCAGTGCTACAGTGGAGCCTCTCTAAACCGGACACCCTGTGAGGTCCCCAGTACAGTGGAGCCTCTCTAAACCGGACATCCTGGGAGGTCCCCAGTACAGTGGAGCCTCTCTAAACCGGACACCCTGGGAGGTCCCCAGTACAGTGGAGCCTCTCTAAACCGGACACCCTGGGAGGTCCCCAGTATAGTGGAACCTCTCTAAACCGGACACCCTGGGAGGTCCCCAGTACAGTGGAGCCTCTCTAAACCGGACACCCTGGGAGGTCCCCAATACAGTGGAGCCTCTCTAAACCGGACACCCTGTGAGGTCCCCAGTACAGTGGGAGGTCCCCAGGGTGTTCGGTTTAGAGAGGCTACACAGTAAAACATACAGATGACTACTTCAAGACAAGCGTGAATGCTTTGCGGTTGTGAATATATATTATCAATGGAGATAAATAGAATGAAATATATCCAAATTAAGCACTACTACATTGGCTCTGTGTCCGGTTTAGAGAGGTCCTACTGTATTACAATGGTGACTGAATGACGAAGAGCGTAGGCCCAGATCAGACCTGAGACTACGTCGCAACGTATCTTTATTCAACAATGGTCCAAAATTTTATTACAGTTGAACCTCTCTAAACCGACACAGAGACAAATTAGTAGTCCTTAATTTGGATACATTTCATTATATTTATCTCCATTGATGATATATGCTCACAACCACAACGCCTTCACGCTTGTCTTGAAGTAGTCATCTGACTGTTTTACTGTGGAGCCTCTCTAAACCGGACACCCTGGGGACCTCACAGGGTGTCCGGTTTAGAGAGGTTCCACTGGTATAACTTAACCGGTATTTGGATTTGAACGAATAGAAGTATGCATTCATATACAAACCGTTCTCCCTCGGCTGCAACTTGATCTCGTCGGTCCCTTGGTGTTTGTTTTGGCGTTTCATCAGCAATGTCTTTACCTGCGGCATGTAACGATCTTACAGGCCGCACTGTGGCTCCCGCTACGAGCACCACCGCCCTTCTGCGGTGGCTGTATCGGATGGATAACAAAAAACGACCCCAACTTTCAAATTTCCATATCTCAAAAACTAGACAGAAAAATTATGTACAATTTCACGTGGTATCACTTCATGTAATTGTCACTGACTCTCTCTCAACCAGACACATTACAATGTACGTATACTTGCAGAGCTCATACACGCATGTCTTGAAACGATCATAGTGTTTACTTGTGGTGAAACATCTCTAAACCGGACACCCTGGGATCTCCCATGGTGTCCGGTTTAGAGAGGTTCCACTGTAGTTTCAACTCCGTAACTTTAGCCACTTCTATAAATAATGATGTTTGCTTCCGTATGGATTAACTTTTGGAACCTACAATCATTTGTATGCTTACACGCCTAGTTTCAGGCTTATAATTATACGAGTACATTATGTACTCTGTGAGAAAAGTTGTTTAGAGTAACATAGGGGTCAAAATCGCAAATCCACATGCATGAGCAAACTGAAAAAACATAAGGCTGGGCCCGGTTGTTCAAAACACCAGTTAGCTTAACGGACTGTTAAATCCTTAACGGACTGTTAAATCCTTAACTGAATGGTTAAAATCTCTGTGAAAACAGAGATTTTAACCATTCAGTTAAGGATTTAACAGTCCGTTAAGCTAACGGATGTTTTGAGCAACCGGGCCCTGGATAATAACACAAAGAAAACACAATCTAGAAAATGGAAATTTGGAATGTGTTAGGTAAGGCATGTCAATGTATGTCAGATGGATACATGAGCTTTGTATCACACGCATCATCCGCTTCATAGAAATGTTTTGATTCTTACAAAGTTGACATGACGGTAGCTGCACGTTTTCCGCTTTATATGAAACAAGTTGCTCTATATCGATACGCTACGATTTTTTCCGTAAATGACGTCGAAACTTGACAAAATATAATTGCAAATGCGGAATTCTATCTACGTCATTTACATAAAATATCACAGTTTCTATACATCTATTTCATGACAAATCGCACATGTTCTTACATCCAAAATCACATGGCGTGTCGTATATATGTGTAACCTTTTCCATTATGGTTATAAGAATCACTATTTTGTGATACCAATATGAGTTGTCTGAGATTTTCGGTGACATTATCGCGATTCCACATACTTTTGACACGACAAAGCATCGGCTGGATATGAACACATATAGATGAGCGTATATGAGCTATGATTTCATATAATATTTATAATTATCAAACGAGTTTACTGGTTTCTTAAAGCTAGAGTCCCACATGCCAGGTTATAATATAGGGAGGCATATTTGTTCGTCCATTCTTTAGATAATTATGACACTGTTCGGGCAAAATAAACATTCATTCACCGTTACTCGACGTATTAATTGGCATTATTATACTGTTTATATCAAACGTTAATTTCCATGTGTCACTATTCCACCAGTTCTAAAAATTAGGAATGCCCGCTATGCAGATATAATAATCTAGCAGTATTTGTTTTACTGATAGTGACGCGCGGTGGTATCAAGCTATTTTCATATGCAAATGAGGCATGATATGTTTTAATTATTTATACTAATTCAATGCGTCACCTGAAAAAATAATATTTTCGACAGATTATAAAGTATGATCATTGCACATCCAAAAATAAATACAGAAACTAAATAGTAATGTCCATTAACATGTTAAAGAAACACGGTTATCGCCCCTGATATCAGTGCGGAAATTTACGTCGAATATAACATGTATAATAATGTCAATCAATACGTGGGGTAATGGTGAATTAATGTTTATTTTGCCAGAAAGTGTATCATCATGATGTCTCTGGTATAAATAACATGTTGTGCCTAGTGAGTGGGCATGGACCTTTAAAATGTTAATGTTTTAATGTTCAATGATCGTACTTTATAATCTGGCGATAAAACTATTTTGTTCAGCTAACGCATTTAATTTGAATAAATAATTTAAAAATGGCCTGCCTCATTTGCATATCAAAACAGCCCGATACCACCGCGAGTCACAAATAGTAAAATAAAGATTACTAAATGATTATATCTGTATAACTGGCACTGGTAATTTTTAAAACTGGTGGAATAGTTACACAATTATACACTTACTTAATTCATATAAAGAACAGTTTATGCCTACTAGATGGGACCACACTTTTAAGAACCGAGATCATGCAGAATAGGTACAAATTAACACTATGTATGTGCGAAAAACAATTTACAATTGCATATAGCATACGAGTACCTTGAGGTGGCTGTGCCTCATATGCTCCCTCTAAAGAAGCATTTCACAAAAGCAATTGAGATACACCAGGGGCTATTGTATGAATACCGTCGCAACTTTGATGGTCTAGTAACAGAAGGTCGTAACAGCTATGCTAAAGCATAGCAGTTACGACCTTATGTCACTATACCATCGACTTGTCCTTGGTCATATGTGGCTGTGACTGGGGAAATGGGGCTTATGTGAGTTGCGATAAGTGTAGCTCAGTCCTGATAAATTAACACACTCCTGTAGCCTGAAAACCGTCTGTATTACGGGTGTTGTATTGATGGAATTGCGAAGGTGCAGTTTCTGATCAGATTGTGCGGATGCACAGGCTGATCCGGATATACACTGCTCACAAAACCCATAAACCCCATTTCTCCAGTCACAGCCACAAATAAGTAATTTCGGGGTTCCGACATTCACTGACAGTTGGATAATGATAAGACACCCGTGTAGGTATCTAATGACACGTGTAAACATCATGTAAATGTCATACTCCACGTGTCGTGTCTTCGCCATTAATCCAGCTGTATGACAATATGCCAAGCAGTCAGTTATTGTCAATGGGTGTTGGTGGCGCCATGACGAAATCGGGGTTATTGCTGTACCGACCATTATATGTTATCATATGTTGTCCTGTTAGGGCCGCTTTACATTATCGCATTGTGGACTTATACACGAGAATACGTGCCACGCGTTCTCTCATTCTCTCGATCTGGCCTCGTGTTCTCTCATTTTCTCAATCTAGCCTCGTGTTCTCTCATTCTCGCGACCTGGCCTCGCGTTCTCTCATTCTCGCGATCTGGCCTCGCGCTCTCTCATAGCTGGCCTCGCGCTCTCTCATTATCGCGATATAGCCTCACGTTCTCGCGTTCTCGCGTTCTATCATTCTCGCGTTCTCTCATTCTCGCGTTATCGTGTTCTCTCATTATGGCTATGTAGCCTCGTGTTCTCTCATTCTCGCGATATAGCCTCGCTGTCTCTCATTCTAGCGATCTGGCCTCGCGCTCTCTCATTATCGCGATATAGCTCGCGTTCTCTCATTCTCTCATTCTCGCGATCTAGCCTCGCGTTCTCTCATTCTCACGATCTGGCCTCGCTCTCATTCTCACGATCTAGCATCGAGGTTTAGCATTCTCGCGATTTCACCTCGCAATCTCGTGCTTAAGTCGCGAATGCGAGAAATGTCACGTGAGTGACGTGACCCTTACTGATTGAAATATAGTCGATATTGAGTTGGCCTCATGACAGTATAGACAACATGTTTACCTGACAAAGCTGGGCATACATGCATTGGGCTATTTTCTTGCGCAGTGTATGCTTAGATACCTTCTGTAATGAAAAACATGTGATAACGTTCGTGTAAGCAATGGTGGTGCCAAGTTCTGGCCAACACCGCCGAGCAATGCCAACGTCAATAAGGTGGAATGAATAGTGATATACTAATAAGTAAAGTATGTGTTTGAATGGCGAGATCGGCGTGGGATATGTGGAACGGTGTACGGTAACAGCTGTACTGCTCTCTTATTGAAATTGGGTTCCGTTTACATTTTTGTTCAGCAAATACATGAGATAATAAAGAATGTTCTAAAGGAGTTTACATCTCCTTAACCCTTTCATCCCTAAATATCCGACAATGTCTGTTAAAGGTACATGCCCACTCAGTAGGCACACACTGTTCTTTATAGGAATTAAATAAATGTATAAATGTGTCACTATTCCATCAGATATAATCATTTACGTAATGTTTATTTTACTGATAGTGACGCGCGGTGGTATTATGCTGTTTTCATATGCAAATGAGGCATGATATTTTTTAATTATTTATACTAATTAAATGCGTCACCTGAAACAATAATAGTGTCGACATATTATAAAGTATGATCATTGCACATTCAAAAATAAATACAGAGAATAAATAGCAATTTTAAGGAAACACGGTTATCGCCTCTGATATCAGTGTGAAAATTGACGTCTGATATAAAATGTATAATAATGTCAATCCATACGTGAGGTCATGGTGAATGAATGCTTATTTTGCCAGAATATGTCTCAGATGATGTCTCTGATATAAAGAACATGTTGTGTCTACTGAGTGGGCATGTACCTTTAAAATGTAGTGTTTTGTTTTTTATTTTAATTTGCAAAACGGCTCAGGGATGGATTATTGCCTAGTGGTTAGAACACCTGACTTCCAATCCTGAGGTTGTGGGTTCAAACCTCGCCTTAGGCATCAAAAATACTTTCATAGTATTTCCATCCCACTGGTCTGTCGGATGAGACTTTAAACTGTGGTCCCGTCTCTATATGACCCTAGCTGTTGGTGTGAAGTTAAACCCATTAACTTTCACTTTTTTTGTTTGGAAAACTGCTGACATCTGGATCTACAGTGACTGCAAATGTATGAAACAATATATGTGTTTTGAAATGAATAACACTAGTGTATAGGTCGGGTTGACTTGAAACGTGAACGATTCGTTTCCTTATCATCATATGTGCTATATTGTAACATATTTAGTGCTACAGTGTTGCGGCAGAGATATTCAAGAACACGTACATGCGCCCAGGCTCGATTGCTATGCTATATATTGTGTCTACGTCGTATATTCACCGTGCCGTGCCGTGCCGTGCCGTGCCGTGCCGTGCCGTGCCGTGCCGTGCCGTGCCGTGCCGTGCCGTGCCGTGCCGTGCCGTGCCGTGCCGTGCCGTGCCGTGCCGTGCCGTGCCGTGCCGTGCCGTGCCGTGCCGTGCCGTGCCCGTGCCGTGCCGTGCCGTGCCGTGCCGTGCCGTGCCGTGCCGTTGCCGTGCCTGTGCCGTGCCGTGCCGGTCCGGGTGCCGGGTGCCGGGGTGCCGGGTAGCCGGTGCCGGGTGCCGTGCGCGTGCCGTGCCGTGCCGTGCAGTGCCGTGCCGTGCCGTGCCGTGCCGTGCCGGCCGTCCGTGCCGGGCCGTGCCGTGGCCGGTCCGTGCCGTGCCGTGCCGTGCCGTGCCTGCCCTGCGCCCTGCCCTGCCCTGCCCTGCCCTGCCTGCCTGCCCTGCCCTGCCTGCCCTGGGCCGGGCCGGGCCCTGCCCTGCCCTGCCCTGCCCTGCCCTGCCCTCCCTGCCCTGCCCTGCCCTGCCCTGCCCTGCCCTGGCCCTCCCTGCCCTGCCCTGCCCTGCCCTGCCCTGCCCTGCCCGCCCTGCCCTGTGCCCTGCCCTCCCTGCCCTGCCCTGCCCTGCCCTGCCCTGCCCTGCCCTGCCCTGCCCTGCCCTGCCCTGCCCTGCCCTGCCCGCCCTGCCCTGCCCTGCCCTGCCCTGCCCTGCCCTGCCCTGCCCTCCCTCCCGCCCTGCCCTGTCCCTGCCCTGCCCGCCCTGCCCTGCCCTGCCCTGCCCTGCCCTGCCCTGCCCTGCCCTGCCCTGCCCTCCCTGCCCTGCCCTGCCCTGCCCTGCCCTGCCCTGCCCTGCCCTGCCCTGCCCTGCCCTGCCCTGCCCTGCCCTCCCTGCCCTGCCCTGCCCTGCCCTGCCCTGCCCTGCCCTGCCCTGTCCCTGCCCTGCCCTGCCCTCCCGCCTGCCCTGCCCTGCCCTGCCCTGCCCTGCCCTGCCCTGCCCTGCCCTGCCCTGCCCTGCCCTGCCCTGCCCTGCCCTCCCTGCCCTGCCCTGCCCTGCCCTGCCCTGCCCTGCCCTGCCCTGCCCTGCCCTGCCCTGCCCTGCCCTGCCCTGCCCTGCCCTGCCCTGCCCTGCCTGCCCTGCCTGCCCTGCCCTGCCCTGCCCTGCCCTGCCCTCCCTGCCCTGCCCTGCCCTGCCCGCCCTGCCCTGCCCTGCCCTGCCCTGCCCTGCCCTGCCCTGCCCTGCCCTGCCCTGCCCTGCCCTGCCCTGCCCTGCCCTGCCCTGCCCTGCCCTGCCTCGACGAGACGGTTCGAATGAGTGGTAACATAATATACTTTGATATACAGCAATGGGTTGAGGAAGTTTTTAACATAAATTTACATTCGTTTTTGTTTTCAAAGCCTTCTTTGTGTTTACCTGATACGTAAGTAGGTTTTGGCTATATATAGGTGGACGCTTAACAGAGAAAAACAATGGCATGGCCTAATACTTCGTCCGCATGTACGAGGATATAATCTGAGAGCTTCAGCGAGCAGATTGTAGATGGTACGTGCGGACAACCGTGCTCTAAGTAACTTATCCCGCCCCGATACCCGTACCATACATGGGGCGCGTTTCACTAAAATTCGTAAGACTTAAATGTTTGTAAGTGTAAATTTAGGATCGTCTGGAAATTTAATTGATGGTTTTACATTTATTGAACATACATGTAGGCTGCATATGCAGCCTATGTTCAATTAATGTAAATCCAATAATTGTTTACAAGAAATCATTGTTAATGTGAAATGTACAGACTATGATAATGTTGCGCTTACGAACATTTTAGTCGTACGAAATTTAGTGAAACGCCCCCCTAGTTTTCATAATAACTAAAAATTTGGGAATATGGACGAAGTTGGATAACTTTAAATAGACCTACGCGGATGTCACTGTCTCTGCCATTTATCTCGTGGTACACGAATGCATTCCTGACAAGCGCCTGTTTCCTCCCAATCAGTTTGGTCTGCCGAATTGCTTTAGTAGTCCCAGAGCATCGACGCCGTCAATTACATGTCAAGAGCCTCGGCCATAAATGTCGGCGATTGGATAATTGTTTCCAGAAGGAATTCTCTATTTCTGTAACCAAGTACATTGGGAGACTGCAGCAGACGATTTATATACCAGGAAAGGACAGGCGCTGATATTCCGTTAACCCTTAGAACGCGGGAAACAGGAATTGTCGTCTCCGGTATAAAACAAACAACAGGGGCAGTTTCACTAAACTTCGTACAACTAAAATGTTCGTAAGTACAAACTTATGAGCGTCTGCAAATTTCACATTAACCATGTTTTCTTGTAAAAGATTGTCGGATTTACATTTATTGATCATATGCTGCATATGCTGCTAGGAGAGAGAGAGAGAGAGAGAGAGAGAGAGAGAGAGAGAGAGAGAGAGAGAGTAGAGAGAGGGACGATTTTTTATTAAATTTTTGTAGATTTTATAAGATACGAGGCTCAATATAGTTTCTTATGAAATCATAAAACGAGTTTAATAAATACCGTATTAAAACATCACGAATATTATATTTACAAGTACGTATATATTTTACATATTTTACATGTATTTATTGCATAACCAATCAATCATACATTAAACTGTTTTCAAATTGACTACATAGCTTTTTTCGTTGTTTATTTCTTTTAATGTACATTTTGGTCTCCTCTGCTATTTACAGAAGTTCCATATTACATATGTGTTACTCTTTATGATGTTTAATATAGGAATGAATGACATCTTTGTGGAATTTATCGGGGTATAAACTTGGAAAAGTCGCGGGAATACTGGACGAAGTTTATATCCCCGATAAATTCCACAAAAAGGCCATTCATTCCTTATAATTCCAGCATTTGAAATAAATTCATCAAGATATGTATTTATTTTGACAGACGGCAGTCATTTGTTTACATTGACAGCACTGACAGCGCACCTGTAGAAAGTAGTTCGGCGTGGGAGTTTACTGGGATATAAATTTTGGACAGAGACTTGCTACGGGCCAATCAAATGTTAGGGAATTGTGTAAATATGTTTGTGCTGGAATTATTACACAATGGTATATAGTATATACACCATACACATACAAATATGTTTACAAATAATCGTGTTACATTGTCTATTTTCAGTGGAGAGATGTGAATACCATAACTTTTTCCCGTCACGTAAAGAGGTAATATACGACAAAACAATCGACATACGGATACTCGGTAAGTCAACATAGTCTCTATTATCACGAATGGGTGACATGGGACTTATATATTTTATGGCCCGTCAAGCTCCTGAGCCCCAAGCACGTGTCAGCAGTCAGATAACATTCATGCATATACAGAATAATGCGGAGCCCCACAGGGGGGGACATGGAATTTTTTTATTAATTCGTTCCCACGAAATAACAATTCGTTCCCACGATATAACAATTCGTTCCCTCGAATTAAAAATTCGTTCCCACGAAATGACAATTCGTTCCCTCATTTTAACAATTCGTTCCTTCGAATTAACAATTCGTTCCCATGATATAACAATTCGTTCCCACGAATTCCCCGAACGAATTGTTATTTCGTGGGAACGAATTGTTAAATTGATGGAACGAATTATTAATTCGTGTGAAGGAATTGTTATATCGTGGGAAGGAATTGTTAAATTGAGGGAACGAATTGTTATTTCGTGGGAACGAATTGTTAAACAAATTGTTATTTCGTGGGAACGAATTGTTATTTCGTGGGAACGAATTGTTATTTCGTGGGAACGAATTGTTAAATTGATGGAACGAATTATTAATTCGTGTGAAGGAATTGTTATATCGTGGGAAGGAATTGTTAAATTGAGGGAACGAATTGTTATTTCGTGGGAACGAATTGTTAAACAAATTGTTATTTCGTGGGAACGAATTGTTATTTCGTGGGAACGAATTTTTATTTCGTGGGAACGAATTGTTATTTCGTGTGAACGAATTAACGGGGCTCCGTAGAATACCAATCTAGTGTCTTTTGATATAAAGTAAGTCAGACAAGTCTAGCAAACGGGTAGGAATTACACGGCTGGCCTCGAAAAATTCCTACCGATTTCCAAGCGGAAGCTGATACACTGAGTTAATATGAAAATAGTCCGGGTATACTATAGGAATGAATGGCCTTTTTGTGGAATTTATCGGGGTATAAACTTGGAAAAGTCGCGGGAATACTGGACGAAGCTGTAACGATCTAAAGGATGTTTCTATAGGTTGCTACAGGAAGACAATTATACAACACAGTTCTGTTAGATGTCGTTTACATATTGTTTATGTATTTACATGTATATACAATTATGCAAAATGTTTCATTTATACACAGCCTATACTCAAATATATAACAGTCCAAACAGTCACATTCTGCACTTAACTGGAATAAAATCTATTCCCACAAATAGTCCACTATCAGTATGTCACGGTACGTAACTCACTGTGGGGAGGAAGTGTGTATTCGTGCCCGGCTAGCTCAGTCGGTTAGAGCGATGGTACGGTAAACCAGAGGTCCCGGGTTCGAGCCCCGGGACGGAGCACATTTTTCTCACCCTGTGACATTTGGCGCCCAACGAGGGACCGTGACTGATATATATACTACCCAAAATGTACCAAATATATGGAATTCAGAGACGAATTAAATATAGAATTCGGGGACGAATTCCAATTTGGTGGGGAAGTAATGTCACGGTACGTAATCTCAACTGTGGGGAGGAAGTGTGTATTCGTGCCCGGCTAAGCTCCATGTCGGTTAGGAGCGATCGGTACGGTAAACCAGAGGTCCCGGTAACCACACCCCCGCCCCCCCTCACACCGGAGCCCCGGGCGAGCACGGAATATACACATTCCTCCCTAACAGTGAAGTTACGTTACCGGTGACATACTTCCCCACCAAAATTGGAATTTCGTCCCCCGGAAAATTCTATATATAATTCGTCTCTGAATTCCATATATTTGGTACATTTTGGGTAGTATATATATCAGTCACGGTCCCTCGTTGGGCGCCAAATGTCACAGGGTGAGAAAAATGTGCTCCGGCCCGGGGCTCGAACCCGGGACCTCTGGTTTACCGTACCATCGCTCTAACCGACTGAGCTAGCCGGGCACGAATACACACTTCCTCCCCACAGTGAGTTACGTACCGTGACATACTTCCCCACCAAATTGGAATTCGTCCCCGAATTCTATATTTAATTCGTCTCTGAATTCCATATATTTGGTACATTTTGGGTAGTATATATATCAGTCACGGTCCCTCGTTGGGCGCCAAATGTCACAGGGTGATAAAAATGTGCTCCGGCCCGGGGCTCGAACCCGGGACCTCTGGTTTACCGTACCAACGCTCTAACCGACTGAGCTAGCCGAGCACGAATACACACTTCCTCCCCACAGTGAGTTACGTACCGTGACAAGTATATCCGCCAATTTGTTTTCCATGTAGTCTATGTTGCTTTGTTGAACATTGTATCAATGTCAATAATGCATCCAATTCATTAACCTAATAAACTCAGACATACAATTACTATATATCAACGACACAGTAACTATGATGATTACACAATATTTATCTTATAAATGAACATACATCCGACACATGATTCAATTTTGTCACATAAGGAACTTCTTGTAAGCTGAATATCCAGTGTATAAATGATATGTGTAATTTCCTATTGGTTTACACATATATTTCCACAAGCACTAATGAGTATTTTAAACCAGCTATATGTGTATCAATTTCACACAAGACGATTCAAATGGTGAACCATCTGTCTTTCTATCTGTGCACAAGACGGTTCAAATGGTGAACCACCAGGTATGGCACTGCACCCATTCACGTCAACGGCCACCCCGCATACACGCCTTCCTCGTATCTACCCCGTCGATTTACCAACACGTACACTGGGGAAAAAGGGGCTTGTTGGACCTGGAAAATAGAAAGGGAAAGAAATCCCTTTACCCATGCTATCTTCCCACAGTCAACACGTTCACACCATATCATTTCACTCAATTTACCACACAAATCGACAGAATCGCTCCATCTATCTACAGTCTACTTACCCCTTATTCCATTTTCTCTCTACTGAACATCTATCATCACAACATTTGTCCTTCTCACATATTCACACCAGCTTTGTCAACTATGTCTGGCTTCCAACTGCCCTATTCACAATCCCTACCTATACTGAGCAAGTAAAAGTATACCCATTGTGTTTTACTGGACAATACACAGCCAGAGGAACAATGCCAAGCTTTCCCTCCCAACATTATCACTCATGCCCCCAAGGTATCATGTAATTCACCTGTGAAACCTACCTTTAAAGGTACTGTACACATCCATAGCAAGTAAATTTGTTACAGAAGCGATACAAAATTACAATTTTCGAAAAAAAAGTAAAAAAAAAAATTATTATTTTTTATTTTTATTTTTTTTTCGAAAATTGTAATTTTTTTAAGGCCTCGTCCAGTATTCCCGCGACTTCTCCAAGTTTATATCCCCGATAAATTCCACAAAAAGGCCATTCATTCCTTATAATTCCAGCATTTGAAATAAATTCATCAAGAAAATGTGTTTATTTTCCGTTTTCTTAAGAATTATTTTAACTGCGCCTCACGGTTACGGAAAGTAGTTCGGCGTGGGAGTTTACTGGGGTATAAATTTTGGACAGAGACTTGCTACGGGCCAATCAAATGTTAGGGAATTGTGTAAATATTTTTGTGCTGGAATTATATTATGATATACGACTGCTGGGTGATGTACTTTTGACACTTTATTATACGACTGCTGTACATTTCAATTTTCATATACAACTGCTGTATATTTCAGACTACATTTCCGTATACGACTTCCGTAAATTTCAGACTACATATTAATATACGACTACTACACACTACCTATTCGTTTACAGTTGCTATGCAATACATGTTCATATACAACTGCTGTAAAATATCCGGCTACATGTTCATGTACGACAGCTGTACATTTCAGACTACATGTTCATATACAAATGCTGTACATTTCAGACGACATGTTCAAATAAGACAGCTGTACATTTCAGACTACATGTTCATATACAACAGCTATACATTTCAGACGACATGTTCATATACAACTGCTGTACATTTCGGACGACATTTTCAAATAAGACAGCTGTACATTTCAGACTACATGTTCATATACAACAGCTATACATTTCAGACTACATGTTCATATACAACTGCTGTATATTTCACTGCTGCACATTTCAGACATGTCCATATACAACTGCTGTACATTTCAAACTGCTTGTTCATATACGACTGCTGTACATTTCAAACTGCGTGTTCATATACGACTGCTGTACACATGGTACATTTCAGACTAATTGTTCATATACAACAGCTATACATTTCAGAATACATGTTCATATACAACTGCTGTAGATTTCACTGCTGTACATTTCAGACATGTCCATATACAACTGCTGTACATTTCAAACTGCATGTTCATATACGAATGCTGTACATTTCAGACTACATGTTCATATACGACTGTTATACATTTCAAATTACATGTTCAGTAAGTAAGTAAGTAAATTCTTTATTTAAAGAGGGTAACCAAGTTGGCGTGCATCAATCTTCCGTAGGGCCCTCTCAAACACAAAAACATATTTACAGTGAACAGGTTATGGCATGTATAAAATAAGTGATGCAACCCAACTGCCACCAGCTACACGTAGCTGGCAAACGTTGGGTTGCTTGCAATACGCAATTTTTACATGATAATGTATGACAAAACCGCGCTTATTGTCTCAGACACGAGCAGGTTGCAGATGCTGACCGATCCGAAACTCATGAGCAAATACTAATATCCCGACAAAGTCCGTTCGGTGTAGACATTAGTGATTAAATGTTAGTGACTGGATAACAAACAGTAATGACCCAGATCAGACTGTGCGTATGCGAAGGACGGTCAGGGTCTACATCAATTCGTCGAGACAATAAGACCGGTTCTGCCATATCAAATCGTAATATCCCTAAATACCGTGAGACTCGTCTGTCGAAACAGCTATAAACCGGGAACTCTCTAAACGAAGGATATCACAACACAATTAGTCTATTATTTCGGTAACTCGTTATATAATAACCATACACATTGGGACATCATTCCTTTCCGGCAATCTCCATATTTCATTGAGATTTCACAAAACAAACAACGTCACAATAAATAGGGTTATTACGGCTGTTTTGCATGTAATTTATGGACTGCATTTTTATGATACTGATGGTGGTGGTGGATCCATTTAATGAAATCTACTGAAATTTCATCCATGATGAACATTGAGCTGTGAATACATTTATGCTGCTCGCATTTCGAATGTTTAATGGAATGCTGTTCCATATAATTGCACCAGAGTAAGACAGACTAAAATAATTCTGTTTTAGGTCTAGGAACATGCAGGGCCTCGTTTGTCACAGATCGTAGTGTTATGTTAGTGTTCTCCAGTCGTGTTGATTGCATAATAAACATTTCTCTTAAATATGCGGGAACTAATCCATTGAGGGTTTTGTACATTATTTTAGCTTTCTGAAAAAATATAGTTTCATCAAAACTTAAAAGTTTTAGTCTTGTCATTGCTGTCACTAAATCGGAATACTCGGTACCAAGAATAATTATTTTCAATTTTATAATTTTTGCTCGATTTTGATTTGATGAATTAGACCAGATAATACAACAGTAGTCGAAATGAGGCTGTATAAGCTTTGTAAAAGAGCAATCTATGCTCTACAGATAGGAAATAGCTAATTGTTGATAGCAACCAAAGATAAGAAGATACTTTTTTAGAAACAAAGTCAAAATGGTCATTCCAAAGCAGATTTTCATTAATTTTTAGTCCAAGGCTTTTATCGCCAGTAGTGACTTCCAAATTTATATCATTATATGTCAAATGAATTTCATTTTTATCCAGTATTGTTCTTCTCTGCCTGGTTGAAATAAGCATTACTTTTGTTTTGCTAGTTTTTAAAAGCATACCATTTGTTTCGCACCACAGTTTCAATTGGTTTAATGCTACATGTATTTGCAAATTAGATTCTACCTCATTAATGTTACTCTGGATATCATAAATGGTTGTGTCATCAGCATATAAATCGGTTCAAGTCCTGTAGCAGACTCGGACAGCATAGCAGGCAAATCATTAATGAATAATAGAAATAATGTCGGACCTAGCATAGACCCCTGGGGCACGCCGCATGTAATAAACATATCTTCTGATTTTGCATCATTAACTGAAGTTACCTGTTTTCTTTGCTTCAAGTATGAATTAAACGACATTAATGTTTGATCACTAAATCGGTAGCAGCTAAGCTTTTGCAAGAGGATATCATGATCTACCATGTCGAATGCCTTTCGAAAATCAACCATAACACACCCAGCAAATTTTCCATCATTTAATGCATTTAGCCATTTTTCTATCATTAGTATTACAGCCGATTCTGTTGAGTGGTTGCGCCGAAAACCACTTTGCGATTTATGTATTAAATTGTAGTTATTTAAAAAATCTGTCATATGTGTATTTACAAATTTTTCAGTTAATTTGGATAATGTGGGTAATATTGAGATTGGCCGATAGTTATTTACTTCGTCCTTTGAGCCGCTTTTGTATAACGGAGTTACCTTTGCATTTTTCCATACATCCGGGAAAGTACCAGTAGCTATACTTTTGTTAACGATAATGCTTACGCTTTTAGCTATCACATTTGCAGAAACCTTTAAAAGTCGCGGTCCTATATTGTCTAGACCTGTAGCTTTAGAAACATCAAGACGAGACAAAATATTTCGAACATAATGTTCACTTACTTCCGGAATTTCGAAAACAATGTCATTTGGTATTTTGGAATTTACCGAATTGCGCAGCCCTTCAAAGGTTGATGGCTGAATCGGACCCTTTATTTTTGAGGCAACATTAACAAAATATTTATTAAATAAATTTGCCATATCATCAATATTTGAAATTAATTCATTTTCGTCATTTTTCACATTCAGTATTCCACCGCTCTCGCGCGAATTCTGTGATGCACCATATTCCTTAAATATTTTCCAAATTGTCCTCGGATTATCTTTACCAGTTTCTATTTTACGAGTATACGTTTCTTTTTTAGATTTTTCGTCTATTCACAATTTCAAAAAATAAGTTTGTCCAAACTTCTAGCATGGGATCAATGTCGTTTGATAGTAAAATAGTTTCCCATGGAACACGTGATAACTCATTCATAAAATCTAGTTCATTAAATGTTTTAAATGAGCGATATGTTATTGATTGGTGTCAATTCTTCCGATCGCAACTTGATAGTTTTCTATTACAGAAGACGCCATAATGTTCACTAATATGTAAGTGTTTCACATGTACTTGAGATATATTCGTCTCATAATTGGTATAAATGTGGTCAATTAGTGTCACTGTGTTTCCCGTGACTCGCGTAGGTTCTTTTATCAGTTGGCTTATACCCAGTGATGTGATGAAATTTGACCACTCAATGTTTACTTTATAATTTATTAGATTCTTATTTAAAACTCCTAAAATAATAAATTCTTTACCCGTGTTAAGTATACAACTGCTGTATATTTCACTGCTATACATTTCAAACATGTCCATATACGACTGCTGTATATTTCAGACTACATGTTCATATACAACAGCTATACGCTTTAGACTGCATGTTCATATGCAACTGGTGTACATTTCAGACTGCATGTTCAAATACAACAGCTGTACATTTCAAACATGTCCATATACGACTGCTGTACATTTCAGACTACATGTTCATATACAATAGCTATACACTTTAGACTGCAAATTCATATGCAACTGGTGTACATTTCAGACTGCATGTTCAAATACAACAGCTGTACATTTCAAACATGTCCATATACGACTGCTGTACATTTCAGACTACATGTTCATATACAATAGCTATACACTTTAGACTGCATGTTCATATGCAACTGGTGTACATTTCAGACTGCATGTTCAAATACAACAGCTGTACATTTCAGACGACATGTTCATATACAACTGCTGTACATTTCAGACTACATGTTAAAATACGACTGCTGTACATTTCAGACGACATGTTCATATACGACTGCTGTACATTTCAGACGACCTGTGCATATACAACAGATGTACATTTCAGACTACAAGTTCATATACGACTGCTGTACATTTCAGACTACATATTCATATACAACAGCTATACATTTCAGACTACATGTTCATATACAACATATGTATATTTCGGACGACATGTTCATATACAACAGCTATACACTTTAGACTGCATGTTCATATGCAACTGGTGTACATTTCAGACTGCATGTTCAAATACAACAGCTGTACATTTCAAACATGTCCATATACGACTGCTGTATATTTCAGACTACATGTTCATATACAATAGCTATACACTTTAGACTGCATGTGCATATGCAACTGGTGTACATTTCAGACTACATGTTAAAATACAACTGCTTTACATTTCAGACGACATGTTCATATACGACTGCTGTACATTTCAGACGACCTGTGCATATACAACAGATGTACATTTCAGACTACAAGTTCATATACGACTGCTGTACATTTCAGACTACATATTCATATACAACAGCTATACATTTCAGACTACATGTTCATATACAACATCTGTACATTTCGGACGACATGTTCATATACAACAGCTATACATTTCAGACTACATGTTCAAATACAAAAGCTATACATTTCAGACTACATGTTCAAATACAACATCTGTACATTTCAGACGACATGTTTATATACAACAGCTATACATATCTGCACATTTTAGACGACTTATTCATATACGACTGCTGAACATTTTAGACGACATGTTCATATGCGACTGCTGTACATTTCATAATACATGTTCATATGCCATTGCTGTACATTTCAGACATGTCCATATACAACTGATGTACATTTCAGACATGTCCATATACGACTGCTGTTCATTTCAGACTACATGCGTACGGGATGTGCGTTCGGCGTCATCACGATCATGCTCATGTTCCTGGTACACCTGTTTGCCGTGTACACCATCCGGCGACCCAGGTACATCATCAAACGGCTCACAGCATTGCTACACATCATGACAGGTACGCAGACTTATCGTCATTGACTTGCATAGTACTAGACTGGTGATTGAATGTTTATCAGAAAACTCGGCTAGGAAACGCGTAGGAATTCCTCGGATCGAGGAATTCCGACCGTTTCCAAGCGGAGTTTTCTGGTAGTCATGTTCGGCGATTATCGTGTACACCATCGGGCTGTCCAAGTACATCGTCAAACGGTTCACAGAATTGCTACACATCATGACAGGTACGCAGACTTATCGCCATTGACTTGCATAGTACTAGACTGGTGATTGAATGTTTATCAGAAAACTCGGCTAGGAAACGCGTAGGAATTCCTCGTATCGAGGAATTCCTACAGTTTCCGAGCCGAGTTTTCTGGTAGTCATGTTCGGCGATTATCGTGTACACCATCGGGTTGTCCAAGTACATCGTCAAACGGTTCACAGAATTGCTACACATCATGACAGGTACGCAGACTTATCGTCATTGACTTGCATAGTACTAGACTGTTGATTGAATGTTTATCAGAAAACTCGGCTAGGAAACGCGCAGGAATTCCTCGGCTCGAGAAATTCCTACCGTTTCCGAGCCGATTTTTTTTTCTGGTAGTCATGTTCGGTGAGTATCGTCTACACCATCGTGCGGCCCAGGTACATCATCAAACGGCTCACAAAATTGCTACACATCATGACAATTACAAAAATGTATCGTCATTGTCTTACAGAGTACCAGGCTGGGGCCCGTTTACACTAAACTAAGATGTTCATAAGTGCAAAACTAAAATGTATAATAAATTTCACATTATATTAGCAGCCGATTTTGGTAATTCTTTAGTGGATATGATCAAATGTAATGCACTCTACATGTAGATGCAAAATGGTAGCTTTACTGTATCACGTTAATGCGTGAAGAGAATTTACAGAAATCTTCGTACGAACATTTTTGTCGTACTTCCCGAAGTTTAGTGGAACGGTTCCCTGGTGTCTTTTGATTGAAAGTTTATCAGAACACTCGGCTTGGAAACGCGTAGGAATTCCTTGGCTCGAGGAATTCCTACCGTTTCAGAGCCGAGTTTTCTGGTAGTCATGTTCGGTGAGTATCGTGTACACCATCAGGTGGCCTAGGTACATCGTCAAACGGCTCATAGAATTGCTACAAACCATGACAAGTAGGCAGATGTATCGTCATTGGCTTACAGAGTACCACAACATTTATCAGAAAGCTCGGCTATGAAACGCGTAGAAATTTCTCTGCTCGAGGAATTCCTACCGTTTCCGAGCCAAGTTGTCTGGTAGTCGTGTTTATCGTGTTTATCGTGTGCACCATCCGACGGCCCCGCTGTCATCAAATGTTGCTATACATTATGACAGATAGGCAGACATTTTGGCCAAGTCGATAAGCCATTACTTCCCTTAGATTCAGTATATAGCGTTAGACGCTCGTCAACGGTGGAGATAAAAATGGCACAGATATCCACTTCCGGTAAGTAAATCTGCCAAAGACGTATAGGTCAATGATCAGTAAAACCAATAATGCTCAGATTAATTTCAGCAACATTTTATTGTTTTAGGAAAATAGATTGGTTATTTAATTTCCACGGACATACGGAATGCCACGTTGTTGTATTTTTTTAAATCAAGTTCATCAGACAATGATATGAAGCGTGTAGGAATTCATCGGCTCGCCGAGAAATTCCTTCTGTTTCCGATACGAGTTTGGACCGTTGTGGCCCGGATATGCGTCTTCAGTCAATGCTGTTATTTCACATTTGATTTATAAGTATTGAGAGTATATCACCCTGCACATGCCTTACCATCAGTGTGAAATGTTAATCTGGTGAACAGAAGGGCGTAGACCTAGAGATGATTACGATGATTTACAATCCGCTCTGGGTATACGCCTGTCTGTAATGAAATTATGTTACTTTGTTCACAGATAGTGGCACGTAGTGGTACGTTTTTGAAAGAAATATAGCGATACATTATGCAAATGGACCGGAAAATTATTACAAAACGAAGGGAGGTAACTCAGTGAGGGCTCACAGAATTAGAGACACAGAGTCGTGCCGTGCTGGAAATCGCGGCGAAAGTGAAACAACCGATATACTGATTGGAATGATTTAACTTGCGTGAATTAGCAGCATAGATGAAAGGGTCAGTGGAAAAACTTGGCTAACTAGCCACCTACTAGCCACCTTTTTTCACTGACCCTTTCGTTTGCTGCTCTTGACTTCTTGGTTTCCGATCAAAGACCATATTATTTTACATGGATCAAGAACGTAGAACCAAGTGATAATTACTTTCTATTGAACCAAGTAATCATTATTGTATGCATTTAAGCGCACAGTATCCTGTTTACACCATTGCATATGCTATACATTGTATGATGATATATTTATTTAAGAATCTGGTGTAAATAGTGCAGCGAAAATATATAGAGAATAGTAGGTTAGTGCCGTGAATTGGAAAAAATATCTGGCAAGGCTCAGGCAAACGGGATGGGCGAGGCTCTGCCGAGCACATCCCGTTTCCGTGCCGCGCCAGATATTTTGTTTCCATTCACGGCACTAACCTACTATTCTATTTATCCCGTCAACACCTACAAATGGCTGTAAAATGAAAAAATAGTATTGACTGGATATCAAAATGTTTCACGGCACCGTGTTTCACGGCACATACGCACTGTGTTGACGGGATAAATATGTGACCGTGTCTAATTATTGTATCATCGCAGCACCACGCCGCCACATACACAAACAAAACAATGTGCTCCGAATTACGGCGTTGATCATGTACAAATGTAAATGTCATATAAAGATGAACAATGTGGCAGGTATATTAATTCTTTTATCAAGAAAGTCCGAGAACTTTATGACTCGTACATTCGTTTATTGCCGATGTAACATTAATTGTTGACCCCGTTGAAAATGTACCGCATGGGTCATTGAAAACTGATCAGTGTTAAATTGTGATCAGACATGGGGTCCTTTTATAACGGTTAGTTAAACTCGGCTATGCTGGAAACGAATATTTTCGTCTACTTTTTCTCTACATTTGTATTATTTATCAACAAAAACATGATTTGACAGCACATTAGAATTGTCTCCAAAGAAATAGTATCCATAACAGACGATTCTAATGCGCTATCAACATGTTTTTGCTGAGAAATATGATTTGACAGTGCATTTCAAAATTTGTATTATTTCTCTACCAAAACAAGTTTAACAGCGCATTAGAATCGTCTCCACATTTTCCGGTTATAATTCACATTGTTCATATCCACGAGCACGTCCAAAAGTATAATGGCCGATTTCAATGGTGATTTGTGGTGACTTTTGGGGTCAGTTTTCGATGTTGAAATATAATCCGACTGTTGGTGATCAGATTTAAATCAGGGCATATTGTTCACGTAGGTGGGTCATTTATTAACAGTCGACAATTCTTGAAAATTTACCCGGGGTCACTTTTCAAAGTTGAAATAGGATCCGGGTCAGTTTTTCACGTAGGTGGGTCATTAATTAACGGTCGACAATAGTTGAAATAGAATCCGGGTAAAGTTTAGGTGGGTTATTAATTAACGGTCGACAATTGTTGAACATTGACCCTGGGTCCTTTTTCAATGTTGAAATATGATCCGACTGTTGGTGATCAGATGGGTCATTAATAAACAGTCGGTATCAGTTTTTAACGTTAAAAATTGACCACTCCTCTGTTGAAAAGTGACGATGTTTATACAAAATGGCTTCCCTAGAAATGATAGAAATGTCTGTGCGATTAAATTGTCTGTCGTGACGCACAGGACGGGTATAAATGTAGGTTTGATCAAATGTTCGATTGGAAACAATGTTTTCTCTATGCGAAATGTTTCTTTACGGGCCGGGACGACGTAAAAGTGTATTTTCAACCCGATGTTTACTCCTTTATATAGCAGTATCGGCCTCGGAAATGTGTCCGTTCTTTCCCGACCTAGCAATGATGATAATATTTTTACAACAAAACAATCGATAGCTCGAAAACGCGTTGACATAGCGCATCGGGGAATATATCGTTGCGGAATACTAACATTGTCCCAACTTCTGAAATAGGCGACAATGATATAACTCGGTTGACGATTCGTGAGAGTCCGTTGTCTCGAGCCCGTCCGGGTTCGGCCTATTAAAAAGTAAGGCACCTTCCTATAATAAATTATATGGAAAGGGTAAAAAACATATATTTTGTTTTCTTCATAGGCATATTTAATGTATTTATAGACCTCGGTCCGTTACTTCAAAGTAACGGACCAATGTCTATAAATACATTAAATATGCCTAAAAGCATCAATAAATGAAGAAAATAAAATATATGTTTTTTACAATGACGCACTAGTGCATGCCATTGTCATATTTCTACAAGCTGATTCGTCAGTAAAATACATTATTCTATGACTGATAAGTTCAACTAATGAGATTGTCCACTTTCGGGTCACATGATTGTGGACATATATGATATTCACCTGGATATCAGTCTCGGACTCGTCTCGTTGCGTTGCGCGAGACGAGTTCGAGAATGATATTCGAAATATGATATCGGACTCTTCTCGCGCAACGAGACGTGTCGAGACCGATATTCAGGTATAGCAGCATGCGCGCGTCACTGATCACGCAACCAAAGCATGAGGTATATCGTGCGTTGTTCTATCATATACGTTCTGTAATATGGGTCATATAATCGAGTCGGTGTACACGAGATTTACGAACCTTCGAAAAGTCATATTCACCTGGGCCTTCGGCATCGGTGAATATGACTCTTCTCAGGTCCGTAAATCCTTTGTACACTGACTCAAGTCATTAATTGTATAATATCGATTTATGAATATTTTCTAGGGAAAAAAAGATAAGGTTCTGCTGGGGCTCGAACCCAGGACCTTCTGCGTGTAAAGCAGACGTGATAACCACTACACTACAGAACCAGATGGCGGAAACAAATTTATGATTGTAATTATTTATAGAGTAGTTTTATAAATTGTAGAGAAATGGGGTTTATGGGTTATGCGACTCTGCAGTGCAGATCCAAATCAGCACGTCCATCCGTACAGTCTGATCAGGATGTACACTGTTCGCTTTTGAATCAATGAACATAGAGAAAGCAATACCGAATAATGCCGATTTCAGCTGGAGGGATTCCACAGGGCCCCGTTTTGCTATTTATCATTGAGGATTTATGGATATCCGTAATTCGATTTTGGATATCTTTTTATCGATTTTTGGATATCCATAAATACAGTTACAGTGGGGTCAGCGTGTAAGTGCACACACGAACGAACACGACAGGTTTGTGTTCGTTCGTGTGTGCACTTACACGCTGACCCCACTGTAAATCAATTTATGGGTATCCAAAAATCACTTGGAATTATGGATATCAAATATTCGCAGGAATCGGCTTACTTCGGCTTTTTTGTACACCTCTTCCTCTTCCTCCGTTTCAGCTGTCTGTATTGTTGTTATGAACGAAGTGTTTATCCGAACGGTGGAGTATGCCGAACAGAACCTTCCGCAGCGCCACCCTATAGAGGCGGAACCACAGTACGGCTATTCCTTCATAATATCATGGATTGTGTTCATCTTCTATGCCACCGCCGGCCTCGCCTTTCTCTTCACGTCGCGAAAGAAGAAAACGGAGATGGCCGGCATGGAGGACAGGCTGGCGGAAGAAGACGAACCGATGGAAATCAGGAGATAAACACATTTGTATATAGTACGGAGCCCCCGCAGGGGACGTATAATTAGTTTTGTTTTTATTAATTCGTTCCCACGAAATAACAAGTCGTTCCCACGAAATAACAATTCGTTCCCTCAATTTAACAATTCGTGGGAACGAATTGTTATTTCGTGGGAACGAATTCATATCCAACCTTCGCGGCCACCTTACCATTGCTTACCTGGACAAAATCCATAGTGACCACATGGTCAAATTCAGCTGACCAATACGTGATGGTCAGTCGGCAATTTCCGTGATATCGGCTTTTTCCGTAATCTCTCGGAAATATGCAGGTGTCACGTGATGTATGCAATTTTATCGATATGTCAATCGATAATCCATGTACATGTAGTGTGGCGAGTCCACGATTGACCACTGTGATATTCGAATTAACGTGTCAGGTTAACATGTATCTCACTTCCCGAACATGTTTATTGTATTGAAAATGACATTTATGACCACGTGAAAATGATTTCCAAAGTTAAATATGTTTTCCGTAAATGACATCACAAATATTTTATACCAAATGTGGAATTAATTATTATTCCTTTGTACAAATAAAGTTCAAGGAAGTTTAGTTTGCAGTAAATAATTCGCGATGATTTTGCTTAAATCCCTGTAAATAAAAACAACACATTTCCATTTATTAACAATTTTATAATTTGTGACACTTTCACCAATACTAGTTTCGATAATCGGTGGAAATATCGTTAATATTGCCGTGAAATCAAGAGAAAACATGCAACGATACAAATAGTTACAACCAGCGTAAGTAATTTTGTAAACTAACGTAGTCTGACCAAGATTTATAATTCCCGTGTATGCAAAAAGGGAATTACGTTAATTATGTCTAACCATATCAAATAAAGTTGAAATTAAAATTAGTATTGCAAGTTGAAATTATGTCAAAGATAATCAAATAAGACAAAGTATATGCTGAAATCATGCTGAGAACACTTTTTATTAGGGTCTCATAATTTAACGTTGCACAAATCTGGTAATAAAACAGAGCAATATATGCCAGTTTAGCATTATCATCCTTATGAACGTGAATTGCACTATTATCAATGGAATTACAAAGTTATCCACACAAATAGCATTAATAATATGTCAGTTGCTATAGGTGTATACTATGATCAGACTGCGCGGATGTAGACCTTGTATGCGTGTGTTGAACCTTATATGTCACAGAAACGAATAGATCACACGTGTGAAGTATTCGTGCGAATGCGTCACACATTTCGGTGAATACTAGCCGAATTCGGCCGAATACATCACAAACCGAAAATCTCACCCAAATATTGTTCACTTTTTGGTATAAACGAATATGTCACACAATCGCAAATTTCAAACTTGACCGAATATGGTCATATCATTATCAAATCGAATGTATCGACAAGACGATCACTTTGGAGCATTTACTGTCGAAATATGATCATTACGTATTCCAAGATGACCGTCGAAAGGTCAAAAGGTCATTATTTTATTTGAGATTTCAAACGTCTTATTTTCATGAACCGTTGGGCTGATATTTGAAAAACTTCACAGTTATGGTCCGTGGGTGAAGACGTTTCATATTGTTAAAATGGAGATCATCGCATAATCCAAAATGGACGCCGTCAAAAAGTATGTCAAATTCTTAAAAAAGGTTCTTGTCACGAATCGCCAGACGGATTTTGATGACACTTGGTAGGAATGATCCATAGTTAACGCTGTTTCATTTTTGTTCAAATGGTGGCCCCTGGGTCAAGAAAGGGCGGGCCGGAGGGGTGAAGTATGGGTCAAATTCCATATTTTACCGTGTATGGTCATGTCATATATCAACTCAAAGGTATCGACAAGACGATGACTCTGGAGTATTTTTTATCTACATCGGATAATTACATAATTTAAGAAGACCGCCCGCCGAAAGTTTATATTAGTGATTTTAATCGTCTGTTCCTTGTGCATCAGACTGTCTGTTATATATACCGTTTATTATGTATTCATATTTGTTCCGCATCACATTTGTTAATGCTGTTTTATAAGCATTATACTGTTTACATTGTTCTCAATTTTTATGTTTCAAGCCAACTATTACTATGGTGGACAGAACAATGTTGATGGTTTATATTGGAAAGTCTTAGGTGCGCAGAATCAGCCGACACCATTGTAGATGTAATAGACAGTCTGGACCATTTCTGACTTACTTTATAATTTGGATACTAATTTCAGGTGAGCGAAGCAGGCCAATTTGGGCCTCTTGTTATATTACTTTTTAATATCCATGTCTGTGATATAGAGTCTATCGCATGGAATGTAAACTTCTATAATAATAGTAACTAAATATAAAACAGTATGGTACAAATTGTTAACCGATGGTCAGTTTCGCCTGTTCAACATTTACATGTCCAATACACTTTACATATGGGCCGCGCTCTGTGAAAAAAAAGCCTTTTTACATTTTATGATGCGGACACCTTTCAAAAATAATATTCTGAAAAGAAAATGCAATTATGTTTCATAGTTTTTGTTTTATCTCACTTTTTGTAGCACCATGTGAATTACGCATGGAAAAAACGTAACGTCATCGAGAACATGACGTTATTTATTGAAACGGCGACGTTTGTACAATGCAACTCAACAGCCTACAGTACTTTACTGATAAGTTACACTAAATGTATCTACAAGTGTTAGTATGTATGCTATCAAACATTGAACAGAATACAACTTTATCAGGTAACCTGCCCTGTATTGACCGAATACGTACTGACTGATTGTTGTATATAGGCATTGCCCTGATATAAACATCCGGGTTACAACGAAGTGAAAACTGACGTTCCATTGGTCGGGTGACGTCACGCGACGTTCCCGAATGACGTCAGTGTAATGACGCAACGTAAACATGTCCGCGTTCTGTCCATAGAATACGACGTCATCTAATGTCATTTTCGAGCATAAAACGTTACCTGATAAATAGAATACCAGGCTAGTGTATTTTGATATCAAGTTTATCAGGCTCGGCTCTTGTCTGATAAACTTAATATCAAAAGACACTAGCCTGGTATTCTCTATATGATATGCACACGTAGTGAACAAAACAAACGCACCACTATCAATTTTAAATCTATAATTAGCCGAGCTGTGGCTTCGTAATTTGCCATCATCGCCATAATAGATTCATATAAATGTGTCGTCAGAAAGATACATTGCACTTATCTCCGAATTTAGGCCAGAATATAATTGACGTCATTTACAGTTAATTGTGACGTCATTTATTGATGCAGACATTACGTCACCGAATACCAAAAAACTAAACGGCATTCCTGGTGTTTGAAATTGTAAATTATATGCACATCGTATCGGCGATTGAAACAAATTCATCTTTTCTGTAGAAATGAATGACCATAATTTGGATACAATTTGGATAGGCCTATGCCATGGCTGAACATATCAACAACTTTGAACAGCGCCCGATGGGGGGGGGGGGGGGGGGGGGTGGGGGGGGGGGGGGGGGGGGGGGGGGGGGCTCTAGATGGTAGTCGGACACCCCCGGAGATTTTTAAACAAATTGAAAATCGACTGTCGATTCCTGACTCTCGGAATTATATTTACATCTCAGAAAGCGGGAGGAACGTTTTCCTGTGTAGCCAATATGATTGACGGACGGGCTAATGTACATGTACCCCATACTAGCAGGTATATGGTAAAATGATGCGCTGATCCCCACTCCCTCTGCTGCCCACCGCCGCCACTGCCCCGCCCCCCCCCCCCAACCCCTACACACCGAGGGAAGATATTGTTAGGCGTGTCCTCTTAAACAGTTAGTGTGCGGGATATCCCGTCTTGACCCTGTCTATGAATTTACTGACGGTACTGATTTCTTTTTGTAAGTTTTCTTCAAATTTTATGTTCGCATTTATCAACCGTACTATGCAAATTCCTTCATACATTTGTTATTTTCATGAGTGATATCCGCGCGACAGAATACGTATTTATTTAGAAAATGGAATGCATAGTTGTTAAAATCGAAAGTGGTCAACAGAACATTCGGAGCAAAATTATCCATTACTGTGTATTTTTATATTTCTGTGGGTTTTAATTTTTTTATAATGGGTTTACTATTTGAATTTTTTTTTTTTTCATAAACCTGCAATATGTATACATCAATGTCGGGAAAATGTGGAGATGTAAGGGAGAAAAATGACTCGGAAAAGGGGCGCTAAACGCCACAGGAATGTGTTGCGTGATAACATCCAGCAGGAATGTGCTGCGTGATAACATCCAGCAGGAATGTGTTGCGTGATAACATCCAGGGTATCACAAAGTCAGCTATCCGCCGTTTGGCGTGCCGAGGTGGTGTGAAGCGAATCTCCTGATCTACGAAGAGACCCGTGGTGTCCTCAAGAAGGTAATCCGTGATGCAATCACTTACACCGAGCACGCCAAGAGGAAGACTGTAACCGCCCTAATACATTAAATTTGACCCGATGACAAAATAGATTTCGTTGGAATGAGGTTCCACAGCCTGCGACATTTGTTTAGACGCGTTTAATCTGCAAATCTGGAATGTGTGTGTATTTGCTTTATATTATTTACACGCCTGCGACTAAAACGTCCCTTTGATAACAAAAACAAAGCACACAGACGTACATTGTTTAATACAATGCACATGTAGTAAGTAAGTTAACAACGATCTGACAAAGTCGGACTTCTTAAATGTGTAAATGTTGGAGACCTGTGCATCTGTGCAGTCTGATCAGTGTCTGCAATGATTGCAAATATACTAGTAAAATTGCTATACATTCATATAACCATATTTACAAGTGGTAATATTAAAGAATATTTACATTGTTATCGAACGGCAATCGTACGGCTGATTCAATGTGGGTAAAACATGTCGACACGTAAACAAATGACCGGGAAGAAAAAAAAGAAGAAAGGGTTCATGGGTGGCGGTCCGGGGTTCGCGGGTGGCGGTCCATGGTTCACGGGTGGCGGTCCAAGTTTCTGACGCCGACTACACTTGTTCCCGCGTTTGTTTGTAAGTGTTGTATAACTAATTATAAATACATTTTAAAAGAAATATTCGCAATATGATTACATAATACTGATTTTGTGATGTGTTATCTAAAAAATACCGGTCGTATGGTTATTTAGTTTCAAATATCAGGGCACGAGTCGTCCATATATATTATAAAAATCATTTGTAATAATATGCCCATTTGTATAAAAAATAATCGACAAAATCACTACGTGTTTCATTGAAGGAAACCGAAAAAAAAGACAACTTTCTGATCCACTATGAAAACAACTGTACAATTCTGCCACGCGTATCCAACATTAACGTATTTGTGAGCCACAATTAGTAAAGCGTACGGCTATAAATAGTTATTGCAATGACGCAACGATTTCAAGTGCCAAAATCCGACGTGACGTTGGTAAATTTAAGCGTAACTTTGCGACGTCATTTTCAGGCTTTCATGACGGTGTCATTAAGGCTGCTTATTCGGCTTTACGTAAATATACAAATACAAAAGGCATGACCTAATGTATTTATCTAAGACCGTGAAAAAGGCATTCACACTCAGCCTGTTTCACGGTCTTACATACCGGCTTCGTGCGATAGGAGAATGAACTAGCTAGGTTAAATTAACCTCCTCATTGCCTCCTTCATTTAATGCACATATTTCGACTGTATGGCAGATATTAGTAAATTCGGAAACAAACGGGCATTGGCCTGCCATTTTTGGGCTCAAATGCCCGGGTTTGGAAGGTCCTCGAGCCAACTCCTACCCTTAAATATGAGATAATAAAAAAACTCGTATTTTTTAGAACTAGTGGACTAGTGACACAATTATATAGTTATTTAATTCATATAAAAACATTACAAATGTCACAAAGGTCAAGGTCGTGTTACTGGTGGCGCGAGTGTGTCACAGATGTCCAGGTAAAGCAAGTGCACAAGTATTGAAGGAATCCTTCAAGTAATATTGAAGATATGATGGAGAAACTGGGACAAAGTTTTCGACGCAAATGGTCACGGATGGACGAACGGACGGACGGACGGAAGTTCAGGAGCAAAGAAATATGCCACCCTTGCTATCGCATAGGGGGCATAACAACGTTTAACACATTTTTATGTAAAATGTAATAATATACCTTTAACTCATTCAACACCACATACCTGTATACTGGAGTTTGCAAACAGTGTAGATTCAGATGAGCCGGCTCGTAACGAACCAATTCTGTCACAAACCAATACTGGGCATCCTAGGTCATGGCGCTCTCGAGTTATAGAGCGGCAACTGTTTTATTGTCTAAAGTCACCGCGATGTTGACCTTTGACACACAGTAGTCAAATCAAATTGGTCATACACTGGTCGTTACCGACCTGCATACCATGTTTGAGGATCGTATGTCAAGATTATTTTGAGCGCAAACCAAATCGCTAACCGACGGACAGACGATAAGCGCCATAACATGATACGCCCCTAACGCTGTCTGAAATAGCTCAGTGGGTAAAGTGGGTAAAGCATCGGACTCCGGATCGGGAGACCCCGAGTTAGAATCCCGCCACTGGTCGATTCGGCGTGTCCTTGGGCAATACAAGACACATTCGTGATAGCCTAGTCCTATCGGACGGGGACTTAAATAGTCGGTATCGACATGCAAGGTCATCGAGCCAGTGTCGTCGTTAAATCAAAGCATTTACGCAGTTACCTTGTCTGCATGCGTGGCATGACTTTCAAATAACCCGGTGAATATGCCTGCTCTATTCTGTTTTGTTTTATAGCACTGTTATCCCCCATTCGAATGTTCATGTGACATATTCGTCTGGACAATATTTTATTAATTTTTGTTCAAGGTTTTGTAACATGTGACACATTCGTTTTTGTTGCAAAGGGTAGTGATGCCAAACGTAAACGTCACACATATGTATGATGTATTCGTACGTATTCTTCACCATGTGTGACGCATTCGCACGAATATATCACACGTGTGATATATTCGTTTCTGTGACATATAAGGTTCAACATGCGTGTATGCTATTTTCTAATCGATTTTTAAAATGTGTACGTGTACGAGTGTGATCGGGGCTTACTCTGTTCATTAATCATTATGTAGCCTGCACTATAGGTAAATAATTACAGATGACCGATGTACTCGTTATATATATTCTCAGACTTAATATTTCGGGCAATATACATGTAGCCTAATTCAAGGAGGTTTAGTTTAGTTTGCAGTAAATAATTCGCGATGAGTCTGCTTAATTCCCTGGAAATAAAAACAACACATTTCCATTTATTGACAATTTTATAATTTGTGACACTTTCACCAATCTTGGTTTCGATAATCGGTATAAATCCCGTTAATATTTCCATGAAATCAAGAGAAAACATGCAACGATACAAATATTTACAACCAGCGTAAGTAAATTTGTAAACTAACGTAGTCTGGCCAAGATTTATAATTCCCGTGTACGTACAAAGGGAATTACGTTAATTATGTCTAACCATATGAAATAAAGATGAAATTATATTAAGTATTGCAAGTTGCAATTATCTCAAAGATAATCAAATAAGACAAAGTCTATGTTGAAATTACAAATCAGTATGTCAGTTGCTATATGTGTATACTATGATCAGACTGCGCGGATGCAGACCGTATATGCGTGTATGCTGTTTTCTAATCGATGTGTATAATGTGTACGCGTATGAGTCTGATCCGGGCTTACACTGTTCATTAATCATTATGTAGCATGCACTATAGTTATGCGGAGAAGACAACCACACATTCGTAACAATTAGTTAAATCACGTAAATAATTACCGATGACCGATGTACTCGTTATATATATTCTCAGGCTAGCGAACTTGTTTTAAGTTAATATCTCGGGCATTATACATGTAGCCTAATACAAAACAGCGATTAAAACCAGTGTATACCCAGATCAAGCTGAGCATCCGCACATTCTGAACGGGGTCTACCCGGGTTGTACAAATATAGTTCAAGGTTTAGTTTGCAGTAAATAATTCGCGATGATTCTGCTTAATTCCCTGTAAATAAAATCAACACATTTCCATTTATTCACAATTTTATAATTTGTGATACTTTCACCAAGATTAGTTTCGATAATCGGTATACATCCCGCTAATATTGCCGTTAAATCAAGAGAAAACATGCAACGATACAAATATTTACAACCAGTCTAAGTAATCTTGTAAACTAACATAGTCTGACCATCACTTCTAATTTCTGCGTACATGTAAAAAGGGAATTACATTAATTATTGCTAGCCAAATCAAATAAAGATGAAATTATATTAAGTATTGCAAGTTGAAATTATCGAGATAATCAAATGAGACAAATTCTATGCTGAAATTACAAATCAGTAGAAAATGTTGGGTACTTTGTTCACTAACAATTTTACCGACAACAAGGTCATGCCTCGGGCAACATATAAACCTTTAGAATGACCGTAAGCAGGTGCCCGTTTCAACGAATATCCCGGAAATTGCCGAAGATTTCCGTGATACGCAAATTGGAAAAAAACAACAGATGATGTCATTATTATTATATAAAAAGGACCAAAATAATATTAACTTAGAAACATAATTTTTATATCAATAGATAGAAAAATGAATGAGCTAATTGAAAATACATGTGCATTTTTTGTAACTATTATTATAAAAAGAGATTTTGCAATTTTCCCAACGAAAATCGAAAAGGAAAATCACAATTTGCTATATAAATCATATAAAAACTACCGACTGTGTTTAAAGCTAAAAAGGACCAAAATATTTTTATTTTAAAATCACGATCGAAATATCATCATAAAGAACAATAATTGAAGTTTAAAATGTGACTTGTGCATTTTCAATCGGTTGTGTAGTTTAAAAGTTACGTAAGAAACGGTAATAGTCTCCTGTACAATTCCATATAAAAATCGCCGCTACTGATGCAGATTTTCTACAGGTAAGGTGGCCGCGAAAGTTGGATATGTGTTAAATTGAGGGAACGAATTGTTAATTCGTGGGAACGAATTGTTAAATTGAGGGAACGAATTGTCATTTCGTGGGAACGAATTGTTATTTCGAGGGAACGAAGTGTTATATCGTGGGAATGAATTGTTATTTCGCGGGAACGAATTAATAAAAAAAAATCCATGCCCCCTGTGGGGCTCCGTAATATAGACATTTTGTTAGTGAGGTGATATAATACGAGACAATCGATGTGATTTTGTAGCTAAGAAGAAGATGGGCGATTTTTCGTGTAAAATATTTACAGAAATTGTGATATGTTCTGTAAATCATTAATGACGTCGGAAATTGACGAAATTCCACATTTGCTATAAACATATCATTAATTGTTAACGTCATTTGAAAATATCGTAAATCTTTCAAGAGATATTCTTACGTACAAAATCACATGGTTTGTTTTATATGTCATATTGCGTATCCGCGTTTTGTTGCTGAAAAATGATTCTAAATGTGCCACCGATATAATATACGGTTTTGCACGATTTTTGCTCTCAAATCGTTGCACATGCGTTATGCATAACATAGGTATTCACGGTGCAATAATTCCAGCACAAAAATATTTACACAATTCCCTAACATTTGATTGGCCCGTAGCAAGTCTCTGTCCAAATTTGATATCCCAGTAAACTCCCACGCCGAACTACTTTCCGTAACCGTGAGGCGCAGTTAAAATAATTCTTAAGAAAACGGAAAATAAACACATTTTCTTGATGAATTTATTTAAAATGCTGGAATTATAAGGAATGAATGGCCTTTTTGTGGAATTTATCGGGGATATAAACTTGGAAAAGTCGCGGGAATACTGGACGAGGCTTTAAACAAATTACAATTTTCGTCCAGTATTCCCGCGATTTGTTCAAGTTTAAACCCCGATAAATTCCACAAAAAGGCCATTCATTCCGATAATAACAGTGTATTAAACACCAATTAGTGTAATAAATATGCAATGATACCGCTACAGAAAACAGTAGTAGTATTATTTTAATAAATTGTATTATTGAACCGTGCGAAAACACATTTAATATGCCTTCAGAGTTGACGTAGCGAAATTAATTGTTGTACGCCACCCTCCACCCCCTCCATCCCACCCCCACACACACCTTTACTGGGGGCATTATGTATTATTTCTTCATTGAATCGTGCCATTTTTGCTTTTGTATGGCCTACCTGTAATGTGTTGGTGATATAATGATATTTCCTGCTGTAGTCTACATATTCACGATATTGTGAAATGCACGGATCCTCATCCATTTCGCTTTGCTATTGATTCAATCTCTCACGATTGTCTCACACACATTAGTAGAAAATGAAACATATAATAGCGGTTACAATTCCGGCGGCGTCGTCGTAGGCGTTAGCAATTGTGTCTAAATGTTGAAGATCCGTTATTTGGATCATTACCAAACTGCACCAATAGCTTCCTCATGTCGATGGCTATCCATCCAGTATCATTCGGATGATCTATGCCTTGGTAACCGTGTGGGTGAGAAACTCCTATGTTGTTACCATATTGTCACAATGTAAACACTCGGTTTAGCCAATATATTTCTGTGAGCTAGTGCTCTACAAGTGAATTCGAATCAGGTTAATTGTCAGAACTTCCATGAACTTCTTGAAACAAAGCTGAGCATTAACCGAGCAGTCTCATCAGAGGCTCGTTTCACTAAACTTCGTACGACTAAAATGTTCGTAAGTGCAAATTTAGGATCGTCTGGAAATTTCAATGGATAGATTTACATTTATTGAGCATAGGCTGCATGCAGCCTATGCTCAATAAATGTAAATCCAATAATTGTTTACAAGAAAACGTTGTTAATGTGGAATTTACAGACTATCATAAGTTTTCACTTACGAACATTTTAGTCGTACGACGTTTAGTGAAACGGCCTCCTGGATTTGCACCAGTTGCGGATATTTTCTAAAAACAATACCTTTTTCTGATAAATGGAATAGTCTGAAAAATAACATTGGAGTGTCCATTCCAGTTACTTGGGGTGAATGTTGCAAGGGCCAGAATGTTCATGAATGCCTCAATCGCGTTTGTCTACTATCAAGGTGTATGATCACGTGGTACTAACAACAACAACAAGTACCGATTCAAAGTACGTATTATTTTATAGTGTCCTTATTACGTAACGGACTTTGATGAAATGTATTTCCGCCCAAACTTATATCGTTTTTGCGAAGAATCGATTTCCGTGTCTCCGACACGGAAATCGATTCTTCGCAAAAACGACATAAGTCTGTGCCAAACTCCATAGTCCACCAAATGCAGCTCATGAAGACGCGTTTGCTGCGCCATATGTCATCAAATTCCGTTGCATATTAAGGAAAATATCAAATAATACTTACTTTGTGTGGGCGACATTGTTGTTGTTGTAACCACGTGATCATGCACCTTGACTATTGTGTGGATGCAAATGGGTTTGCAAGTGAGCACATGTAGATATTTCAGGCATATATATTTTGGAGCAACTCGGTTAAAATTACCGGCGCATAATTTTACACCGTACATGTTGGTTTGTATGTCAGATATTTGTGTGTTATATTGCTCCACATAAACGCAAGTATCCATGATACGTAGGACCGCTATCAGGCAAATTATCATTGTGTTGATAATTCGTAGGGAAATAGAACGCACGTGTCTTACAGAGCTCCAGATAAGGTGCGTATTTGCGTAAATACCCAATTAAAATTGCCAAAACCCAATTGAAATCAGTAGTAGTGAGTATCAAAAAGCAATGAAAGAATTGTGGTATCTTTATCATGCTACAGAAAACAATAAACGGACCACAAATATAGCATATTTTCTTATTTTTCCATGAAAACACATCTTGGTATTTCATTAGAATTGTCTCCAAGGAGACAATTCTAATGAAATAGCAAGATGTGTTTTCATTTAGAAGCAAACTATTCAATAAGTGCGGTCTGCTGATGTGTAAACAGTAGTGTTATTATATTTCACACAATTAAAATGTTGAAATACCCAATTGCTTCAGAAATGATAGAGTGATTACTAATTCCTTATCTGGAGCCCTGGTATTAGCCCTGTTTTATTTAATACACTAGCTTCACTACATTAACATGCATAAGTCTTCATAATTATACATGTATACGTTATTGTATATGCAAACAAGAGAGGAGGCAAGGCAAAGCCACGAAGACCGGGGTTTCTTCAAGGCATAGACAATTGAATAAGAGATAATTGGCTATTAATGTTATAATGACCACGATTGAAACTGATAACTGTCAGTGGCGTAAGATGGCAAAAGAAGCCAGTGTATTATAAAATCTACGTGCAGTTGCAGGCTGGTATTCATGTATAAGTACAAGATACGAGTGAACATCTGTACTGTCTGATGAGTGCTGTCCAATTTAACATTGGCTAAGTCGATGACGCGGAAAACAATAGGTCAAGGTAAAACTAAGGTCACATGTTGGATAGCGGTATGTGGTGGGCACCCGTTTGTTATTCAGCCGTGCAAGTACAGTGGGGTCAGCGTGTAAGTGCACACACGAACGAACACGACAGGTTGGTTCCAACCTGTCGTGTTCGTTCGTGTGTGCACTTACACGCTGCCCCCACTGTATTTCATGTATAACAAAAAATGTAAATATTTTCTGCATTTTTTCTCATTTCACATCAAAAGTGTATGTTGTTACCACTCAGTTGAACCGTCTCGGCGAGACGGTTCAACTGAGTGGTAACAACATACACTTTGGGTGGGTAGCGAACCAACCTGTCGTGTTCGTTCGTGTGTGCACTTACACGCTGACCCCACTGTATGGTGCTTCTAGGTGGTACAGTAACAGAGAAAGTGACATAAACACGAAAGCTTAACATTGAAAATGGCTAAGTCGATTATGCGGAAAAAATAGTTCAAGGTTAAACAAAAAAAAGGTCACATGTTGGATAGTGGTATGTGATGGGTACCTGTTGGTTGTGAAGTTGTGCAAGTACGGTGGATCTATGTGGTACAGTAACAGAGAAATAGACAAAACATGAAAACTTAACATTGGACTTGGATGGTGCGGCCCGCCCTCCCGCCCGGCTTTCGCCAATCCAAGAGCCGGGATTTTTAAAAAAAAAAAACGGCTAAAAGTATACGAAACTTTGGCGTATTTAATAGGATATTACATAAATGGCATACTGTATGCATTGTATATAGCAAGTATGTTATACAAAACTCATAGCCCGTATGCATTGTTTCCTTTATAACAAACGTCAATTTAGCTCACCTCAGTCAAAGGTTGAACTGAACTTTTGTTACAACATTTCGTCTATTGCCTTTCGTCTGACAATAGTTTCAACATACTCAAGAACTAATCGGTCGACTAACGTGTTAGTTTTATGCCAATGTTTCCTCTTCACCAAGGAAACGCACGTACCATATACATACAAACCGTTAACGTATGCGCGCAAGTACTCACACACGCACGCAAACACGCACGTATCGGGGTGGGAGTGGTGGGGACAGTTCCAAATGTCAAATCTAGAAAATGGAAACATATTTTTCCACCCACAAATGTGTAAAAGTAAGCTTCCTATGTGGAACTATTAGTAAACCTGATTTCAATTAAATTCCCACCTCTGACGTACGCACACACGCATGAATTACACACGCACGTACATACACACGCACACACGCTCGTACTCGCACACGCATGTACTCGCGCTGTACATTTTTATATTTAAATGTTGAAATCTATTTTCCCACAATCATGTTATTTTATCTTGAACGATAATTGTAATCATCATGTTCTTCTTGATGTCATTCGCCTGATCAGGAGTGCTGACTGTCAGGCGCCTCATGTTTACATAATTGAGACACGCCATACGATTTTGTACCTTCGGACATCTGCGTAATTTCATTAAATACGTTTACAAAATTTACAATATTTTTCACAATAAAGTCAAAAGTTGACAAAATTTTGTCAACTTTTGACGCCAATTCACGGAAAATAATGTAAATTTTGTAAACGTATTTTATGAAATTGCGCAGCTGTCCGAAGGTACAAAATCACATGGCGTGTCTCATATGTGGATGTGACTGGAGAAATGGTACATGTATATGCGACCAGTGTAGATCCAGATCAGCCTCTGCGCTGTTAGCTTTTCCACCAATGAAGCACCGGGCAAGCTTCTGACAAGCAATATAGATCGTTATTATAGGAATGAATGGAATTTTTGTGGATTTTATCGGGGTATAAACTTGGAAAAGTCGCGGGAATACTGGACGAAGGCCGGAAGGCCTCGTCCAGTATTCCCGCGACTTTTCCAAGTTTACATCACCGATAAATTCCACAAAAAGGCCATTCATTCCTTATAATTCCAGCATTTTAAATAAATTCATCAAGAAAATGTGTTTATTTTGACAGACGGCAGCCGTTTGTTTACATTGACAGCGCTGACAGCGCTGACAGCGCACCTGTAGAAAGTAGTTCGGCGTGGGAGTTTACTGGGATATAAATTTTGAACAGAGACATGCTACGGGCCAATCAAATGTTAGGGAATTGTGTAAATATTTTTGTGCTGGAATTATCAGGCTATATACATGCGCTATTTGATCAGGAGTTACACTGGTCACACATCTCATAGGCTCTATTTCTCCAGTCACAGCCAGATATATTGACCGTCGGCTGAGAATAGGTACGTTAGGACATGTTCAACATTAATGAGACCATCGATGTGATTTTGTATCCAAGAAGATGTGCGACTTTTCATGTAATGGATTTACAAAAAGCTGTTATTTTCTAGATTTTCATATTCCGCATTTGCTCTAAATAATGTCTTTTACAGAAAATATCATAAATTTTGTAAATATTTGTCATCAGATATGCATATATTCTTCACAGATGGAAGACTCAGACCCGTGACACAATAAGAATTCCCATTTAAAAAAAACATTACCCCACCACCTGGTCTCAGCTGGGTGGGGTAATGGGATGTTTAATAGGCATTTTGTTTGTGGCACAGGTCCGAGTCTTCCACCTGTGATCGTCTTAGGTACAAAATCACAATGCTTGTCTCATTTGTAAATAATGATCAACGATTGTGTTAAAATAATCGATTGACTGAGGGCAGTAAGGCTACTTCCATCACTAAATGGCGAACTGTGTAGGCCCTGACCAGACTGCGCGGATGCGCAGGCTGGTCTGGGGCTACGCAGGTCGCAAACGTAGTAAGGTACCCTTTAGTCAGCAGGCGGCCAAAATGTGTAAAACTTAGAAATACTCATACGTGTACCTCTATGTGTGTACCTTGCATATGTTCAACCCGTCACGACAGGTGGCAACCATGTGAGATGTTTTATGCGTGCGTGTTCCCATTCTGTTGAAAATAGTATATACTTGTATACATAGCGCAACAATTTTGTGATACTGCTATTTTTTTGTTAAAGACATGGTTACGGACAAAATAAAGCGTCAGGCTGCTATAGTAACGGTAAAATGCTCGAAATCATTTTTATCCCGTCAACACAGTGCGTATGTGCCGTGAAACACGGTGCCGTGAAACATTTTTGATATCCAGTCAATACTATTTTTGCATTTTACAGCCATTTGTAGGTGTTCACGGGATAAATAGAATAGTAGGTTAGTGCCGTGAATGGGAAAAAATATCTGGTGCGGCACGAAACGGGATGTGCTCGACAGAGCCTCGCCCATCCCGTTTCCTGAGCCTTGCCAGATATTTTTTTCCATTCACGGCACTAACCTACTATTCTCTATATCAGAAGGCATCCTTAACTGTGTAACAAATATTGACTAGAATATTCATTTTCCTGTGAAGTATGGTAACGTGTGTTAAATTGTTTAAAAACAGTGTATTGCTAATTGTTGCCGTTGTGTTATTAAATTATTTGTGAAACTGACTTGCTGCCACGAACTTCACATGCGATTTGTCATTTCTCCAGTGCGGGTGCATATACTATACACTACATGTATGTGGTCATTATGGTCGACTGGTGAAATTATTTTTTGAATAGCAATATCCCTCAAGTGCTGCGGTATGGAGTTTTATACTGAACTTGTATTATATTATGTATTTACACACCTAAATTGAATAAACATGTTTTCACTAAATTCTTGTTGCAAATCTACCATTATATTCAAGGTATTAAATTTATCCCGTCAACACAGTGGGTATGTGCCGTGAAACACGGTGCCGTGAAACATTTTTGATATCCAGTCAATACTATTTTTGCATTTTACAGCCATTTGTAGGTGTTGACGGGATAAATAGAATAGTAGGTTAGTGCCGTGAATGGGAAAAAATATCTGGCGCGGCACGGAAACGGGATGTGCTCGGCAGAGCCTCGCCCATCCCGTTCCCTGAGCCTTGCCAGATATTTTTTCCCATTCACGGCACTAACCTACTATTCTCTATCTATTTTCCTTATTTCTGAACCAAAGTATATGTTGTGACCACTCATTTGAACCGTCTCGGCGAGACGGTTCAAATGAGTGGTCACAACATATACTTCTGATGAGAAATAAAGAAATTCTTGAGCCTTGCCGGATATTTTTTCCCATTCACGGCACTAACCTACTATTCTCTATATACAAGGCTGTTGTAGAGAGGTGGTTGTTGTAGGGACGTTAAATATATATGGATTCCTCCAAGTGGAATATAAGTATAAAGTAGCGGCTGTTGCTCCTAATTAGGACTTAGTAATTCCTAATTAGGACTTATTCTCTCCTAATTAGGAATTACTATCTCCTAATTAGGACTTATTATCTGTGTTAATGCTAAAATATGTTTTATCTCTTACTTAGGAGATATTAAGTCCTAATTAGGAGATCAATATATTTTAGCATTGGCACCACCAGGACGCTTCCATACTTATATGACACAAATAGACGTAGTAATGTAACGTCAACTAACAATATGCTGGACACGGTGCGGGTACCACATGACATTTTGCTAAGCAGGGGCACGAAAAACAATGGCGGATCGACCGATTCAGGTAAGATTTATTATCATAACTTTGAGTAAACCTATTTAAATAACAGAAATCGTGTACGTGAGTCTTGCCATTAGAAAACCCCAAACTGCTCGTTATTAAATTGCTAAAGACGCCATTATTTCGTGAAACCGCGTACGTGCGGGCTCGAAAACCCAGTAGCTAAGACGGGTTCACATTTTACAAATCCTTGGAAAACTGCCATTCAGTATAGCTGGGCGGATATGGTGTACGCAGTCATAGTACAATGCTAAAAGCTGTTGAAAACACAAATGAAAACAAGACATGCAGATTCGACCATGTTTTGGCACCAAACACGAAAATGCTAATGAGGGGTCACAATTGAATATGGCTAATAAGGGGTCACAAGAAAATTCAAAAATAATCTGCGACAAATTTCGATTCTTAAATTGAAATTTAACTCTAACTTTATATGCAACATTGATTTATGTCTGCCCCTTTCGTACCTTGACAATGTGTGACATGTTATTCGCTGAAAGCCGGTCTAAAGATATACCCACATACGTATAGGAAAGTACAGTGATACAAACATAAATTTATAATTCCAGCACACAAATATTTACATAATTCCCTAACATTTGATTGGCCCGTAGCAAGTCTCTTCCAAAATTTATATCCCAATAAACTCCCACGCCGAACTACTTTCCGTAACCGTGAGGCGCAGTTAAAATAATTCTTAAGAAAACGGAAAATAAACACATTTTCTTGATGAATTTATTTCAAATGCTGGAATTATAAGGAATGAATGGCCTCTTTGTGGAATTTATCGGGGATATAAACTTGGAAAAGTCGCGGCAATACTGGACGAGGCCTTAAAAAATTACAATTTTCGAAAAAAAATAAAAAAATAATAATAATCTTCTTTTTTTTTATATTTATTTTCGAAAATTGTAATTTTTTATCGCTTCGTCCAGTATTCCCGCGACTTTTCCAAGTTTATACCCCGATAAATTCCACAAAAAGGCCATTCATTCCTATAATAATTTTAACATAGGAAATATCTCAAAATACACATGTATTTATAATTTTCTCTAACCTTGCATTCCTTTTGTCGACTCAACACTTTTAATGTTTTTGTTTCTTTTTAAGTATTATAAATATTTATTTTCACCAAAACATTAAGGCATTTAGGTTCATAAATACAATATAAAAAATATGTTTTATCTGTTTTAGACCAGGCATTATTTGATATGACCTCGGACAAATAGCAACAGAAAGTGTCACAACTGTTTTATGTTCTTGGATGTGTCCACTATAACATATAAAAAACTCTTAAGGAATCCTGGTGGTAGAAGGTTCCATGGCGGCCATTTTTCAAAATGGCCGCCATAAAACTGATATTTCCCTATATCTCCACTTCTAAATAACATATAGCTTTCATTTTAAGTGCTAAACATACATTTACTGGGGCCAGGAATCCAATGAAACACATTTCAATCAGCTAAACGTGAACAAAAAGCCGAAATGGCCGCCATAAAACTGATATTTCCCAATATCTCCACTTCTAAATAACAGTTATACGTCCTTTTGGATTGTGGCATATGCAATGTTGTCATTAAACAGTCTGGACTGATGCAGCTAGTGCATCATGGTGACCACCCCGGGAAATCATCGGTGATGTTTCTCCCAATGATCGACATGAATCCAAGCGATGTCACGTGCATCTATTCCACACTGAAGTTCGTGTGTGAGCATGCTCGTCGCCATGGTGTTACGCCCATCATCACCTTTGACCAACCACTTTGGTGGAAAGCCCTCATGATCATCGAGACTGAGCCCACAGGAAGTGTCTTGAATGACATATTCTTGCGCCTGGGGGGCTTTCACACATACATGAGTTTCTTGGGAAGCATCGGGCACCTCATGGCTGGATCAGGACTGCAGGAAGTCTTGGAGCTAATATATGCAGACAACGCGGTGGTACACATGATGACAGGCAAGGCTATTTCACGAGCAGTACGAGGACATCTCATTGTTGATGCAGCACTGAATGCCTTGATTTTGTCAGACGTACTTGGTGTGCCACTCCCTCAACCATCTGCAGAGCCACATGAAGTGGAGGAGACCAATGCGGCAGCAGTTTCACCAGATGATGAACCTACGGCAGACGGAACTGGAAACACTGATCTTGATGAACTTGCTGCCCTCTACAAGAACCTGATGGAAGGTTCCCTGTCTGCAGAGGAGTTCTGCCAAGCTGATGTGTTAACCAGCATCAAACCGAATCCTTGAAGTCCTATAGGACTGCCACACTTTGGCTACAGTACATGGAGATGGTGGACATATTACGGAAGTTTGTCAGAGCAGAGCGCATTGGCAACTGGGCGTTGCACCTTGAAGCTGTGTCAGAAATGCTGCCCTACCTGGTAGCCTCTGGGCACAATCTCTACACCAAATCAGCCCACCTCTATGTGCAGCGGATGAGCAAGTTCAAGGATGAACATCCAGAGGTGTACCAACGATTCGAAGAAGGGTTCCATGTTGTCAGAAGAAGTGATCGCCTATGGGCTGGTCTGTCCGTATATCTCACCATCGAACAGGTCCTGATGAGGAGTATGAAGACCAGCGGTGGCCTAACGAGAGGGCGAGGCATAACAGAGCAACAGCGTCTCATATGGCTGCTCTCCATGCCTGCCTGTGCTGAAGTCACCAATGCTATGCAGCAGCTCACAGGTGTCAACTACAACACTGGTGAACAAAACAAGAACATGAAAAATGCTAGACAAGCCCGTGACATGAAAGACACACATGCAGTTATCAGCTATCTGCAAGAGAGAACACCCTTCAGCTCAGATCCGAGCTTGCTCAGCATCTCGACAGGGGTGCATGCAACCAGCCCAGTCAATGTGGATTCAGCGAAAACTATTGGAACAGCTATCCTGACCAACATGGATGGACAAACTGCTGCTGACTACACATTCAAGAGAAAGGATCAGGCCATCACCTTTGCTGCGAAATCAGCAGTAAAGATTGATGGTGAGGCAGTACAGGTTGATCCCCAGTTGCTTTTCCAGCGACTGACAATTGCTGCAAACGCTACAGAGGATCTGCAGTCTGTGTTCAAATATGAGCTGTGTAGTCACCCACCAGCTCTGTTTGATTACACACTACTGCTCCAACAGGCACAGAAGCCAGTGCTAGCAAATGCTATCTGGACACTCCTGACACACGATGCACCAGGAATAACAGGCCAAGTCCACTACGTGTTGGATGGTGGGGCACTAGTCCAGCGCATTCCATGGGCACGTGGCTCAACATACAAAGGTATCTGCACGCAATACACAGAGTATGTCACAAAGAAGTATGGACAGGCAACAGTCGTGTTTGATGGCTATGATGGTACATCAACAAAGGACACAACACACCAGAGACGTACGAGAGGGAATGCTGGAGCAACGGTGATGTTTGATGAAGATATGCAGGTAACAATGAAGAAGGAACAATTCCTGGCAAACAAGACAAACAAGCAGCGCTTCAGCAACATGCTCAGCACCAAACTACGGGCACAGAACTGCCAGACACATCATGCTGCAGGTGACGCTGATCTCCTCATAGTGCAAAAGGCAGTGGAGTCTGCAGCCACCACTGACACTGCGCTGATCGGAGATGACACAGATCTGCTCATCCTGTTCATCTACCACACCAACCTCAAGTGATGTGACCTGGCATGCCTGTACAATGGAAAGCCTGGAGAGTTACTCACAGTGGTGCGACATAAGCGTTTCCATCAGAAGGTCGCCTCCAGAACTTCTCATGTGCAACCCCAAAGTCTACTGCCCACAGCAGCAGCAGCGAAACATCACAGCCTTCGTGTCTACTACCAGGTCAAGCAGTGGAAGGGCATTGCAGCTGATGAGCTACGGCCAGACGACTGGGGTTGGCGGGAAAGCAGTGGAGGACTCGTGCCCGTGCAGACGGACTTGCCACCAGCTCCGCAACAGCTCCTCAAGATGATCCGCTGCAACTGCCAGACAGACTGCAGCAGTCTGAAGTGCACCTGCAAAAAGCATAACATAGAGTGTTCAGCTGCATGTGGCAACTGTAGAGGGTCGGCATGTACGAACTCAACCCAAGTTGCATGTGACAGTGATGAAGATGACTAGACTTTTTGAGGAAGATTGATCAATGCTTCTGTACATGTATCGACTATGGTAGTATTATGTTTCAAAAATGTCATAATTATGGTGATATTTTGTTGTTTATTATTATTAAAATAGTGTTGTTTGACAATTGCAATTTTGTTTGATATAACAGGAACCCTAATCTAGATAGTTTTGGCCAATATATTCAGTGTATTAAAATAGTTGACACATCCTCAGAATAATGTGTTTTGGTCCGGTTTAGCTGATTGAAATGTGTTTCATTGGATTCCTGGCCCCAGTAAATGTATGTTTAGCACTTAAAATGAAAGCTATATGTTATTTAGAAGTGGAGATATAGGGAAATATCAGTTTTATGGCGGCCATTTTGAAAAATGGCCGCCATTGAACCTTCCACCACCATGATTCCTTAAGAGTTTTGATATGTTATAGAGGACATAAAACAGTTAACAGACTTTCTGTTACAATTTGTCAGAGGTTGACCCCATTTTTCACACGAAATGCCTGTACTATTTCATCACTTTAGACGGATATCTGAGACACAGTATCTTTAATGTTGTATAACAGTATAATTTTCAAAGAATTTAGCAAAGCATTGTCGAGAAATATGAAAAAGCCTTGTCGCCTTCACTGGCACCATGGCCACAATTAAGTCATATATATATATATATATTATATATATTTCTATGAATTTGCTTCCCACATTATTTTGTTTCTCTAATGCCACCATTTTGTACCTGTAATCATGTCATTAAATGCAGCACATCCACGAAAGATTTTCCAAAAACAGCTGTCCGAACAAACGTTATTGTGGATTTCAATTCTGCACTTGCGAACTTCTTAGTCGTACGAAGTTTAGTGAAACGGACCCCTGGCGTCTATGCATGTATGAGCTCATGCAATATGCCCGGATGTGCCTATTCGCGACCTATGAAAATGCACAGAAATATATGGAGTTTATGGGTTTTGCGACCAGTGTAGATCCAGATCAGCCTGTGCATCCGCACAGTCTGATCAGGATCTGCACTGTTCACCATTCCATCAATGAAACACCTGGTATGCTTCTAATAATTAATATGAAAAGTCATGCAGAGCATGATCTTATTAGCCGATCAAATCAGGGTAAAGTGCATCGAACATATGTAGGTGTCTCTGGTAACATTGTCAATGGTAAACTATTTTCGACCACAGTTCTGTACCCAGCGTTGACATTTTTCTCGATTTTGTGCAGGTTTTGGAAACCCGTTCCCAAATCCATCCAATAGCAGCAATGCCATAGCAGCAATGTTTTTTTGTCACCATTATGTTGCGAAATATTCCAGCGTAACACCTGTACTGTATGCTCTATTTATCTACAAATTACACTCCGCAATACACAAAGTTGTAGTCACTGTGTGTGTGTTTGTCCGAATTCTGTGGCAGCATGCGAGTGGGCGGAGCTACCAGGGCTATATATATCTAGCGGTTACAGTGTCATCTAAAAATAGACGCAAGCTCCTGCGTATTCAGGCACATGCCCATATTGGCCTAATGTGCCCCATCCGTGATTTTTTGCGCGATGTCGGGCGCAAGACAATCAATAATTTGCGGCATTGACAATAATTAAGGGGGATTGCCGCAATCGCGCGTGCTGGATGCATCCTGCCATCCCTGCATGATACGTAAACAAATCAAAGTTGGCTATGAAGGGCAATTCTTCGTTTTGATTGGTGGAAAATTTTGTGAATATTAACTAGCGTCAAATGACGCGCATACGCGATCCAATGGGATAAACCCGAGATGCTGGGATAAACCCGAAAATGCTGGGGTTACTAGTAAGGAGATTTTGAGCAGAGGTCGATTATAAATTAGCCGAATAAACACATTTTACGCGATTATACGTGGCTGAAACTTGTTCTGTTTAATAAATAAAAGCTTTAAATTAGCCCAATAATCGGCGTATGTTGGCGTATATGGCCATTAGAGCCAACTATGGACTTCAACAACAATAACTTCCGGGTTAAATCTCTTCAGGCGTTCAGCTCATTAAGTATTCAAAATTGTGTTATTTGGCTATAAGTAAAGTTTTAAACGGAGATAATTGCCAAAAATGCAAACTTTATCGGTTGATGCAATTTGGAAGTGATACAGAAAAATTCGCGTTCGTAGATTACCGAATAGCGGAGAAAAGGGTTGCTACAAACTTTTTCAGAATTAGATGGATAACCAATGATCGGCTAATAATAAATCGCTATCAGGCTACAGGACTGTGCTATTTGATCAGAATCAACACTGGTCACAAAACCCATAAGTCCCATTTCTCCAGTCAGAGCCACATATACCAAACAATGTCGACCCCGCCCGGCGGTGGAATGAGTAAATGATCAAAATATTATAAAAACATTTTTTTTATCGTAAGAAGTGTAGTGACGGGCGCGAGGATCGAACATAGATCATTAGATGATGAGATAATTCCGTCTACCAAGTGTCAAATGTTGGCTGAAGTTATAGACGGACAACGACACTGGTGCTGTACTCCGCGCCGTCGTAAAATGTTTCACGTCGAGATATTGAATAAAAGCATATAACGCTTAGTAAACGGCGCAAATGTATTGCGCCGGTTACTAAACGAAAATGTGTAAATGTTACTAAGTTTAGATCACAGCTCATCTGGGGGCCGTTTCACTAAACTTCGTACGACTAAAATGTTCGTAAGTGCAAAATTACGATAGTCTGTAAATTTCACATTAACAATGTTTTCTTGCAAATAATTATTGGATTTACATTTATTGAGCATAGGCTGCTCAATAAATGTAAATCCATAAATTGAAATTTACAGACGATCTTAAATTTGCACTTACGAACATCTTAGTCGTAAGTAGTTTAGTGAAACGGGCCCCAGTTGACAGTCATTGACAGATAGTCCAGCCGCCGAGAGCTTATCCTTGTTTTGAATAATATAGTCTTTTTTATTGGCGATTTTGCTTGCACAGACCCTCCACATTAAGAATCCGACTCGGCCATCCTTGAGCGTTTTGAGAATTTTGCATAAATCCAAAATGGCCGCCAAACAATTATAGCATGGCATATAGTGGCACCTATGTTAGCTACTCTAGTAATTTAAACGCGTAAGGTGGATTTACTTAACATATCGAAATAAGTGGTTAACATTAAGATTCAATTCAATACACAATGATACAGGAAAAATCCAAAATGGCCGCCAAATGTAAGATATTTTACATACAACTGTTGTCACATTCCAATCAAAGCAAACATGTATACTAATTGTGGATATATTCAGTTCAGTAAGTTTTCTATGTAATTAGACAAGTTTGTGAAGAGCAGAAGTCCAATATGGCCGCCATATATAAATAAACTATCCTATTTAACGATAATCATAAATAGTAATAATTAAGCATAAAACTGCATATGGACGTCATATCGTAGTGAATTGGTATATATGTATTGAGTTCATGTATACAATGAACGTTTTCTGTAATCTAGGGATATAATTAGATATCTGTGTCAATAGCAGAAATCAAAGATATAAAATATAAACAAAATATATAAAGATTTCTTATATGGCGCAAATTGCATAATAACTACTCGAGTTATTAAATAATTGATGGTTTATGGACACATTGAATGTTTCATATAACTTTCAATACAATGTAACACTTTTGTCAATGGCAGAATTCTTAGATGGCCGCCAAATATATTCAGCAAAAAAATGAAACGCCCCTCTATTATAATTGTGATATCTACATCTGTGTACATGCAACATGCCTATTGTACATGTAGCTGAGACCCTATCGACGTTATTTATACGGTTGCGCAATGCTTTCCCCATAAATGCAATGTTTTCAACTCGTCCACCAACCGGAACGTTGATTTCCATGTTTTCCCCGTGCATGCTCTACAGATGGCCAATTAATATATTCAGTCCATGGCGTACGAGCAATGCGCTAGTGGCTTATTTGAACATTAAAACTAAACACGGTACTGACGTATGGGGTCTGTTCGTGACCATCCGTGAGCTGGTAGTCCCTAAGTGACGACGGCCAGGACGGACCGGTATATCACGTTACATGTAATATTATATCTACGTCAACGTAGATTGCCAGCCACCATCACGGCACGGTGTCTCGGAGCAGACTCTTCGAAGTCGTTTACGTAATAATACCAAGCCAATCAACGTACGGCGCATATACACAGGTCAAGTAATGACACGACGTCACCGCACTGCCATACGTAATTGTGTGGTCTCAGACGTCATTATAATTGGCGGAGGGAAGATTGAAACTAAGTTTTGTTTACAGACGAATCGCGATTCACTGTCAGCCATGCAGATGGAAGATTACGCGTGTATATGTGTAATAATGAAAGATTCGCAGATTGCTGTGTTGTGAAGAAGGACAGGTTTGAGGGATGTAGTGTAGTGTATTGAGGGATGATCATGGAAACTCGCAAGATAAATCTGGTAGTTTTGGAGGGCCATCTCAGTGCTCAGATTTGTATTAATCACGTATTAACTCCTTAACACATATTTCGCCATTCCTTGATTGGCATGAAACCGGCGTGACGTCTGCAGCAAGACAATGCCCGTCAATTGAAAACCTTTGGGATGAGCTAGGTCATAAAGCGGGAGCTAATAAGGAACTCACTAATATTTTTGTGATCTGACTCGAGCGTTGCAAGGAGAATGGCACTAATCATGTGTTACGTTACGTCGATACGGCTTCAAATTGCAGCACACATACGTGCAAATGGTGGTCACACTCGGTATTAAGGTTATTTAAATGCAGATGACCATGTTGACACATACCATACCAGCGTTGCAGTGGTAGCACACAAACATGTTTCGTGATATAAAACATTGGTCAATTGAAATGGATCCATAAATGATAAGCTTTCATATGTGCTAAGATTGTATTATCTTCGTATAAACAGGGAGTAATAGTTTGTTCTTTTGCTCAGTATATAATTGTTATCTCCGTTTCCTTCTCTAAATTATTGCTTTTGTGATTAAATTTTGTTTCTTTGTTCAGCATTTAAATACACTGACGACGACATATATGGATAGTTTTACATATCATATGTATTCACAGCATAATGTGTTTTATGCAATTGTATCAACTGGACATGCATGTCAGGCGCTGAATTATGTCGTATGTTTAAACAATGAAAATGGTATATAATTATACATATTAATACGACAGAGCATACACTATTGCAATTGTTTGTCATAGAAACATAACACAACGAAAATGGATATACATAAAATATCTCCTCATACAAATACAGTTTGCTTTATTGTATCGATACTAGTCTGAATATATATTAATTACTTGAATTGTAATTCTTACTGGAAGGATGAACTATTGTATTGTTGTCACCAATTATAACAGAACTATATAGATGTATCATTCAATTGTATTATACAGACACCCACCTTGTTACTGGGGCTACCCAGAAGAACAGTTTCCCGTGGTGTTGCACAGTAAAATAATGTTGAACATTTAAGCGTTTGGAGGCAACGATATGGAAGAAAGACGCTTGTATGTATGCACATTAGGAAGTCATTAAAGTTCCACAATCATCTCCATGCTAACAACCCCACTATTGCACTATTTAATTATCATTACATAATTTGGCAGCCTTTTTGGAATTGGTGTGAGAGTGTTACAAGCATGAATGTTGATATGAAATTGCGAGACAAGAAAAATATCCAACATGTATAACTAAATGTACTAATTTAACTATTATATAGTTTAGCGGCGGCCATCTTAGCTGTCTAATGGTATATATCAACCTAAGAAATGTTCATTGTTACTTCATACCAGGATTTTGTATTCTTAAATCTTCGATGTGGTATCCGATTGTAATTATATAAGGTATTTACTACACACATTGATTATAAGGTATATCAACATAGTTGGCGGCCATGTTGGACTAATGCTATTGAAACAATTATCTAAATGCATACCTAAGGTAATGAAATCAATGTATACCTAAATAAAATATTGGTATATACATTTGTTCTAATATGGGGTTCGAGTGCAATTATATACATGCAAGTTTTTCTTATTTCAAGAAATGAATGTGCAAGAAAATTGTAATATATTTGTATTTGGCGCCCTTCTTGCACTTCTGCTATATATACTATTATCTAATTTCACATCAAAGTTATAAAAACAAACATTCATTGTTTCAATCAATTCAGGATTAGAAAATGTGTTTTCTTTCATATGACAAACGAGTGAAATTATGTAAAATGGTCACTTTTGGCGGCCATCTTCGATTTTCCCCATATGGCAGTTATGGAATTTAATTTTAAAGTTACTTATTTGTATCAAATACATATATTATACACACTTAAATTGTTTAATTGCCTCGTGTGCATGCAACTATATGACACAATATATCCATTTCCAGCAATCTTGAATTTATGAAGATTTCTCAAAACGCTCAAGCATGACAGATTTTCATCAGTTGGATTCAAAAACTAGAAGGTCTAGAGATGCAAAATCAGTAATAATGTTATTCAAAACAAGATGAAGCCCAAAATCGACGTTTGGCGGCCGGACTAAGATGCGAATTGTCTGCCAGAATATCTGCTTCTGAGGGACTACACTGATCGAAAACTCCATAAGCACCATTTCGCCAGTCACAACCACATATAATACCCAATTTCGTGAGAATTGCAGATTATCCCCATTTTACCTAGACAAAATCCACAGTATTCATGCGCAGGCCGTCGACACAGTGATACGATTATATAATTATATACACGTATACTGTTTTCAGTCTGTCAGTCAGTCGCGGGTATATTACCCTTAGGTTGGAAGGTAATATCGTATATAAGTCAAGTATATAAAGAATAAGCGGGTATTGGAAGCACTGAAAAATGTAAAGTGATGATATACGAAATTGACGTTGCAGTCCCTTGAAATGTGCCATTGGGTTGTAGCATTAAAACGATATTGTCTGGAAAGTTCTTAAGATATAAATCCCATTTTTCAACATAGCTTCCTCTTTTCCTCTTTGGGTGTGGGCCGATTTTCAACTTATTACCCCTTGTCCTTTCTTGGACTACTGATCATGCAAATATTACAGGCAATGAACTTGCAGACTACCTGGCTAAACAGGCAGCTAAAGAAGCAGAACTAATACATGATTCAGCATCAGATGTAACAACAATTGCAGACATTAAAAGGGGTGGACGAGAATCAAAATTCAAGAAATGGCAACGTCGATGGCATATGGAAGACACGGGTCGGCCTCTACACCAGAATCGACATTCAGTGAATTTGAAAAAGGCTTTTATATGCCCCAGATAGAAAACTATGTTCTCTCATAAGCCAGCTGAGAACGGGATATCGATGGTCTAGTAACATAAGGTCGTAACATAGCAGTTACGACCTTATGTTACTAGACCATCGATATTGTAAGTTGAATGCATATATATGCACCGATTCCAAATGGCAGATATGAATGAACTCTATCGTATAGCTGTTTTTCCGGTATGCACTATTTATAGACCACGATGTATTTCCGCTATCACATACACAAGTACTTTGGTTCTTAGCCACGTGGTTTGCGGAATGTGACGCGGGAGTACGGCTTTGATTACTATGTATTTTTGTTTGTTTGTGTTGTACGTCTCCGATTTGTTTCAAGTCGTCAGATGCATATACATGTACGTTCTATAAAGTTACTATAACCTCTTTAGAAACGAAAATCACCAGATTAACCAGATGTATTACACTCTTGCGAGTTATTTGCATGGTTTTCGCTGTGAGAGAAAACCCGTAATCAACTCCTTACAAATAATACACCGTGAAGAGAACACCCGTAAGTACACCCTCTCTTATTACAGTCAAAATAAAGTTATTTGATAATTTGGAGAGTCTCGACTAATGTACAATGTTAATGGGATTGAACACATTCCAAACATGCACTCAAAGTATGATCATGTATAGAACGGGTCCTTAAGAATGCGTACTGTAAGATTGACGTCATTTGGTTACGAATCCACCTGAAAATAAAGTTATTCAGACATATCCAAACAAAGTGGAACTTAACTAAATCTGACACCATTGAGGTTCCCGCTGTAATTAAGGAATACAACAATGGGCAGTTGTGATTACTGTAGTATAAAAACAATTTGGTCTGTTTAAAGTGTGTGGAGTCCGAAGGACTCCTCGCAAACTTTAAACATACCAAAAGTTTTTTTATACTACAGTTAACGCAACTGCCCATGGTTTCATTCCTTATTACTCATATTTACATTGCATTTTCGAATAGTTTCAAATATGTAAATAAACATATACGGCGTAATAAATAGGAATGTAATGGGTACATGTGTGCGCGTTTCGTAATCACTGACAGTTTATCATTACATGTATGTGGTTGTGAATGGAGGAATTGGACTTATGAGTTTTACGACCAGTGTAGGTCCAGATCAGACTATGTGGAAGTAGTTTTTTGAAGCTACACACCAATTCACTTAAATATATTAAAAATAATATTTTGTCTGTCGTTACTCATGGTTTAAATTACGTTACTGCATTCGGGTGAATTTGCATTGCGTTACTAAAGTTTTACCGACGTTACATGAACTCCATGTTTACACAATGTAGCTCACGTGGTCTTATTTATCGTGTTATTTATATGCACTTTTTTTAAAGTACTCCAGACCACTGACAACTAGTCACAGGATCTGGACGATAATTCACAATACCCCATCGAACATTTGCTATATAAATAGCGGCGTACAGGTCGTGTTATCAGTGCGTATTACTGCTCAAGGACAAAAACATGAATTCGCTGTTTGTAATATTATCGAGCCTGCTGGCAGTGGCTATGTGTCAGGGGGATCATGGATGCTGTATACCGGAAACATTCACGGCAAATGAGGCGGTTATGGTGGCGGAAGTTGTCGGCGGAAAGCCAAAGATTACCTCGGTGAGTGCTCTACACAGCCGTCTGCGTTAAACTTGCCAGGATTATCAACGCTTCTGAACATCTATTGGCACTGCCAACTGTCAGTCAAGAAATTTGATTGTCTGAGCCTGAGCTGTAGCACAGCTCAGGCTCAGCCAATCAATATGCTTGAAAGGGAACGATTGATAAATATTGGCAAGGTTAGCGCAGACGTTGGTGTAACATCGTTCGTACACAGGCATTCGACTGTATCCTGCATTTTGACGGACCTCCGTAATACAAAATACGATTCTCCCCCATTTTAATGAATTGTCTGTTTTCACATATGCGCAAAACGTGCAGCTTGATCAGGTCTATGACAGGTAATAGTAAAGCCGCATATGAGAATATGCACATTAATGACTGACTATATAGAATATGAACTTTTGTTTCAAATGCAATAGAATCATACAAGTGACTGAATATATATATATAAAGTATGTCTGACCCTGTTCTTCTTAGAGTATATTATACAGAGCATTACTATTAATTTGCCATCTCCGCCATTTTAGTTTGTACATGCTGTCGGACTGTTTCATCACTTGGAGCGTTTGACACGTATATCCAACAATATGGCAGCAACTCTAATACAATTTGGTGCAATACGTCTCGGATATATAGGACGACGACGTCCTGTAAATATTATTTCAGCAGACTACACAATACGCTAGATATATCAGCTTTTCTACCATCACTCACAAAATATGCAATGGACAGTTATTCAATGTGTAAAATGTCAAACTGATGCACTGCCTATTATTAGAAGTACATCGGACACAGGTAGCAGCCGTATTTACTCGCATAGCAGGCAAGTAGACAGTAATGGATATACACTCAGATAACTGCTTACAATTCACTGGAATCGATGCAGTATGTATGGTAATACAGGTATATATCTACATCACTGTGTATTATTCTTACTGTTACACAGTCTTTACTGCATTCTCAAACATTTTAACAACGGGTCAATAAACCCTTCAGATATCAGACTTTGTATATAGATTTGAGGAAAACAAGGCATAGCACGCTGTAGTATGACGTATCCCCAGCATGTTACACCAACTGGCCGATGGCTTGTACACACTAAGATGGCCGACGTGGCAACTCCATGCACTGTGTGGGATATAGGAAGAAAACAATGTTCATGTGCATGTTATGCATATATCCCATCACATTTACGAAGCAATTATGCACGAATCATTGGATGCTCAGGGGCCCCACGGGTCCTTAAAGGTACATGCCCACTCAGTGGGCACAACATGTTCTTTAGGAATTAAAAGTGTATAATTGTCACTATTACACCAGTTTGCGAGTGCCCGCTGTACACAATTACCCCACGTATCGATTGGCATTATTATACATGTTATATCAGGCGTAAATTTCCACACTGATATAAGGTGAGATAACCGTGTTTTCTTAAAATGTTAACGGACAGTACTATTTATTCTCTGTATTTATTTTCTGATGTGCAATGATCATAGTTTATAATCTGATGAAAATAGTATTTTTTAGGTGACGCATGTAATTAGTATATAATTATTGTTATCTTGCTAAAATAGCATAGTTAGAACATAATTATGCAAATAATATCGTATTACAGCTGCTTATTTTAGGTCATACACAACCTCGTATCATAACAAATGAAATAATGTGTTTAAGGCGCTAACGTCAATATTGTAGTGGCAAGTTCATATATCGATGGTCTAGTAACATAAGGTCGTAACTGCTATGTTAAAGCATAGCAGTTACGACCTTATGTTACTAGACCATCGATATGATAATTTGAGAATTATCGATATCCTGCAGAAATACATTTAATGCAGTCAGCAATACGAGTATTGATTTTCCATTTCCTGTCAAACAAGTAGTCATTAATTGTATCGATGCAGTATGTAAATTACAATTTTAAACATGTTATTTTGTTATGATACGAGGTCGTGTCCGACCAAACTTAGAAGCCTTGTTCAAATATAGAATTATACCGATGAAAGCCGAAACACGTCGAATGCCTCAAAGGTCTCGAAACGGCTGTAACATGGTCATCATTACAAAGAGGAAACCGCAGTCGTATTGATGACCATGTACTATACGTAATTCGCCCTACTTTCTAAGCCAATCGCTGGCCAGTATTGCACTCCACTTATTGCACGTATTGCAATATTTAACCCCAATAAGTTACATATTACCAGATTTAATGACTCCTTGTTGGACAGGAAATGGAAAATCAATACTCGTATGGCTGACTGCATTATATATCTGGCCAATTATAAGTATGTTATTGTTCACATATCGGATTGTAAGGAACTAAATGCTGCGGTGGTCGCCCAGTATGTGAACTATAACTAACTTATTGTTTGCCACGCCTCATCGCGTCTCATGTTTCGTTTGAACGGAGCGCCGCCCCCTATACGCTTGCAAATTTCGATACTATTACATGAGTGGCGGTTTTACAACTAATCGATAATTTACACGCTGTGACATGATGCGTGTGCCAGGAAATTACGTCAACAGGGCGGTTCCTTTCGTCTAAATATACCTTTGCAAGTAATGCAACATTTAATGATTAATTTAATAGATATTGACGAAATCGTCGCAATATGCGATTAATTGAGACGAAATGCTGTGCTTTCATTGGTCGAGATACTAGGGCAAACAATAATTCTGACTGAGTGCATGTTTATTTTTTAGGGGGGCATAGGCCTGTCCATGGACAACACAATCGGGATGGTCAATTATCAGGTCGATCTCAATGTGGACCAGAAACAGATCACAATGAGGGTGCTGAAAGACTTCAATACGGTCAGTGTACGCTGCCGCCTACGATAACCATGCCACATATTTGGCAATGTCTTTATATCAAAATACTTGAAAATTGGACTTGAAATCAAGCGGTTGTATTGGCTCAGACAATCAAATTGCTCGATTATGAGTTGGTATTGCCAATATAAGGTTTGATCATGTCCAGCCGTGTGCAAACGTTTGCTGTGGCCCGAGGGAACTGTTTGAACCCCAAGGCCGCAGGCCGCGGGTTCAAACAGTTCCCGAGGGCCACAACAAACGTTTGCACACGGCTGGACATGATCAAACGTTATTGTTACATTTCCAACAAAAAACTAATGTAATTTGAGCATTATATTCAGTATTTTCAGTACTTTTATAAAATCGTCCCATTCACGTAGATAATTTTCGGTATGCATATTCCGGGGCCATGAAGTAGTGACGTCATGAAGGCACTTCGGCGTAGTGACGTCATGAAGGCACTTGATCTACGCGCGGCCCCGGAATGAGCATTGCCTAAAGCCATGTGCAAACAGCACGCGCTATTTGTTTGCACATATGTCAAACAACGGAAACCATGTAACAATATATGTTCAGAAAGGTTGATTATCGGGAAAGTTTAACGCAGGCGATTGTGTATGATAACATGTCATCCGGTGTTCTATAAATGTGGCTGTGACCACAGGTGACGGGAAAAAAATCACATGACGGTGTATATACATATAGATATTAAAGGTTAGCAACGAACTTTACGAAATGAAAGACGTGCCTTTTAAAAATCTGTTAATATGATAGCAATCGGTACCTTACTATTCCGTTTGATGTTTAATATTTGTGAAAAATACACCAGTCCGGGTCTCGGTGCCGTTTACTGGGTGTAAGAGTACCTTGCGCCTGTGGTACAGCACTAGATTTGTAACCTAGTCCTCCCCGGAAAAAGTCGTCGTTATCGAGGGTCCCTGAATTGTTGCTCAAATTTCCCATTATCGAGTATTTTTAGACGTTCAACACGTCGACATTTATAATGTTACATTTAAACCGATTGTGTATACGTCCACAGTGAAGTACACATCCTGGTATGCTCGCTATGCTTCTTACTTGTGGACAAAATCGGATTTTTATCATTCTTCATCAGAAAATTCAATCGACCTATTTTACAACGGCCATGTTTGTTGGAGAGAGATGCTGCGGCCTGATTGGCTAAAAATCGCAAAAGGCAAATATTACAAATGTATGATTTAACAAAAATAATTTAAGTTACAGTGTATACTGATATTTAAGTTTATTTTTAATATATTTTATTAATCATTTTAATACTAAATAGTATTTAATAATACACCAAGTTACAGTTTACCATATATGGTAATTGTGGTTGTTGTTGTAGATTTAAGAGTAAACAAACCGGGGTCTCATGGACTGCAAGTGCAAGCTAAAATGCGCTATTTTCATATTGCTACCTACTGTATATTTTTGCATTTTTTTACTTTTAAAATTATTTTTCACAATTTGAAATAACTAATTCCTTTGTACTAATAACAAAACAGTGAATTACACCGACTTACAGTGTATTATTACGTAAGTTTATCGGCTAACTTTCGAGGTTGTGTCAACACATGGTTACTTGAATAGTTCTGTGGGTGGGTATTGATCTGGGAACGTTTCTCTGATCACAGCATCACCGTGCCATAATAATTTGATTTGTGTATCGATTTGATAAATATACTGTTTTTGGGGTATTTTATGCAGCGGATCTAACATGTTTGGTGATTTTTATGGTATTTATTAATAGACTACTAACTTTATAAGAAACTACGCTAAGCCGAGTTTCTTATGCAATAGTAGTATAGAGAGAGTCACTTCGTTACCGTTTTGCATCCTGGACATTATAAGCAGAAAGGATAAGACCAACGGTATAAAAATATTTGAAAATATATGACTATAATAAAATAGCTCCCAACGGGTTGTGCGAAAAAACCAATAATTATTAAAATTTTCTATTAAAGATAAAAATATAATAATTTATATATACCAATATATAAAATGTTATCTGAAAAGAGAAAAATGTCAACAGTTACAAAAACCCCTGCAATACCCCACACACTGATTGGTGGAGATAGTCAGGGTGAAAATAAAATCACACAGCTCAGAAAGGAGTTGACTGAAATGGGGATAGTATTTTCACTCAGATTAAGAGAAAGGGGACTTACCAGACTAATTAATGAAGAAAAAAATAACGAATATATGAAACGTTTTACGAGGGCATACAAACGGGGCGCTTTTAAAGGATAGAAACCAAATCTGAAGAATAGTAAACAAATTAATTCAACGACTTGATGATGAGGCTAAAATGAGTATAAAAAGTAGAAATATTACTACAAAAAAAGCAGAAAAGAGAACACCTAAAAACCGAATTACTTAAAAAAATAATACTCGAAGGAGAGAATATTTTGAGAAGACTACAAACACCACGAAAAAAAGATAGAAAAAGGTCGCAGAACCACCACAATATCGCTGGGTAGACGACTTCAAAAAAATAATACAGAAGGGTGGATAAAAGAGTTAGAACCTCTGCTGCACGGGAGTTTTTATCTCAGATACTCATTTTATTACACATTGCAACACATAGAGGAAAATGATTCAAAGGGAAACCCGAGAAAGCTAAATTTTTTCACAAACTTTCAAGGAAGTCCCTGGTTTAGACGCTATGATGAGGTTAAAAAATGGTTATTCGCACAAGAAGAAGAACGATTAAACGTAGATAAAATAAAGCGTCCGAATACAAAGTGACCTTTGTTAGATGGGGTAGTACATCTATAAAAATAATATATTCCACAAAAATAAAAGATGTTGAAATGACAACCAAAAATGTAGCAGGAGGAAAACTGCCGGAATGGTTGCGATACAAGAAGGGTATAAAACCGTTAGATACATTTGGCGACGAACTCTGTTTATTCAGGTGTTTAGCCCTACACTCTAACGATAAATTACGCGTAGATAGATCCATGAAAAGCACACTGAATCACAAAGTTAAATATTTTAAATTTTGTGGAAAAAATAAACCAGAGGGTTCAATACCATTCGAAGATTTGAAAAAAGTAGAAAAGTGTTTTAAAATAGGAATAGACGCGTACGAACCGACAGAAGATGGAACATGGTTTTTAAGAAACGTAGCAGCGCACTATGAAGAGATAGGAACAAAAAAGATGACAATAGGGGTATATAATGATCACGCATTTCTTATTACAGATATGGATAAAGCCTGCCAAAATTTACTGTTGTACAGAATGTGATCAAAGGTTTACAAAGGCCTGTAACCTTCTCCGACATACAAACACCTGTAGTAAAGGAATAACCTCCAAAATTATTTGTGAAGGAAAAAAAATAGATAGACCGATGTCCGCCTTTGAAAAAGCATTTTACCCAAAACCAAAATGTAGTAGAAAATCAATACAATGGATAAATTCTTTTACTGGTCCACACATTCATACTGCCGTTTGTGGACATGGAGGGGAACGAGTAGTTGGAAAAATCCTGGTTGATGGATTTTGCGGAGAAACAAATACAATATACCAGTTTCACGGATGTTATTGGCACGGTTGTCCTAAACACTGTAGAGATAAAGAGAGGGTTGAAAAAGAATACGAAAAAACTTTAAAAGCCGACGAAAAACTCAGAAAGCGGTTTAATTTAAATGTTATTTGGGAACACGACTATAAAGCACCAGAAGCCAAGGAGTTTCCCAAGCCGCCTACTGTTATTTATCCATATCAGATAGTATTCGATTTTGAGTCATATTTAGATAAAACCGGAGAAACCAATCCACATATAGATTTAGAGATTTTAAACACCCACGTTCCAATCAGTGTGAGTATTGGCGATACACTTTCTAACAGAATAACACACATATGTGAAAAAGATCCATCCAAATTGGTTAATTTGTTTTATGAAGATTTAGAAAAAAGAGCGGAAGAAATTGGTGAAAAGGTTGGTGAAAACCCTATATATGGGTATCCGTCAGATTTTGATAATCTTTCATACAAACAACAAAAAGAGGTTACAAGATGGATCACCCAAGTTCCAGTTCTCGGATTCAACTCAAGCAAATACGATCTAAATTTAATAAAAAATCAATTGGTTGAAATATTAGCAGATAAAACAAAGAAAGTTTTAGTGGGTAAAAAATCAAATCAAACATTATTTATATTCATGCCCAAGCTTCGCTTTCTAGATGTAAAATTATATCTTTCCCCAGGTGTTGATTACGCTAGATGGTTAGCGCATATGGATGTAAAGACGAAAAATCTTTCTTTCCATACGAATGGTTCGACACACCAGATAAATTATCGTACGAGGGTTTACCTGAATTTAAATTCTGGACGAATAAACTTGCTTCCCCAACAAAAACCATCACTGAGAAGGAGCTAGAAGAGTGCAACGCCATACTACAAAAAACGCGGAATGAAAACTTTTAAAGATTGGTTAAAATATTATAACGACTTGGACGTAGGACCGTTTCTCTAGAAGCGGCAAGAAAAATGTCTCAATTTTACGAAACAAAAGGTATAGACATGTTTAAAGATGCCGTTACACTTCCCGGTGTAGCTTTTCAATACATTCTTCGAGGAACTATAAAAAACTACATAACACCTTATACGAATAACATAACGGACGCGATCTGTCCACCGCTGTATGCACCCACTGAAGAAGTATACGAAATAATGAAACAAGCGCTCGTTGGTGGACCATCAATTGTATTTTCAAGATTAATGGCAGGAGGTATTTCTAGAATTAGATCAACCCCAGACGGAAATGGAAAAAAATGTGACTCTATATTAGGATTTGACGCAAACGCTTTGTATTTATCCACACTTGCAAAAACAATGCCATGTGGAGAGGGAAGGGTTATAAAATCAGAACACCCATTTTCGAACAAAAGAATTACAAATTTTACAAGACAGGTTTTAACGGATAAGTGGTTTGGGTTTGCCGAAGTGGATATAATAGTTCCCCACAAGTTAAAAGAAAAGTTTTCTGAAATGTCACCATTATTCATAAATAGGATTGTGGAGGAAAATGAAGTTCCCCCAACATATGTTAGATTATTTGAAAGAAACAGGTCGCTGTAGAGGAGATGGAAAGAAGCTGGTTGGTGCAATGTCTGCTAAAAAAGTTTTATTATTTAACCCCACTTTTAAAATGGTATTTAAACCATGGGTTGAAAATAATTGCCATTCACACAATAATAAACTACCTTCCCGGAAAACCATTTGAGTGGTTTGCAAAAGAAGTTACAGCCGCAAGGCGAACTGGCGATGTTGACAGCTCCAAATCCGCAATTGCAGATATTATGAAATTATTAGGAAATTCTTGCTGTGGAAAAATGATAGAATCACCAGAAACACATCTAAACACAACATATACAAAAGACGAAAAATGTGTGGATGCGGCACTACGATCTGCGTATTTTAACGATTTAGAAGAAATTGGAGATGCGTACGAAATATCCTCCAGGCGTACAACCTCCCTGATGAATCGTCCATTTCACTGTGGAATTGCTGTATATCAATATGCAAAACTAAGAATGTTACAATTTTATTATGACTTTTTAGATAAATACATTGATCGAGCGGATTTTGAACTGATTCAAATGGATACAGATAGTTTATATATGGGTGTCAGTGGTCCTCTGGATACATAATAATACCGGAAATGCTCGAAGATTTTAACGAACATAAAAAGAATGGTTGGCGTGGGATAAATGGAGCAATAGAGAGCCTGGACTTTTCAAACTAGAATATCAAGGTGATCGCGCTATAGCCCTATCCAGTAAGTGCTATATTGTTCAGAAAAAAGATAGCGAAGAAGTCAAACATTCTGCAAAAGGACTTTCTGCAAGACAAAATAAACTTACATGGGACAGATTCTACGCCGCACTGAATCACGACGGAATAGATAGAGGTATGAATAGAGGATTCAGAATGAAAAACGGAACCATGAAAACCTACACGCAGAAAAAATTAGGACTTTCTGCATATTACGATAAACGAAGAGTTTTACTGGATGGGATACATACAGAACCTCTATAAATAATAAATTAAAATATTCTATATGTTTCTTCCTCAATAATTGTTGCCTCTTCCTCCCTAAGTTTATCTGTTAGTTTATTAACTCGGATTTGTTGTTCTGGTGTGAGATTTTTTAAATCCAACTCAAAAACAGCTTCAATTTCCTTACAAAGATCATAATATTGATTTGCATTATTCTTTTGTTCTTGCAACCGCTTTACATCGCACGACAATTTTTCCATTATTTTAATTTATATAACTTATTTTTCAACATAAAAAAAGAAAATTTATAATTAACAAGTTACAGGTATTAATACCTTCTTTCTAGGTCTTCCAACCGGGTTTTTAACCAGACTTTTTAGATTACTCTTTTTCAATTTTTCATCTTTTTCCAAACACCCCAAACTTTCAACTCTATCTATAAAATGTTTCATATTTGTTACCGAATTCCATATTTCCTTTTGTCTTTTTACACAAATGTGATACTTTTTTTCTAGTTTGTTGTGCAGTAACAACATATCGCGCTAGAATAATATTAACCAAATCATCATCAGTAAGTTTAGTCTTTGTCATAATTTTAAATAAAATTATAATTATATATACACGTGTAGTTATTGTTTAACAGAAAAATAAAAACTATATTTATTTAAAACATGATAGTTAACAACAGCAAGGGTTTTACAGCCTATATGAGAAAGTGAGCCAGAACCGTCATGCTATTGGTAGTTGAAACCAGTACAGATTTGCCACCAATATGAAAAGTGAGCCAGAACCCCCACTACTAATTTAAAATATTATATATTCTTTATTGTTATTATTATTTTTAATTTCTTTTAAATCCTTAATTTCTTCAAAATTATCATTAAATACTCTTTTATTCTTTTTATGTTTTTTATTACTTTTTATAATTTTATCTCCACCCCTAGCCAGCTGTTTTGCATTCGTTATCCACGAAATCGTTTCCAAATCAGCGTTTTCCCACAACTTATTAAGACGTGCACTACCTATTTTGTACTTCTTTTTGATATGATCCGCAGATACCTTTCCACGAGATAAAACAATTTCCTCTATACTTTTATTAGATAAGTATGACTTCGGCATAATTTGTTTATTATAAGTAATTTATATAAATTATAAATATGCTCAAAATGCTTAAAATAATTTCAATTAATTTAGAAAAAATCAAAATCAGACCAACCTAAATCGATACGTTCTTGAGCGTACGCTTCATCAAATCCAGCATCTATATATTGTTGAACCACCTCGTTATAATTTCCTTGAATTACCAAACCATGCTCTTCTTCTTCTTCTTCTTTTAACTTCTTTATTGGAATATGTTTATCCTTAATAATGATTTTATCAGCTTGTTTTCTAATTTTATTAACTTGTTCTGGATTTATCTTTTCACTAGTTGAACACACCTTTGACATAGTTTATAATAGATATATAATAGATATATAATAGATATTCAAAACGAAAAATAGTTGATTAAACATTAGAATGGACAAAGTAATTTTATGGGAAATGGAGTTTTTAAAAGGGTTTGTTGGAGAATATTTTCCTTATTTTAAAATGAAAGAATTATTTAAAATAGAGTACATGAAATATCAGCGCAACCTATTACGCACTGATAAAAGAGTTGCATTTTCTATATTCTATAGAAAATTATCTAGGTGTTTTAAGAAACAACTTAGAGAAATTAGGGGTTTAAACAGAATTAATAAAGAATTAGTTGAAGAGAATGCAGCAAATTTTATAAAACTATTTCAAATAAAAGATTCATTTACTGATATGGATTTCTATCAAGAAACGGAAGAATTAAGTGAGTTATTTGAACCAATTCCAAGTATTGGTTATTGGTAATTGTTGAGCAATGCTGAGTAATTATTGAGTAATTGTTGAGCAATGCTGAGTAGTTATTGAGCAATTGTTGAGCAATGCTGAGTATGTTGAGCAAGTGCTGAGTAATTGCTGAGCATTATTTACTAGTTGCCCAGCATTGAGTATTATTTGCTCGTAATTTGTTTAAAATGCCCAAAATACTCGAAATTTCCAGAATTCCCAGAAGAATAAATAAAAAAATTAAAACCAACATTTTTAAAAAAATAAATCCCAAATTTAAAAAAATCACCCCATACAAAAAATGTACTCTATGTACACTGTAGTTTGGAATTATATATACTTGTACAAACAGGGATTTTTTTAAATTTGGGATTTATTTTTTTAAAATGTTGGTTTTAATTTTTTTATTTATACTTCTGGGAATTCTGGAAATTTCGAGTATTTTGGGCATTTTAAACAAATTACGAGCAAATAATACTCAATGCTGGGCAACTAGTAAATAATGCTCAGCAATTACTCAGCACTTGCTCAACAATTACTCAGCATTGCTCAACAATTGCTCAATAACTACTCAGCATTGCTCAACAATTACTCAATAATTACTCAGCATTGCTCAACAATTACCAATAACCAATACTTGGAATTGGTTCAAATAACTCACTTAATTCTTCCGTTTCTTGATAGAAATCCATATCAGTAAATGAATCTTTTATTTGAAATAGTTTTATAAAATTTGTCTGCATTCTCTTCAACAATTCTTTATTATTTCTGTTTAAACCCCTATTTTCTCTAAGGTGTTTTTAAAACACCTAGATAATTTTCTATAGAATATAGAAAATGCAATCTTTTATCATGTGCGTATAGGTTGCGCTGATATTTCTGTACTTATTTTAAATAATTCTTTTCATTTTAAAATAAGGAAAAATATTCTCCAACAATCCTTTTTAAAACTCCATTTCCCATAAAATTACTTTTGTCCATCTAATTGTTTAATCAACTATTTTCGTTTTGAATATCTATTTATATATATTTTATTATCTATTATAAATCTGTCAAAGGTGTGTTCAACTAGTGAAATGATAAATCCAGAACAAGTTTAATAAAATTAGAAAACAAGCTGATAAAAACATTATTAAGGATACACATATTCCAATAAAGAAGTTAATAGAAGAAGAAGAAGAAGAGCGATTGGTTTGGTATTCAAGGAAATTATAACGAGGTGGTTCAACAATATATAGATGCTGGCTTTGTGAAGCGTACGCTTCAAGAACGTATCGATTTAGGTTGGTCTGATTTGATTTTTTCTAAATTAATTGAAATTATTTTAAGCATTTTGAGCATATTTATAATTTATATAAATTACTTATATAAACAATTATGCGAAGTCATACTTTATCTAAATAAAAGTATAGAGAAATTGTTTTATCTCGTGGAAAGGTATCTGCGGATCATATCAAAAAAAGAAGTACAAATAGGTAGTGCTCGTCTTAAAAGTTGTGGGAATAGCTGATTTTGAAACGATTTTCGTGGATAAAAAACGATGCAAACAGTGCTAGGGGTGGAGATAACATTATAAAAAAAGTATAAAAAATTAAAAAGAAATAAAGAGTATTTAATGATAATTTTGAAGAAAATTAAGGATTTAAAGAAATTAAAAATAATAATAACAATAAAAGAATATATAATATTTGTTAAATTAGTAGTGGGGGTTCTGGCTCACTTTTCATATTGGTGGCAAATCGGTACTGGTTCACAACTACCAATAGCATGACGGTTTCTGGCTCACTTTTCATTATAGGCTTGTAAAAACCCTTGCTGTTGTTAACTATATGTTTTTTTAAATAAAATATAGTTTTTATTATTCTGTTAAAACAATAACTACACGTGTATATATTATTATAAATTTTATTTATAATTATGAAAAGACAAACTTATGATGATTGATTTGGGTAATATTATTCTGCGCGATATGTTGTTAATGCACAACAAACTTAGAAAAAAGTATCCACATTTGTGTAAAAGACAAAAGGAATATTGGGAAATTCGGTAACTAATATGAAAAATTTTATAGATAGAGTTGAAAGTTTGGGGTGTTTGAAAAAGATGAAAAATTGAAAAAGGAGTAATCTAAAAAGTCTGGTGTTAAAACCGGTTGGAAGACCTAGAAAGAAGGTATTAATACCAGTAACTGGTTAATTATAAATTTTCTTTTTTTTGTGAAAAATAAGTTAGATAACATTAAAATAATGGAAAAAATTGTCGTGCGATGTAAGCGGTTGCAAGAACAAAAGAATAATGCAAATCAATATTATGATCTTTGTAAGGATAATTGAAGCTGTTATTGGAGTGGATTTAAAAAATCTCACACCAGTACCAACAAATCCGAGTTTAATAAATACTAACAGATAAACTTAGGGAGGAAGATGGGCAAACATTAGTGAGGAAGAAAACATATAGAATATTTTAATTTTATTATTTATAGAGGTTCTGTATGGATCCCATCCAGTTTAAAACTCTTCGTTTATCGTATTATGCAGAATAGTTTCTAATTTTTTCTGTAGCTGTAGGTTTTCATGGTTCCGTTTTTCATTCTGAATCCTCTTATCATACCTCTCTCATATTTCGTGTGATTCAAGTGCGGCACGTAGAATCTGTCCCATGTTAGGTTTATTTTGTCTTGCAGAAAGAAAGTCCTTTTTGCAGAATGTTTGACTTCTTCGCCTATCTTTTTTCTGAACCATATAGCATTACTGGATAGGGCTATAGCGCGTATCGATCACCTTGTTATTCTAGTTTGAAAAAGTCCAGGCTCTCTATTGCTCCATTTCTCCACGCCAAACCAATTCTTTTTTATGTTCGAGAAAATCTTCGAGCATTTCCGTTATTATTGTATGTTATCCCCAGAGGACCATGACACCCATATATAAAACTATCTGTATCATTGAATCAGTTCAAAATCGCTCGATCAATGTATTTATCTAAAAGTCATAATATAATTGTAACATCTTAGTTTTTGCATATTGATTTACAGCAATTCACAAGTGAAAAGTGGACGATTCATCAGGGAGGTTGTAAGCCTGGAGATATTTCGTACGCATCTCCAATTTCTTTAATCGTTAAAATACGCAGATCGTGTAGTGCCGCTCCACAATTTTTCGTCTTTTTGTATATGTTGTGGTTTAGATGTGTTTCTGGTGTTCTATCATTTTCACAGCAAGAATTTCCTACTAATTTCATAATATCTGCCATTGCGGATTTGGAGCTGTCAACATCGCCAGTTCGGCCTTGCGGCTGTAACTTCTTTTGCCAAAACACTCAAATGGTTTTCCGGGAAGGTAGTTTTATTATTGTGTGAATGGCAATTATTTTCAACCCATGGTTTTAATACCATTTTTAAAAGTGGGGTAAATAATTATAAAACTTTTTTTAGCAGGACATTGCACCAACCAGCTTCTTTCCATCTCCTCTACGCGGACCTGTTTCTTTCAAACTAATCTAACATATGTTGGGAACTTCATTTTCCTCCCACAATCTATTTTGAATAATTGGTGACATTTCAGAATACGTTTCTTTTTAACTTGTGGGGAACTCTTATATCCACTTCGGCAACCAAACCACTTATCAGTTAAAACCTGTCTTGTAATAATTGTAATTCTTTTGTTCGAAACATGGGTGGTTGATTTTATAACCTTCCTCTCCACATGGCAGTGTTTTTGCAAGTGTGGATAAATACAAAGCGTTTGGTTCAAATCCCTAATATGAGTCACATTTTTTTCCATTCCCGTCTGGGTTTCTGGGGTTGATCTTATTCTAGATATACTCCTGCCTTTAATCTTGAAAATACAATTGATGGTCCACCAACGAGCGCTTTTTTCATTATTTGTATACTTCTTCAGGGGTGCATTACAGCGGTGGACAGATCGCGGTCCGTTATTTAGTCGTCTAAGGTGTTATGTAGTTTTTTATAGTTCCTCGAAGAATGTAACTGAAAGCTACACGGGAAGTGTAACGGCATCTTTAAACTTGTCTATACCTTTTGTTTCGTAAAAATTGAGACATTTTTTTTCTTGCCGCTTCTAGAGAAACGGTCTACGACAAGTCGTGTTATAATTTTTTAACCAATTCTTTAAAAAGTTTTCCATTTCCGCGTTTTTTGTATATGGGCGTTGCACTCTTCTAGCTCCTTCTCAGTGAGGGTTTTCTGGTGGGGCAAGTTTATTCGTCCAGAATTTAAATTCAGGTAAACCTCGTACGATAATTTATCTGGTGTGTCGAACCATTCGTATTATGGAAAGGAAAAGATTTTTCGTCTTTACATCCATATGCGCTAACCTTCTTGCGTAATCAACACCTTGGGGAAGGATAAATTTTACTTCTAGAAAGCGAAGCTTGGGCATGAATATTAAATAATGTTTGTTTTGATTTTTTTCCCACTAAAACTTTCTTTGTTTTATCTGCTAATATTTTTCAACCAATTGAATTTTTATACATTTAGATAGTATTTGCTGAGTTGATCCGTGAACTGGAACTTGGGTGGGTGATCCAATCTTGTAACCTCTTTTTGTTTTTTGTATGGAAAGATTATCAAATCTGACGGATTACCATATTTAGGGTTTTCCCCAACCTTTTCAACAATTTCTTCCGCTCTTTTTTCTAAAATTTCATAAACAATTAACCAATTTGGATGGATCTTTTTACATATGTGTTGTTATTCTGTTAGAAAGTGTATCGCCTATACCACCACTTGATTGGAACGGGGGTGTTTAAAATCTCTAAAAAATCTATATGTGGATTGGTTTCTCCGGTTTTATCAAATATGACTCAAATCGAATAATTCTGATATGGATAAAATAACAGTAGGCGGCTAGGGAAATCCTTGGCTTTCTGGTGCTTTATAGTCGTGTTCCCAAATAAACATTAAATTAACACGCTTTCTGAGTTTTTCGTCGGCTTTTAAAGTTTTTTCGTTATTTCTTTTTTAACCCTCTCTTTAATCTCTACAGTGTTTAGGGACAACGTGCCAATAAACATCCGTGAAAAACTGGTATATTGTATTAGTTTCTCGCAAAATCCATCAACCGGGATTTTTCAACTATCGTTCCCTCCATGTCCACAAACGCGCAGTATTGAATGTGTGGCCAGTAAAAGAATTTATCCCATTGTATTGATTTCTACTACATTTTGGTTTTGGGTATAAAATGCTTTTTCAAAGGCGGACACGGTCTATCTATTTTTTTTTCCTTCACAAATATTTTGGTTATTCCTTTACTACAGGTGTTTTTGTATGTCGGAGAAGGTTACGGCCTTTGAAAACCTTTGATCACATTCTGTACAACAGTAAATTTGGCAGGCTTTATCCATATCTGTAATAAGAATGCGTTGATCAATTATATACCCCTATTGTCATCTTTTTTGTTCCTATCTATTCATAGTGCGTGTGTACGTTTCTTAAAAACCATGTTCCATCTTCTGGTCGGTTCGTACGGTCTATTTCCTATTTTAAACACTTTTCTACTTTTTCAAATCTTCGATATGGTATTGAAACTCTGGTTTATTTTTTTCCACAAATTTAAAAATATTTAACTAATGTGATTCACGTGTGCTTTTCATGGATCTATCTACGCGTATTATCGTTAGAGTGTAGGGCTAATCACCTGAATAAACAGAGTTCGTCGGCCAATGTATCTAACGGTTTTATACTTCTTGTATCGCACATTCCGGCAGTTTTCCTCCTGATAGATTTTGGTTGTCATTTCATAATCTTTTATTTTGTGTGGATTTTTATTTTTATAGATGTACTACCCCATCTACAAAGGTCACTTGGTTATTCGGACGCGTTATTTTTATCTACGTTTAATGTTTCTTCTTCTTGATGCGAATAATAACTCATTTTTAACTCATCATAGCGTCTAAACCAGGGACTTCTTGAAAGTTTGTGAAAAAATTTAGCTTTTCGGGGTTTCTTTGAATCATTTTCCTCTATGTGTTGCAATGTGTAATAAATGATTATCTGAGATAAAAACTCCCGTGCTTTTTGCTGCAGAGGTTCTAAACTCTTTTATCCACCCTTCTGTAATTATTTTTTTGAAGTGTCTACCAGCGATATTGTGGTGGTTTCTGCGACCTTTTTTATCTTTTTTTCGTGGTGTTTGTAGTCTTCTAAAATATTCTCTCCTTCGAGTATTATTTTTTTAAGTAATTCGGTTTACGGTGTTCTCTTTTCTGCTTTTTTTTAGTAATATTTAACTTTTTATACTCATTTTAGCCTCATCATCAGTCCGTTGAATTAATTTGTTTACATATTTCTTCAGATTTTGGTTTCTATCCCTTTAAAAGCGCCCGTTGTATTGCCCTCGTAAAAAACTTTCATATATTCGTTATTTTTTCTTCTTCATAATTAGTCTGGTAAGTCCCTTTCTCTTAATCTGAGTGAAAAAAATACTCTCCCCAATTTCAGTTCAAACTCCTTTCTGCGCTGTGTGATTTTATTTTCACCCTGGACTATATCCACCAATCAGTGTGTGGGGTATTGCAGGGGTTTTTTGATAGACTGTTGTCATGTTTCTCTTTTTCAGATAACATTTTTTATATTGGTATATATAAATTATTATATTTTTTATTCTGAAATAGAAAATGTTAATAATTATTGGTTTTTTCGCACAACCCGTTGGGAGCTATTTTATTATAGTACATATATTTTCAAATATTTTTATAACCGTTTGTCTTATCCTTTCTGGCTTATAATGTCCAGGAGGCAAAACAGAACGAAGTGACTCTCTCTATACATCTGCAATCAGTAAATCATAAATGATTTAAAATTAATATGTTAAGTAATCAGTTATTAAGATCTATTTATTGTATAATATAATCATAGAAAACATACTGGTGAAGGCTGTACTGATCAATTAATGAATGTTTGTTCTGTAGCCTAGTTTCTTACACTAACTATAGTAACATATTTTGACCTGTATGGAAAGGGGGTGGGGGAGGAGAATTTCAAAATCCGACTGAATATTTATAGAAAAAATTAAGTACCATACTGGCCTTGGGTGCCAGATCATCACCTACTAGAATCACTAGAATCACTTAGGCCACACGCCCTAAAAGTTAATAGGATTAGTAATAATCTTTCTACCTTTCTAATAGGTGACATCTATGAAGCAAATAAAGCCGAAATTGAACTGTACGGTGGGCCTAATTAGGGAGATTCTGGCAAGGATGAATACCATCGGTTGTTAAAATTTACCCTATGATGACTTGACAAGCGCCCCCTCCAGACAACAAAGTGCCGATAAAATGCGTTCAGAATATGAATAGAAATCATTTTTATTTACTCCCCTTTCATCACCGGCTGTACAATTTAAACCATACAAATGTATTGAGATTCAGCTTGGCTTTTTATTTAGAAGACACCACTAGATGTTAAGTTTCCTATCCCCCTGTGACTCTAACAAACATTGCGATCCAGATAGGCACATGGACCCTTTCAATACTAAATAATGGAACAGATTTTGATATGTTAATTTTCGATTAATTGTCACTAAATGATTTTCGAAGTAGTCCATTATGACAAGAATGCCGCCACGGAGGAAGCACGTGGTGTTGTCGCGCCTGCCGAGGATTTGACCGTGAACATTACAAGTAAAATAAATTACCTTGACCTTCAGAATTTGGATGTGGGGGAGTGCTTAATGAGCATCACACGTAGTGAAACATTGATGTGAAATATTTATCACTGTTGGAAAGGGGTAAATAGAGATATTGTTTGAAAAACAAAAACTTTAAAACGAACATTTCTGTTACAAACCGGTGAACAGTACAAGTAATTAAAATGACCTTGACCTGAGGAATTTGGATGTGGGGTATGCGTAATGAAGCATCATCCTAGACAAACATTGTGTGAAATATTATCAATGTATGGCAAGGGGTTTAAAGAGGATAATGTGAAGAAAAAAAAACAACCTTTTAAGCATTTTGCCTTACAAAAAAAACGGACGACGCGGACGACGACGACGCGGAAAAAAAGCGCGACTATAGTCGCGCCTTCTGCTAAAGCAAGGCGGGACAAAAACGGTGTTGTTTTTTCCTTCTCCAAAAACTATGAAAATTACTTGTAAAAAAAGTGTTATATATCCTGATGAGTTGCTGGTCGCAAGCGGCTATCTGCTTTACACCGTTTGCAAATTCCATATAGAGGTTATGTTATTTTGAAAGGATTATGCTTGTTACAATAACATGCTATGACCTGGTGATAAATGTTTCAAACCAATTATATTCAACTGCATCCTTCACATTGCACACTGGCCTCCTAAATTGACAATAAGTAACACAGTCCTGCAGAGACCATCTGAGCAGATGGGTATTTGAAGCTAGAGCTTCGTTGTAATTACATTAATTAATATAGCATGAAGTGCATATGTACGTACATACCTATTTTTTATCGTAATACATACATGGGATGTGCAATCTTTTGAAATCAAAACAATTCAGCAGAGCTGCAGATATAAGCTGCGTATTTGCTATAAAAACACCCAATTAAAATTGCCAAAAACCCAATTGAAATCAGAAGTAGAAAGTATCAAAAAGCACTATAACAAATTTGTGGTTCCTTTATCATTGCTACAGAAAAATAACAATATAAAGACCACAAATATCGCCATATTTTTCTACTTTCCATGAAAACACATCTTGGTATTTCATTAGTAATGAAAATGCCAGACATGTTTTCATTTCGTGTTTCCTTCGACCTATCAATTCATGGTGAGTGATTATCTTGAAATAATTGCCCTCGTGATTGGGTCTACTGCTAAATTAAACTTGGTACGCTAAGCTCACTCGTTTATTTAGCGTAAAGGACACATCAATCACGAATTATTTCCGTTAATCAGTTTACCTGCGTTAAATAAAAGTATGTGTTGTCATTTACTAGATTTGTTAAATAATGAACAGTAATGATTGGCTGGTGGTTGATCTCAGTACAAAGCTGTGAATTAAAAAAGGATGGGTTTAAACAACTACTGTCGTTTTGTGTTAAACATGGTCATTTCTGAGGGCTACATTAAACACTGATAAAAAAAAGTAGTTTTTTATGCTTATATTCTTTTCGAGCAAAATTTCAGCAAGAGTCCAACCATTGACTTTTTACCATACAAAAATATGCTCCTTAATACCTCACCGTATTTTTTAACATTGGCTAAATGTTGAATATCGGATAAAAAAACATCATGTAAAAGGATAGGCTCATTTATTAATTTGCCAAATATTTATAATCGTGAAATAAATATTATTTTTTCTATATATAAGGGTTTTAGGGGGTGAAATAAATCGTTTGGTTTTGTCAAAACAGATTGTAGTACCCGTTATTCTGGGTGGTGCAAATTTTCTGAATGTAACCTCTTGGTCATGTTGCATTCGTCACAACAATCCGGTCCATATCAACATTTTAACATGGTTACATTTAGACACAAGCTGATGTCTAGTTACTTCTGGTACTGTGTGTGCTTTTTTGGTGCTGAAACATTGAACCTCTTTCCTTTTGTTCCATCTTCTTTTTGATATTCATAGAATCCATATATCTCGGGTGAATTGCTTGAGGAGACAAGCACTGGTGTATTTTTCATATGACTTGAAACCCAAGTTCAGTTAGTCACAAACTGTCACCACAATATATCCTTGCAACATTTGAACATTATCATTTATATGGCCAGTTGAATCTGGTATATGTATTCAGTGTAATATCACTGAAGAGAGCAGTTGAACAGTGATAGATGTATGCTGCTTTGCATCAACTTTCTAAGGTGAGAGTGTCCAACTCATGTTATTCAACCACTATTTCTCTTACTGCCTATCAACATGTACTTCTCATCAGTTGGGCACTTCGCTGTCTTGTTCTCATTTACTGTTACAGTGTACTTTCTGACCTGAAAATTAATAATTAAAAAGTGTATTATTATAACAGTAGATTTTGAGTATTTGCCAAGGGTCATATTAATGGGCGCATGAGTACATCTGTTCCAAATTGCGTGTGATGAAAATTGAAGCAGATCGAGCCAAGGAAACACAATGATAAGCCATTTAACTGGGAATGTTAAGGTTTCAAACGCACCAAGTCTGTGACCTTGACCCTGTGCTTTGCGGGGCTGGACGAATGTGGATTTGTCACAGGGCTGTAGAGGACCTATTGGAGCAATGCGGTGTGTGAAAGTTTAGTGTGGATGAGAAACGCGCATGTAGATTTGTCCCAAAGTGGACCAGTAAACAATTAAAGTGGAAAGCTTCGAACAAGGTGAAGGTCAAAGGTGAAGGTCGAAGTAATGGGTGTGGAGTTGTGTAAGGGCATGTTCATATGTATCATGTGTTATAATATTTAAGCGATTGGCAAAAGTATTGAGAATTATTGTAGGATTGAGAAACGTTGCAGAAGATTTGTCCCCAAAGTCCTAAATAAACATTTAAGTACGGGGTAGAAGAAAAGGTGAAGGTCAAAGGTGAAGGTCAAAGTACTGGGTGGTGAGTGTGTAGGGCATGTTCATATGTATCATGTGTATAAATATTTAAGCGATTGGCAAAGTATTGAGAAGTTAGTGTAGGATTGAGAAACGTGCACGTAGATATGTCCCAAAGTGCCAAGCAACATTTAAGTGGAAAAGGTCAAGGTCCGAAGGTACTGGGGGGGGGGGGTGGAGTGTGATTAAGCATGTTCATATGTATCACGTGTATTAAATAGTGACATAATTATTGTGAAGCCATGTAAAAGTTACTAAAGAATATGGTAATATCGGGGGGACGGACGGGTACGGGGACAGACTGCCGGTAACACTTATATGCCCCGTACCTTTCGGTAGCGGGAGGGCATCCATCACAATATCTGCCTCATTTGCATATGAAAATAGGCCTAATACTAACAGTAAAATAAATATTACTAAATGATTACCGTTATTGTATAGAGGTTACTGTAAATTTTTAGAACTGGTAGATAGCGACACAATTTACACTTATTTAATCCCTTATAAGAACCATTTTGTGAATACCATGTGAAGATCAAAAAAGGCCCTGGTCCACGGTTTAATGGGGGCATCAGTGTGTTTCAAAGGCTACATGTATCAGTAATATTAACGTTATATATGATGATGAAGAAAATGGTCAATGTGTTTCTGCAATGAGTGTGTTCAAAATGCTTAGATGTATCAAGCGACCAATTATTGAAGCAATACGTAAAGAACTAAATATATCATGATAAAGAACTTGTACAATCGTTTTTTGACATTTGCGACGATATAGTAGCGCTTTGCTAAATCAGCGGGCGAAAAAAATCATGAGCTGTTGCATTTACAGTGGTATGTAAAACATTTTGCGGCTTAAAGTGTCGAGTCCAAAGCAAATCTCACACGCTTTTTAAACGGTTTTCAACAATCTTTAAACAGGAATCCAAAGGATTTACAGTAAACTTCACAGGCCCATCGGTTTTAATTACTTACGACCAATTTAAAGTTGGGGTCTCATTGTTCGGCTTTCATCGGTATAAACTACATATGAATAACAATGGCTTATAAAATTTGGTCGGACACGGCTCTCCTCGTTCATAACAAATATAAATGTTTTAAAATGTAAATTGCCTATGCATTCTATGTATTTCTGCAGGTAATGATTAATTCTTAAATGATCATATGAACTGTCACTACAATATTGACATTAGACACTATGCTATTTCAGCAAAGATAACAATTACTTCTCAGATGAAAATGTGTATTTTCCGGCAAAAATATTTACATTATCGTTAATAAAATCGCGAATTTTGTTAGGATACGAGGTGTGTCCGACCCAAAGTTAGAGCCTTGTTTTTCATACATGTATGTAGTTTTACCGATGAAAGCTGAAATACGCCAAATGCCTGTGCATATGTTACATATATGTTAGGCACTCCATTTGCTTTATAGGAATTAAATAAGTGTGATAATAGTGTAACTATTCCACCAGTTTGAAAATGACGAGTGCCGTCTATACATAATCAGACATAATCATTGGTAAAACCTGTTACTAACAGTGACGATGTTTGTATAATGTATATGGTTGCTATGCCAATGAGGCAGGAAATTTCAAAAAGTGATTTTGCACAACTATTAGCCATATGTTATGCAAGATTCGCTTTGTTTTATAAAGTACATGTGTTGACATGCATACAAAAACGTTTATTTAACTAGACGGGAGATTTATTATCTAGAAATAAATGCCCTTGTGATTGCGTTCTACTGGATAAACAAAACTGGGTTTGATACGCTCACTCGTTTGGTTTTGACGTAAGGATAAAATCTTGGTGCATTATTTCACGATAATCAACTACTGGTTAAATTAACGGGTATGTCATTCATGATTGCAAAATTTATGGGAATGATTGTGGTTGTCATGGTGAGGGTCTTAAAACATTCTGAGAGGGAGAGATGTTTGGCAAGGACAATTTGTAAGGAATGTGGATGAGATTGCCAGAACAAAATGTTGGCCAAATCACGGTGGGTTATTCAGAATAATAAAGTGGGGTGGTGTGATGTAATGCACATATCTCTGCTTTATATGGCAACGGAGGTGCTCTATATCTTATGTAGTGCAATGTAAATTAGAGTAGCTTAGAAAATCGCGGCTCTAGATTGTGTTTTACTATTTCATCTGTCTTTTAATATTTTCTGTATCGGATGAGCTGTGGTTTTCTAGCTATTAATAGAGTTATGAACTCAGAACAGATGTGATTTGTGATGTACCCCGTACTAATCCACAATGAAGGTTACATCCACAATATAGAGATAGATAGCCGTGCAGGACTGCGAAAGAAGAACAATGTTTTCTTTGTGTGCGAAGTCACACTGTGTGTGTGTGTGTTGGGGGGGGGGGGGGACTATGTGTGTGTCATCAGTGTAATTAAAATAAAGGGGGCTTGGGATGGGCGGTTGTTATATTCCTATATTATATAAATGCACCCCATGATTATAATAACTTTCAATGCTTACGAATCGTAAACACAACCAGTCAACATAGCCTCAGGTCACAGCAGGCGATGCCTGATAGTGCAGGTCCAGTGCGGCCTTTCTTTCCTTCTTTTCCCGCTCCTGAAAGATGTGTTGTAAACAGAAAATTGTTTTCCGCTGACCGCCGACTAAATTTTATGACAGTCGCGGCAGCAAACGCTTTCAATTATCGTTAAATTAATTACATTTTAACTTGCGATGTTCCCGCGATCTAGCAACATATACGGCTCACTTGATTTACAATTTCAACTGTCCGGGTTACTCCGTGGTCGGGCGCGAGTGTTACGATACATATTATTTTAAAAATGAAAAATTGTCTTTTATTGTTTTACTTGGTTTAGCCAAAATACATTTTTATAATTGCACCTTTGTTACAATTTATTTCTAGAACGGATCTAATACGCAATCCGCTACGAAAAACACCAACACTTGTTTACTTGATTTGAGGACAGTCATCCAAATCGTGGATGTCAGAAAAACAAGTGTACCATACGCTGCGATCCGGTCGCTCTCCAACAGCAGCAACCAGAAACACGACCGTACAATTCACTGCGGATTGGTCTCCCAAGCCTGCCGTATAACATATTCTATTTTGTAAATCAGGCAAAAAAATCAGGGCGTCGATAACGACGACTTTTTTTTAAAGGCCCGATGGGTGGTCAAAACTTACCTGTATCGCAAGCACCGGGCTTTTTGAACACGGTAAAACGGCTCTGTGGACGCTGATTAATGTATTTTTTAACAAGAATCAACGTAAATTGTTTACAGTCAGGTTGACGATTTCTATAATTTTCAAGGGATTTGAATAGGCCTGTAGATTTACTTGTTGCGGCACCTTGTATCTTTACAAGTAACAACAGACTATCAGATTAGTTGTTCCCATCCACATGTGGCTGTGATGGAAAAAACGGGGCAATATGGGATTATGAATTGTGTTTCTGATCAAATAGCAAACTCGTGTAGCTATGGTTTTGTATTGCTTGTTAGGATGCAATGCGGCTGTTTCAGTGATGGAATGGCGACAGTGCTGATCCTGATCATATGTGCGAATACACGGCTAATTTAGATCTTTAAGGCCGGTAAATTAAAAAACGACAAGCCTCCCGATTTACAAGGTGCGATGATCACTTGTTACAAAACAACAACGCCGCCCACTCCAAAGTAGTATTATTTGATATTTTCTTAATATAATATGCCAGGATTTTGATGAAATATGGCGCAGCAAACGCGTCTTCATTGAGCTTGCATTTGGTGGTTGGTCTCGGGAGTTGGAGACTTTATGTCGTTTTTGCCGAAGAATCGATTTCCGTGTCGGGAGACACGGGAATCGCATTCTTCCCAAAAACGACAGAAGTTTGGGCGAAAAATCCAGTGACCACCAAAATTGCAGGTTAACAAGACGCGTGTCTGATGCGCCCCTATTTCATCAAAATCCGTTACGTAATAAGGGACACTATAAAAGAATACGTTACTTTGAATCGGTATTGTGTTGATGTTGTTAGTACCGCGTGATCATACACCTGATTTCCCCAGTCAACAGCCACAAATGATTTGTGCACATGTTTGTTATTCCCGATTCGATAGTCATTGGACCTGTGCGACAGTAGTACTGAATTACATAAACTCGAATTGCATTACATTGCATTGGCTTACATAGCGTTTATGACGGTAGTGTATTTTTATTCTTTCTTTGTTTACGGTTTACTTACTTAATTGTACAAAATACACTCTTCATTAAATGAGTTTATGATAATATGTTTGCTTCATATTATCATATTGTACAATTTTCTATCAAAAGTTGACGAAATTTTCAGAGCAAATGCGGAATTCCGCATTTGCTCTGAAAATTTCCTGAACTTTCGACGTCATTTACAGAAAATATCACAATTTCTGTAAATATTTTTCATGAAATTACGGACATCTTCTTAGGTACAATCATAGGTGACGGGAAAAAAAAATCACATGACGGGGTGTATATATAAGCATATATACATAGTAACACAGGACTATCAGATTAGTTGTTGTTCCCATTCACCTGGTGGGTACACTAAACAATATAGCGAATTATGAACGTTCAACGCAATGTTTGTATATTTTAGTACTCGAAAACGTAAACGTTATCTTACAGTCATGCGAATTCCAACATATTTTTACCGTTGACTGTTGTGTAGCGATAAGTGCATTTTATAATATTTTTATAAATATAAATTATTTATATATTTTAAAGAGAAACAACGTGCATTATAATGCGGCGCGATAAGAGCGATGAAATTGCTATTGTCTGTTTCACGAAGCTGCCCAAATTTTGCGGCCATATAATACAATTCAAAACAAATGTTTTTTTTTGATAATTATTAAACTAAGTAAAATTTAGGAATGAGCCTTCTTTTTATTTCGTGGAAATTTGGTCAAAATATTGATTTTATTGCCGGTTTTTTTGACTTCCTACCACAACTCCTCTACCTCTTTTTTCCCTTAGTTAAATTCCCATAGAGAACAATTTCAATTAAAGCAATTTAAAACCAATATTGGACCAGTTTCACGAAATAAAAAAGGTCATTCTTAAAAATTTTGATAAATTTAACATTATCCAAAAAAATATTGTTTTTGCATTGTCAAAATAGCCGTAAAATTTGGGCAGGTTTCGTGAAAAAAGACAGTAGGTTAAATTAACCGTCTCATAACCTATAGTAAAGTGCTACGAAAGTAGTACATGGTCCTGGTATAACGTATGCCTTTCCGTTTTCAGAAAACGCAGTACCAGATTCAGAATGGCAGATGTACGAAAACACCCCTACATGACTGGACGCCAAGCTGCTTTACCGGTATGTATCTCAACGTCTTACCTGTCGGCCAATTGTTTACACAAAATATTAATCGGTTCTGACAAAAACATTGCTATGGCGTCGTTATAGCCAATTTCCTTAAAATTCATATGACACACGTTGTAGTAATATATTTCTTAATTTAGCAATTCGATTGGCTAGCCGCATCACCGCGGGCTAGTGGGCCGTTTTGTACGTGCATGCGGCCGACCGACCGACCGACCGGACCTACTGACTAACTTACCCACCCACAACGTTTGTTTCTTGTATTGCACACTTTTTACATTTAGATGATCCCTTCATGGGAAATCTGTATTTCGGATCGAGCACAGCCTCACTGGAAGCGAGCAGCTATCGGATGGTAGATGGTAACATCACGACCTACGTCACGGTCACGAGGGAGAAGTCGTGTCTACCGATTGGCCAATGGGCTTATGGTCAGAGCCATGGAGGTAAATACACAACGGGTGCGAAGTCGGGTTGGGAAAATTTACAGAAAGTTCTAATGGGTAGATGGGCATCGCTTGTAAAGTGGGTACGAAGTCGGATTGGGAAAATCTACGGAAAGCCCAAATGGGTAGCGGAGCGTCCCTTGTAAAGTGGGTACGAAGTCGGGTTGGGAAGATCTACGGAAAGTCCGAATAGGTAGAGGGGTGTCCCTTGTAATGTAGGTACCAAGTCGGGTTGGGAAGATCTACGGAAAGTCCGAATGGGTAGAGGGGCGTCCCTTGTAAAGTGGGTACGAAGTTGGGTTATTAAAATATACAGAAAGTCCGAATGGGTAGAAGGGCATCCCTTGTAAAGTGGGTACGAAGTCGGGTTTGGAATATTTGCGGAAGGTCCGAATGTGTATAGGGGCGTCCTTTGTAAAGTGGCTACGAAGTCGGGTTTGGAAAATGTAGGCTACGGAAAGTCAGCATCAATTTTGTCAACAAAATTCATTTTTGTGCCACAAAATTCAATTCTGTGTCACAAAATTCAATTCTGTCAATTCTGCACACGCATGTAAGAATGACTACCATTGGTCAGAAACTGCACTGGAGAAATGGGTCACGGTCGCCGATCTACACATTCAATGTCGATGATTCATTTCTCATTCTGCCGACGATTCATTTGGCCTAAACACACAGATAGAACTGTATATTAAACATATAGCGTTTAGGGGTCATTTCACTCACCGCCTGTAAAAGCATAAACATTGGAATCACACATTGAGTTACAATGTCTTTGACGACTGGATCATGCCGTCTTCTCACCAACTTGTCAACACCCGGTGACCATTTCGTTTTTCTGACAGGAAAGGAAACATGACAGCGGGGTCAAAAATCATCACGTCACAACAGACGCAGAGCCGCATCACACTTCATTTACATGTGTCCTGCCACACAAAAAAATCCATTCCAAACTGCAGATATTGGCTGTGTACTAGAGCCCCTGTGTAAACACTGTCTCCACATGCATTAATAAACCACATCAGTGCACCCGAACCTGCCTCAAAGCACCTGCAACACAAACATATGTATTTTTCTCCGGACTATTTTTTGAGGGTACCGACCCGGAAGCAGTCTATCTGTGTACTGAGGTCTGTCAGAATGGGGCAAATGTGAAAAAAAAAATAATATAAGCTCAGACATATCAAGTAGCCAGTTTGCAATGAGAACCAAGTGGCTTTTATGAAATCTGCCACTCTGCGACTAAAATGTGCACACACGAATCAAATGATGTAAATCCCGCATTCTCATGTTCCGAGGGCACGGCCGAGGCAATGCTACGTCTGTTCGTAAAAATAAAAAATCCATATCTCATGCAGTTTTTGGACATTTTGTAATGAAATAAAAAGGACTGGACAGGCATTTGATGGTACTATTGTGCAGAATGTGAAATATTAATACAGGCCTTTAAAAACAATGGACAATTTCCGAAAATTAAATAAATTATTAAATTTTAAATTAAAATTTTAAAAGAATGTCGGAACCAAATGCGAGCACTTTTTTTCAGATATATTTTCCATATGGTGCCAATATTGAACTAACAAGTACCAAATGTTACATGTGTCACATATTCAATCATCTAGGACAGCAAGAGAATGAAGCTATGCGATGTAAAACAACACTATGGATATTTATGTTATGATGTTTCGTGCATTGTCGGGTCACCAGTCACGAGTCACATTGTCTGCATGCACGACCAACACTAGCTATGTGCCAATCTGCCTCATGTACCGAGTGTTAACCCTACATAGGTAAAAAAAAAAAAATTCTAATATGGCGTACATGTAATTTTTTTTTATACTTTCTATGCTGCTTTAACTGGTGTTCGGCATGTTTGTCCGCAGATATACCACCAAGACTAGACTCAAACCCACAACATTAGCAGTGGTGTGGCAACACAGGCAAATGCATTTGCTAATCTGACCTGTGTGGCATGCAGCTATTGCATGTGTATTGCAGACTACAAACACAGCTTGCCCATGCAGCAGGGAGATAACCACTGCAGGTGAAGTGTATTACTATTGCAGGAGTTGATGTTTCAGAGACCAATTTGCTGCACAAGTGTGCAGTCTAATCTGGGTCTACACTATTGGGTACAAACAACATTCTGGCACTTGATATTTCTGCATAGCAAACATTGTAGACCCTGCTGACGATTTGACCAAGGTAGATACCTGCATGATAACCCGGATGATAGATGCGACTGTATCTTGCTACGCCGACGACCACTCCAAATGTGCTCCGGACTCCGTCGTTTGCGCTGGCGATGAAACCGACAACTGGCGGGCGGGCACGTTCGAAGTTCCTGGGCCCAAATCAGCTGCCACCACTGCAAATGAATGAAAGCGACAGTCAGCTGATGAGAGATATACTTAAAATGAGGCTGAGCGATCAGGCATTCAACATGACACGATACGGCTTATACAACGTAGAAGAATGAAGCATTCGACCGATCATGTGGAGTAAACCTGCCGAAAAATGTAAACTATTCGCGAATTTCACAGCGAGGGTATCATGAACAATACTGAACTATAACTGTGGCATTGCAGACTCTATACGACAAAAGCGGAGTCGCATATCGGGAGGGCGCTCGACTTCTCTGCACCTGCAAACACTGCATTGAACCGTCTGAACACCGAGTACAACTTTCACAGAGACTATAGTAAGCGGCCAGAAGTTATTCGAAGGCGTCATCTGAAAAGAGGCTACGTGAAGAAGGCACATTTCCAGTACAAGCAAGATGGGAGGATCTCGGACTACAGGAAATGACAACTAGACAATGTGGATCACAGCTACTCTAAAGGACAGACGTTGCCACAGGACGAGGATGAGATGCCGTCAACATCAGGAGATGCATAGGGGATCCCATGACTGCGAGACGGGGTATTCCTTGCTGCATGGCTGACAGTATTATCTGCCTTGTAATTAGTACTGACATGGAGACACTGTCAGTTAGGTAGCGGGTTATTTTGTTTGCGAGGCAGTGGCTGTGTGGTTTTAACAAACATCGCCAGTCATTATCAGCAGACGATTACCCATACCCAAATGCTGCAAATGGGATCCACAAACTGAATATAACATTGAATGTCAGTAACAAGGAGGGCATTATGGAATTTGCAACCGGCCAGTGTAGATCCAGATGAGCTTGCACTATTTCACCGAGTGATATATATGAAGTGCGTGTTTCGACGACCAAAGTAGATTAACCAAAACTTTTGCTGGGTCTGCACTGGTTGCAAACTCAATAAGGTACCTTTTCTACAATTGCATGTACATGATCACTGCATGCTGTCTGTTTTTGCATGCCGGTTACACATGAAAGCAATGGAAACATGTTGATTACTTATCTACTTACTACAACATCAAATTTACCAGGCAGTCCGGATAGGCGCCATGGCCGACACAACAGCCATTCTGGAAACACAATTTTCTGCTATTATTTGTGGCCCGAGTCTCAAGGCTGAGATGTTCTACATTAATACAAAGTTTATTACCACAATCTACAGTTGCAGCCACATGGATCCGACCCTGTGCAGCCATTATTACCACTCTGTGGACATTTTTATTATGCCACACGCCCGTCTCGGGGTCACGGTATGAAAATACACCATAGCGACCCTTCTTCCATAATGGGCCTGTCCATAGCTGGCAGGTACCATTTTCGGCTACTACAACTGTTCACAGCAAATTTTTTTTCATTCACTCCTAAACAAAAGGCATCCATCTTGATGATGTAACTGGAAATGTACATGCCCAGCTGTCAATCAGTGTTCTAGAACAACATTGAAACATTGCAATTTCTGCAAAAAATAAAAAAATGCAACAATCCTGCAATAAAATGCATTTAAAATGATGAAAACAGAAACAAATACTGTTAATTACACTGGCCTCTAACTTCGTAGGCCCTACAGACTAACTGCTGAAATTTTATTTCATCTGGCTGCAGAACTTTTTGTCAATGTTGATTTTGCTGTCAAACATGGCTGCTCTACAGGCCTAAACACACAGATAGAACTGTATATTAAACATATAGCGTTTAGGGGTCATTTCACTCACCGCCTGTAAAAGCATAAACATTGGAATCACACATTGAGTTACAATGTCTTTGACGACTGGATCATGCCGTCTCTCACCAACTTGTCAACACCCGTGACCATTTCGTTTTTCTGACAGGAAAGGAAAACATGACAGCGGGGTCAAAAATCATCACGTCACAACAGACGCAGAGCCGCATCACACTTCATTTACATGTGTCCTGCCACACAAAATAATCCATTCCAAACTGCAGATATTGGCTGTGTACTAGAGCCCCTGTGTAAACACTGTCTCCACATGCATTAATAAAAAACCACATCAGTGCACCCGAACCTGCCTCAAAGCACCTGCAACACAAACATATGTATTTTTCTCCGGACTATTTTTTGAGGGTACCGACCCGGAAGCAGTCTATCTGTGTACTGAGGTCATTTCTCATTCTGCCATTTTGCTTCAACTATCTCCAAACAGTCAAACGTGGACAAACTCATTCGTATTTAAACTCATTTGCGTTATAATTGTACACATAATTCATGTACATGTAGATCTCCCGCGAGTACTGACGTCATGTATTGTGTATCGCAAGGTACATCTGCTCCAGTTAAATCAATAATACACGCTCTGTGGCCTGTGTTCTGACTGCTGTCTGTGTTTATAAACAGAATGTGTATTGGGGCCATTTGAGGAAACCATTTGTAGTATTTGTGTAGATACCATGGATACTAAGATGGTGTATACTGTAAATAATGCATGTAGACACATAGTTGCGAACACGTAACTTCGCAACTAGTAGACACAGATCCAATACCATTTGTTTCACAAGGTTAGATCTACTGTTAGAATACGACGTCATCTAATGTCATTTTCGAGCATAAAACGTTACCTGATAAATAGAATACCAGGCTAGTGTATTTTAATATCAAGTTTATCAGGCTCGGCTCGGAAACGGTAGGAATTCCTCGGCAAGCCTCGGAATTCCTACGCGTTTCCTAGCCTTGCCTGATAAACTTGATATCCAAATACACTAGCCTGGTATTCTCTATATATGGGCCTGCTCTCAGTCTAGCTATGTCCGGCTACTTATGTTTGACCCTGTTTACATAATTGAGGGAAAATTCTGAATATTTTTCTTATTTCTCCTTCAAAGTATATATGCTTATATGGTGTGACCACTCATTTGTAATCATAATATAACCAAAATAACTATCCATAAAGAAGTATGATATTGATATATTGGGTTATATTTTCGCATTGAAATATTTAAACCTGCAAGTGTACTCCACCATCTAGTAAAATGGACTAAGACCGATCTCAACCAATACACTAGCCTGGTATTCTATTTATCAGGTAACGTTTTATGCTCGAAAATGACATTAGATGACGTCGTATTCTAACACTAACAGTAGATCTAACCTTGTGAAACAAATGGTATTGGATCTGTGTCTACTAGTTGCGAAGTTACGTGTTCGCAACTATGTGTCTACATGCATTATTTACAGTATACACCATCTTAGTACATGTATCCATGGCATCTACACAAATACTACAAATGGTTTCCTCAAATGGCCCAATACACACATTCTGTTTATAAACACAGACAGCAGTCAGAACACAGGCCACAGCGCGTGTATTATTGATTTAACTGGGGCAAATGTACCTTGCGATACACACTAAATGACGTCAGTACTCGCGGAGATCTACATGTACATGAATTATGTGTACAATTATAACGCAAATGAGTTTAAATACGAATGGGTTTGTCAACGTTTGACTGTTTGGAGATAGTTGAAGCAAAATGGCAGAATGAGAAATGAATCATCGGCAGAATGAGAAATAAATCATCGACATTGAATGTGTAGATCGGCGACCATGACCCATTTCTCCAGTGCAGTTTCTGACCAATGGTAGTCCTTCTTACATGCGTGTGCAGAATTGACAGAATTGAATTTTGTGACACAGAATTGAATTCTGTGGCACAGAATTGAATTTTGTGACACAGAATTGAATTCTGTGACACAAAAGTGAATTTTGTGACACAGAATTGAATTTTGTGGCACAAAAATGAATTTTGTTGACAAAATTGAGCCATGTCCCACTTGGCGCCCCGTATGTCCTGCATGGCGCCCCGTAATAGGCGCGTCCCTTGTAAAGCAATTGTCTCACATTTGTCTGCTATTTAGAGACATGTGGCTAGCGTGAATAGAGAAATCGAGCTTATGGGATTTGCGGGCGGTGTAGATCCAGGTAAGCATCCGCACAGTCAGATAAAGATCTGCACTGTTCGCCATTCCATCAAGCATACTTCTAACAAAGGATAGAGATCGGTAGCACGCTACATGAGTATCAGAGCTAGACTGGTTACCAACCCCAAGACGTTATTATGTCCTCTATGCGATAGCAAGGAGGGCATATTGCTTTGCTCTTGAGGTTCCGTACTTCCGTCCGTACGTACGTCCGTCCGTGTACATTTACGTAGAAAAGTCGAAAGTTTGTATTGCTTGAATGATTGCTTTAATATTTGGACAGTTCATTCACCTGAATATGTGTGACGCACTCGCACCACCAATGACATGTCCTTGACTTGTGTGACCTTCGGAATTTTGTTACGTCGAAACGTTTATAAGAGTGTATCCATCATCAGATCATGTAATATCTTCAATATTACTTGAAGGATTGTTTTAATATATGGACCCTTTATTCACCTGAACATGTGAACATTCACACCACCAATGACATGGCCTTCACCTTTGTGACCTTCCAAATGGTGCTTAAGCAATTGTTTGTACGTCAACAAGTTTGTAAGACTTTCTCAAATAACTTTTGTGTAAATTTAATGGTTTCTGTTTTTAATCACAATGTCTAGTTAGAGACCAGTATGCCATGCGGGCATGTCCATGTTTTACAAACATAATTTCAAGTTTATCCAGTCTCGGCCACATATGCCTATCTTGTTGCCGAATAATTGAATACGAATAATTGAATACTGTAATTGTCAGTAACATTCCCGAACAATTGCATCAAGCACGTGACTGACCGAACACGTGACATTAAAGGTTTGAATTCGTGTCTGATCTGAGATGATGTCTCAGATATCCAAAACATTATAGGAATGGATGGCCTTTTTGTGAAATTTATCGGGGTATAAACTTGGAAAAGTCGCGGGAATACTGGACGAAGCTATAAAAAATAACAATTTAAAAAAAAAAAAAAAAAAAAAAAAAAAAAAAATATTTTGTTTTTTCGAAAATTGTAATTTGTTTAAGGCCTCGTCCAGTATTCCCGCGACTTTTCCAACAAAAAGGCCATTCATTCCTTATAATTCCAGCATTTGAAATACATTCATCAAGAAAATGTGTTTATTTTCCGTTTTCTTAAGAATTATTTTAACTGCGCCAGACGGTTACGGAAAGTAGTTAGGCATTGGAGTTTACTGGGATATAAGTTTTTGACAGAGACTTGCTACGGACCAATCAAATGTTAGGGAATTGTGTAAATATTGTTGTGCTGGAATTATATCATAATATTGGTCCGTCGCTACCCACCCAAAGTGTATGGTGTTACCACTCAGTTGAACCGCCTCGCCGAGACGGACCAACTATATATATGGTTCGACCATGTCCAGTCGTAGGTAAACGTTTGCCGTGGCACGAGGGAACTGTTTGAAACCCAAGGCCGTAGGCCGCGGTTTGAAACAGTTCCCGAGGGGCACGGCAAACGTTTACCCACGGCTGGACATGGTCGAACGTTACTGTTACATTTCCGTCGGCGACAATCATGTTAACGGACATTACTATTTATTCTCTGTATTTATTTTTTGATGTGCAATGATCATACTTTATAATCTGTCGAAAATATTATTTGTTCATGTTCAGGTGACGCATTTAATTAGTATAAATAATTAAAAATTATCATGCCTCATTTGCATATTAAAATAGCCTGATACCACCGCGCGTCACTATCAGTAAAATAAATATTACTAAATGATTATATCTGTATAGCGGGCACTCGTAACTTTTAGAACTGGTGAAATAGTGACACATTTACACTTAGTTAATTCCTATAAAGAACATTTTGTGCCTACTGAGTGGGCATGCACCTTTAACACGTCGAATGCCTGCGTTCACGTGTTATGTCTTTCTTTGTACCATTGCGTCCATTGTGGACCATTTTGGATCTTTGCGCTTATATTTCCAGCTCCGTTGTCAATGTCGCTAGGGTTCTCCAACGTCACCAGGTTTATTCCCGACCCCAGCGTATTTGACGTACCCGCCATCTGTAACACGGTACCGCTAATAGGCCAGGTACTGTCCTGCTAACTCTTGGAATGCTACTCACGAAAGTGTCGTCTGCCGTTGCTTTATATGTTCTTTCTCAATACAAACATGGTTTGACAACACTTTAGAATCATTTCCAATCGAAATGATTCTGAAGTGCTGTCAACCCATGTTTTGATTACACAAATTGAAAGTAGAAGACAACAGTTAATTCAGCTATGTAAGGGTAAATATGCACCAGCAGTCTGCTGTGACTGGAGAAATGGGGCTTATGTGATTTGTGACCAAGTATCGTCATATCAAATAACACACTACTGAAGCCTGATAACGATATAGTAGGCACAACATGTTCTTTATATCAGATGCATCATCCGAGACATGTTCTGGCGAAATAAAACTGTGCAGATGCACAGGCTGGTATTCGATTACTACACTGTTTACAAACTATTTTCCATAAATGACGGCAAAACGTTCAGAATAAAATGCCGCATTTCCTACGAAAATGTCGTCTTGACGTCATTTACAGAAAATATCTCAGTTCGTATATTATTATTCATAAAAAATCGCTCATGTTCTAAGGTACCATCTCAAACGGCTTGGTTCTTAACCCTTACACTGCTGAATTAAATATTGTCGTCTGCTGATTATTTATTTATTGTTTTCCATTTTTATCAACAAAAAAACATAGTTTGTCAGCACTTTAGAATCATTTCCAGTGGAAATGATTGATTCTAAAGTGCTGCCAAACCATGTTTTATCGAGAAAAAATACAGAATACAAGACAACAACAGACGACACTTTTCGTTTCCATCGTCCTAAGTGTTCAGGCAGAAAACTTTCGTCAGTGTGTATTATACGCTGTATATTTTGTAGGTAAAATAGGCACAAATTGAGGTTAGAAAACACTAACTAAATGATTACAATTATACACGTATTTAAATCCTACAAAGAACAGTTTGTGCTTACTGAGTGGGCATGTACCTTTAAACTCATTTCACTTTCACAGCTCTGTCCATTTGCGTGGAGGTTGAGAATTAATATAAGTTACTATACGATTCTAAAGCTTTTCTGACTTGCAGATGTATTGTAGTAAAAAAAAACTGCCACACCAAGAGCTAATCAGGAGCTAGTTGCAGCCTGTAACTATGTGACCCTCCCGTACCGTACGTACCAGGTACGGACGGTACGGGATGGTCACAGAGTTACAGGCTGCAACTAATCAAGAGCATGCAGTATTGAACTCATATGTAGATGTGACTGGAGAAATTGGGCTTGCTGATATTTGTGACCATTGTAGCCCCTGATCAAATAGCACACTCCTGTAGCCGCATAACTATCTATATAGCTTATTAGCAGCATGTAATATGTTTCATTGGTGCGGATGCACAGGCTGATCTGGATCTTCACTGGTGGAACATCCCATAAGCCCCATTTCACAACCGCATACAGTGGAACCTGTCTAAACCGGACACCCTGGGGTCACCAGGGTGTCCGGTTTAGACAGGTACCAATGTCATTGAACGCTCTATGAACACTGGGGGTCCACAGGGTGTCCGGTTTAGACAGGTACCAATGCCATTCATTGAACGCTCTCTGCACACTGGGGGTCACCAGGGTGTCCGGTTTAGACAGGTACCAATGTCATTGAACGCTCTATGAACACTGGGGGTCCACAGGGTGTCCGGCTTAGACAGGTACCAATGTCTTTGAGCGCTGTATGAACAATGGCGGTCCACTGGATGTCCCGTTTAGACAGGTACCAATGTCATTGAGCGCTGTATGAACACTGGCGGTCCCCATGGTGTCCGGTTTAGACATATACCAATGTCATTGAACGCTCTATGAACATTGGCTGTCCATAGGGTGTCCGGCTTAGAAAGGTACCAATGTCATTGATCGCTGTAAGAACATTGGCGGTCCACATGGTGTCCGGTTTAGACATGTACCAATGTCATTGATCGCTGTATGAACACTGGCCCGATCCCCAGGCTGTTCGGCTTAGACAGGTACCAATGTCTTTGAACGCTGTATGAACACTGGAGGTCCCAATGGTGTCCGATTGAGACAGGTACCAATGTCATTGAATGCTCTATGAACACTGGCGGTCCCCAGGGTGTCCGGCTTAGACAGGTACCAATGTCATTGTGCGTTGTATGAACACTGGGAGTCCCCAGTGTGTCCGGTTTAGACAGGTACCAATGTCATTGAGCGCTCTATGAACATTGGGGGTCCCTATGCTGTCCGGTTTAGACAGGTACCAATGTCATTGAGCGCTGTATGAACTCTGGCGGTCCCCAGGGTGTCCGCTTTAGACAGGTTCCAATGTCATTGAACGCTCTATGAACACTGTGGGTCCCCAGGGTTTCCGGTTTAGACAGGTACTAATGTCATAGGGCGCTGTATGAACACTGGCTGTCCCCAGGGTGTCCCCAGGGTGTCCGCTTTAGACAGGTACCAATGTCATTGAACGCTCTATGAACACTGGCGATCCCCAGGCTGTCCGGCTTAGACAGGTACCAATGTATTTGAGTGCTGTATGAACACTGGGGTCCCCAGGGTGTCCGGTTTAGACAGGTAATAATGGCATTGGGCGCTGTATGAACACTAGCTGTCCACAGGGTGTCTGGCTTAGACAGGTACCAATATCATTGATTGCTGTAAGAACATTGGCGGTCCCCAAGGTATCCGGTTTAGACAGGTACCAATGTATTTGAGTGCTGTATGAACACTGGTTTAGACAGGTAGCAATGTCGTTGAACGCTCTATGAACACTGGGGGTCCCCAGGGTGTCCGGTTTAGACAGGTACCAATTGAGCGCTGCATGAACACTGGCTGTCCACAGGGTGTCCGGCTTAGAAAGGTACCAATGGCATTGATCGCTGTAAGAACATTGGCGGTCCACATGGTGTCCGGTTTAGACAGGTATCAATGTCATTGAACGCTGTATGAACACTGGCGATCCCCAGGCTGTCCGGCTTAGACAGGTACCAATGTATTTGAACGCTGTATGAACACTGGGGGTCCCCATGATGTCCGGTTTAGACAAGTACCAATGTCATTGAATGCTCTATGAACACTGGCGGTTCCCAGGGTGTCCGGCTTAGACAGGTACCAATGTCATTGTGCGCTGTATGAACATTGGGGGTCCCCAGGATGTCCGGTTTAGACAGGTACCAATGTCATTGAGCGCTGTATGAACTCTGGCGATCCCCAGGGTGTCCGGTTTAGACAGGTACCAATGTCATTGAGCGCTCTATGAACATTGGGGGTCCCCAGGGTGTCCGGTTTAGACAGGTACCAATGTCATTGAGCGTTCTATGAACACTGGGGGTCCCCAGAGTGTCCGGTTTAGACAGGTTTAAATGTTAATGAACGCTCTATGAACACTGGCGGTCCCCATGGTGTCCGGTTTAGACAGGTATCAATGTTATTGAGCGCTGAATGAACACTGGGGGTCCCCAGGGTGTCCGGTTTAGACAGGTACCAATGTCATTGAACGCTCAATGAACACAGGGGGGTCCCCAGGGTGTCCGGTTTAGACAGGTACAAATGTCATTGAGCGCTGTATGAACACTGGGGGTCCCCGGGGTGTCCGGTTTATACAGGTACTAATGTCATTGGGCGCTGTATCAACACTGGCTGTCCACAGGGTGTCCGGCTTAGACAGCTACCAATGTAATTGATCGCTGTTAGAACGTTGGCGGTCCCCAGGGTGTCCGATTTAGACAGGTACCAATGTCATTGAACGCTGTATGAACACTGGCGATCCCCAGGCTGTCCGGCTTAGACAGGTACCAATGTATTTGAGCACTGTATGAACACCAGGGTGTCCGGTTGAGACAGGTAACAATGTCAGAGAACGCTCTATGAACACTGGCGTTCCCCATGCTGTCCGGCTTAGACAGGTACCAATGTCATTGAACGCTCTATGAACACTGTGGGTCCCCAGGGTGTCCACTTCAGACAGGTACCAATGTCATTGAGCGCTGTATGAACACTGGCGGTCCCCAAGGTGTCCGGTTTAGACAGGTATCAATGTCATTGAACGCTCTATGAACACTGTGGGTCCCCAGGGTGTCCGGTTTAGACAGGTACTAATGTCATGGGCGCTGTATGAACACTGGCTGTCCCCAGGGTGTCCGGTTTAGACAGATACTGATGTCATTTGGGCGCTGTATGAACACGGCTGTCCCTCCCCAGGTGTCCGGTTTTAGACAGGTAGCAATGTCATTGAACGCTCTATGAACACTGGGGGGTCACCAGGTGTCCGGTTTAGACAGGTACTAATGTCATTGGGCGCTGTATGAACACTGGCTGTCCCCCAGGTGTCCGGTTTAAGACAGGTAACCCATTGTCATTGAACGCTCTATGAAACACTGGCGATCCCCAGGCTGTCCGGCTTAGACAGGTACCAATGTATTTGAGTGATGTATGAACACTGGGGTCCTCAGGTGTCCGGTTTTAGACAGGTACCAATGTCATTGAGTGCTGTAATGAACACTGGGGTCCCCCAAGGGTGTTCCGGTTTAGAGAGGTAATAATGGCAATTGGGCGCTGTATGAACACTAGTTTGTCCACAGGGTGTCCTGCTTAGACAGGTACCAATATCATTGATCGCTGTAAGAACATTGGCGGTCCCCAAGGTATCCGGTTTAGACAGGTACCAATGTCATTGAACGGTGTATGAACACTGGCGATCCCCAGGCTGTCCGCTTAGACAGGTACCAATGTATTTGAGTGCTGTAAAGAACACTGGGGGTCCTCAGGGGTGTCCGGTTTAGACAGGTAGCAATGTCGTTGAACGCTGTAAATGACACTGGGGGTCCCTAGGGTGTCCGGTTTTTTAAGACAGACACCAATTGAGCGCTGCATGAACACTGGCTATCCACAGGGTGTCCCCGTCTTAGAAAGATACCAATGTCATTGATCGCTGTAAGAACATTGGCGGTCCACATGGTGTCCGGTTTAGACAGGTGTCAATGTCATTGAACGCTGTATGAACACTGGCGATCCCCAGGCTGTCCGGCTTAGACAGGTACCAATGTATTTGAACGCTGTATGAACACTGGGGGTCCCCATGATGTCCGGTTTAGACAAGTACCAATGTCATTGAATGCTCTATGAACACTGGCGGTTCACAGGGTGTCCGGCTTAGACAGGTACCAATGTCATTGTGCGCTGTATGAACACTGGGGGTCCCCAGGATGTCCGGTTTAGACAGGTACCAATGTCATTGAGCGCTGTATGAACTCTGGCGATCCCCAGGGTGTCCGGTTTAGACAGGTACCAATGTCATTGAGCGCTCTATGAACATTGGGGGTCCCCAGGGTGTCCGGTTTAGACAGGTACCAATGTCATTGAGCGTTCTATGAACACTGGGGGTCCCCAGAGTGTCCGGTTTAGACAGGTTTCAATGTTAATGAACGCTCTATGAACACTGGCGGTCCCCATGGTGTCCGGTTTAGACAGGTATCAATGTTATTGAGCGCTGAATGAACACTGGGGGTCCCCAGGGTGTCCGTTTAGACAGGTACCAATGTCATTGAACGCTCAATGAACACAGGGGGGTCCCCAGGGTATCCGGTTTAGACAGGTACAAATGTCATTGAGCGCTGTATGAACACTGGGGGTCCCCGGGGTGTCCGGTTTATACAGGTACTAATGTCATTGGGCGCTGTATGAACACTGGCTGTCCACAGGGTGTCCGGCTTAGACAGGTACCAATGTAATTGATCGCTGTTAGAACGTTGGCGGTCCCCAGGGTGTCCGATTTAGACAGGTACCAATGTCATTGAACGCTGTATGAACACTGGCGATCCCCAGGCTGTCCGGCTTAGACAGGTACCAATGTATTTGAGCACTGTATGAACACCAGGGTGTCCGTTGAGACAGGTAACAATGCCTGTGTGTCAGTGAACGCTCTATGAACACTGGCGTTCCCCATGCTGTCCGGCTTAGACAGGTACCAATGTCATTGAACGCTCTATGAACACTGTGGGTCCCCAGGGTGTCCACTTCAGACAGGTACCAATGTCATTGAGCGCTGTATGAACACTGGCGGTCCCCAAGGTGTCCGGTTTAGACAGGTATCAATGTCATTGAACGCTCTATGAACACTGTGGGTCCCCAGGGTGTCCGGTTTAGACAGGTACTAATGTCATTGGGCGCTGTATGAACACTGGCTGTCCCCAGGGTGTCCGGTTTAGACAGATACTGATGTCATTGGGCGCTGTATGAACACTGGCTGTCCCCAGGGTGTCCGGTTTAGACAGGTAGCAATGTCATTGAACGCTCTATGAACACTGGGGGTCACCAGGGTGTCCGGTTTAGACAGGTACTAATGTCATTGGGCGCTGTATGAACACTGGCTGTCCCCAGGGTGTCCGGTTTAGACAGGTACCATTGTCATTGAACGCTCTATGAACACTGGCGATCACCAGGCTGTCCGGCTTAGACAGGTACCAATGTATTTGAGTGATGTATGAACACTGGGGGTCCTCAGGGTGTCCGGTTTAGACAGGTACCAATGTCATTGAGTGCTGTATGAACACTGGGGTCCCCAAGGTGTCCGGTTTAGAGAGGTAATAATGGCATTGGGCGCTGTATGAACACTAGTTGTCCACAGGGTGTCCGGCTTAGACAGGTACCAATATCATTGATCGCTGTAAGAACATTGGCGGTCCCCAAGGTATCCGGTTTAGACAGGTACCAATGTCATTGAACGGTGTATGAACACTGGCGATCCCCAGGCTGTCCGGCTTAGACAGGTACCAATGTATTTGAGTGCTGTATGAACACTGGGGGTCCTCAGGGTGTCCGGTTTAGACAGGTAGCAATGTCGTTGAACGCTGTATGAACACTGGGGGTCCCTAGGGTGTCCGGTTTAGACAGGCACCAATTGAGCGCTGCATGAACACTGGCTGTCCACAGGGTGTCCGTCTTAGAAAGGTACCAATGTCATTGATCGCTGTAAGAACATTGGCGGTCCACATGGTGTCCGGTTTAGACAGGTGTCAATGTCATTGAACGCTGTATGAACACTGGCGATCCCCAGGCTGTCCGGCTTAGACAGGTACCAATGTATTTGAACGCTGTATGAACACTGGGGGTCGCCATGGTGTCCGGTTTAGACAAGTACCAATGTCATTGAATGCTCTATGAACACTGGCGGTTCCCAGGGTGTCCGGCTTAGACAGGTACCAATGGCATTGTGCGCTGTATGAACACTGGGGGTCCCCAGGGTGTCCGGTTTAGACAGGTACCAATGTCATTGAGCGCTGTATGAACTCTGGCGATCCCCAGGATGTCCGGTTTAGACAGGTACCAATGTCATTGAGCGCTCTATGAACATTGGGGGTCCCCAGGGTGTCCGGTTTAGACAGGTACCAATGTCATTGAGCGTTCTATGAACTCTGGGGGTCCCCAGGGTGTCCGGTTTAGACAGTTTTCAATGTTAATGAACTCTCTATGAACACTGGCGGTCCCCATGGTGTCCGGTTTAGACAGGTATCAATGTTATTGAGCGCTGAATGAACACTGGGGGTCCCCAGGGTGTCCGGTTTAGACAGGTACCAATGTTATTGAACGCTGTATGAACACTGGGGGTCCCCAGGGTGTCCGGTTTAGACAGGTACCAATGTCATTGAGGGTTGTATGAACAATGGCGGTCCCCAGGGTGTGCGGTTTAGACAGGTACCAATGTCATTGAACGCTCTATTAACACTGGCGATCCCCAGGCTATCCGGCTTAGACAGGTATCAATGTATTTGAGTGCTGTATGAACACTGGGGGTCCTCAGGGTGTCCGGTTTAGACAGGTACCAATGTCATTGAGTGCTGTATGAACACTGGGGTCCCCAGGGTGTCCGGTTTAGACAGGTAATAATGGCATTGGGCGCTGTATGAACACTAGCTGTCCATAGGGTGTCCGGCTTAGACAGGTACCAATATCATTGATCGCTGTAAGAACATTGGCGGTCCCCAAGGTATCCGGTTTAGACAGGTACCAATGTCATTGAACGGTGTATGAACACTGGCGATCCCCAGGCTGTCCGGCTTAGACAGGTACCAATGTATTTGAGTGCTGTATGAACACTGGGGGTCCTCAGGGTGTCCGGTTTAGACAGGTAGCAATGTCGTTGAACGCTCTATGAACACTGGGGGTCCCCAGGGTGTCCGGTTTAGACAGGTACCAATTGAGCGCTGCATGAACACTGGCTGTCAACAGGGTGTCCGGCTTAGAAAGGTACCAATGTCATTGATCGCTGTAAGAACATTGGCGGTCCACATGGTATCCGGTTTAGACAGGTATCAATGTCATTGAGCTCTCTATGAACATTGGGGGTCCCCAGGGTGTCCGGTTTAGACAGGTACCAATGTCATTGAGCGTTCTATGAACACTGGGGGTCCCCAGGGTGTCCGGTTTAGACAGGTTTCAATGTTAATGAACGCTCTATGAACACTGGCGGTCCCCATGGTGTCCGGTTTAGACAGGCATCAATGTTATTGAGCCCTGAATGAACACTGGGGGTCCCCAGGGTGTCCGGTTTAGACAGGTACCAATGTCATTGAACGCTCTATGAACACAGGGGGGTCCCCAGGGTGTCCGGTTTAGACAGGTACAAATGTCATTGAGCGCTGTATGAACACTGGGGTCCCCGGGGTGTCCGGTTTATACAGGTACTAATGTCATTGGGCGCTGTATGAACACTGGGGGTCCCCAGGGTGTCCGGTTTAGACAGGTATCAATGTCATTGAACGCTGTATGAACACTGGCGATCCCCAGGCTGTCCGGCTTAGACAGGTACCAATGTATTTGAGCACTGTATGAACACTGGGGGTCCCCAGGGTGTCCGGTTGAGACAGGTAACAATGTCATTAAACGCTCTATGAACACTGGCGTTCCTCAGGCTGTCCGGCTTAGACAGGTACCAATGTCATTGAACGCTCTATGAACACTGTGGGTCCCCAGGGTGTCCAGTTCAGACAGGTACCAATGTCATTGAGCGCTGTATGAACACTGGCGGTCCCCAAGGTGTCCGGTTTAGACAGGTATCAATGTCATTGAACGCTCTATGAACACTGTGGGTCCCCAGGGTGTCCGGTTTAGACAGGTACTAATGTCATTGGGCGCTGTATGAACAATGGCTGTCCCCATGGTGTCCGGTTTAGACAGGTAGCAATGTCATTGAACGCTCTATGAACACTGGGGGTCACCAGGGTGTCCGGTTTAGATAGGTACCAATGTCATTGAGTGCTGTATGAACACTGGTTGTCCCCAGGGTGTCCGGTTTAGACAGGTACTAATGTCATTCGGCGCTGTATGAACACTATCTGTCCACAGGGTGTCCGGTTTAGACAGGTACCAATGTCATTGAACGCTCTATGAACACTGGCTGTCCATAGGGTGTCCGGCTTAGAAAGGTACCAATGTCATTGATCGCTGTAAGAACATTGGCGGTCCACATGGTGTCCGGTTTAGACATGTACCAATGTCATTGATCGCTGTTTGAACACTGGCGATCCCCATGCTGTTCGGCTTAGACAGGTACCAATGTCTTTGAACGCTGTATGAACACTGGGGTCCCCATGGTGTCCGATTGAGACAGGTACCAATGTCATTGAATGCTCTATGAACACTGGCGGTTCCCAGGCTGTCCGGCTTAGACAGGTACCAATGTCATTGTGCGCTGTATGAACACTGGGGGTCCCCAGGGTGTCCGGTTTAGACTGGTACCAATGTCATTGAGCGCTTTATGAACACTTGGGGTCCCTAGGCTGTCCGGTTTAGACAGGTACCAATGTCATTGAGCGCTGTATGAACTCTGGCGGTCCCCAGGGTGTCCGCTTTAGACAGGTTCCAATGTCATTGAACGCTCTATGAACACTGTGGGTCCCCAGGGTGTCCGGTTTAGACAGGTACTAATGTCATTGGGCGCTGTATGAACACTGGCTGTCCCCAGGCTGTCCAGTTTAGACAGGTACCAATGTCATTGAACGCTCTATGAACACTGGCGATCCCCAGGCTGTCCGGCTTAGACAGGTACCAATGTATTTGAGTGCTGTATGAACACTGGGGTCCCCAGGGTGTCCGGTTTAGACAGGTAATAATGGCATTGGGCGCTGTATGAACACTAGATGTCCACAGGGTGTCCGGCTTAGACAGGTACCAATATCATTGATCGCTGTAAGAACATTGGCGGTCCCCAAGGTATCCGGTTTAGACAGGTACCAATGTCATTGAACGGTGTATGAACACTAGCGATCCCCAGGCTGTCCGGCTTAGACAGGTACCAATGTATTTGAGTGCTGTATGAACACTGGGGGTCCTCAGGGTGTCCGGTTTAGATAGGTAGCAATGTCGTTGAACGCTCTATGAACACTGGGGGTCCCCAGGGTGTCCGGTTTAGACAGGTACCAATTGAGCGCTGCATGAACACTGGCTGTCCACAGGGTGTCCGGCTTAGAAAGGTACCAATGTCATTGATCGCTGTAAGAACATTGGCGGTCCACATGGTGTCCGGTTTAGACAGGTATCAATGTCATTGAACGCTGTATGAACACTGGCGATCCCCAGGCTGTCCGGCTTAGACAGGTACCAATGTATTTGAACGCTGTATGAACACTGGGGGTCCCCATGGTGTCCGGTTTAGGCAAGTACCAATGTCATTGAATGCTCTATGAACACTGGCGGTTCCCAGGGTGTCCGGCTTAGACAGGTACCAATGTCATTGTGTGCTGTATGAACACTGGGGGTCCCCAGGGTGTCCGATTTAGACAGGTACCAATGTCATTGAGCGCTGTATGAACTCTGGCGATCCCCAGGGTGTCCGGTTTAGACGGGTACCAATGTCATTGAGCGCTCTATGAACATTGGGGGTCCCCAGGGTGTCCGGTTTAGACAGGTACCAATGTCATTGAGCGTTCTATGAACACTGGGGGTCCCCAGGGTGTCCGGTTTAGACAGGTTTCAATGTTAATGAACGCTCTATGAACACTGGCGGTCCCCATGGTGTCCGGTTTAGACAGGTATCAATGTTATTGAGCGCTGAATGAACACTGGGGGTCCCCAGGGTGTCCGGTTTAGACATCCGGTTTAGACAGGCACCAATGTTATTGAACGCTGTATGAACACTGGGGGTCCCCAGGGTGTCCGGTTTAGACAGGTACCAATGTCATTGAGGGTTGTATGAACACTGGCGGTCCCCAGGGTGTGCGTTTTAGACAGGTACCAATGTCATTGAACGCTCTATTAACACTGGCGATCCCCAGGCTATCCGGCTTAGACAGGTACCAATGTCTTTGAGCGCTGTATGAACACTGGCGGTCCCCAGGGTGTGCGGTTTAGACAGGTACCAATGTCATTGAACGCTCTATTAACACTGGGGGTCCCCAGGCTATCCGGCTTAGACAGGTACCATGTCTTTGAGCGCTGTATGAACACAGGGGTCCCCAGGGTGTCCGGTTTAGACAGGTACCAATGTCACTGAATGCTCCATGAACACTGGCGGTTCCCAGGGTGTCCGGCTTAGACAGGTTCCAATGTCATTGTGCGCTGTATGAACACTGGCGATCCACAGGGTGTCCGGTTTAGACAGGTACCAATGTCATTTTGCGCTCTATGAACACTGGGGGTCCCCAGGCTGTCCGGTTTAGACAGGTACCAATGTCATTGAGCGCTCTATGAACACTGGCGGTCCCCAGGATGTCCGGTTTAGACAGGTTTCAATGTAATTGAATGCTCTATGAACAATGGTGGTTCCCAGGGTGTCCATACATCACTGGGGGTCCCCAGGGTATGAACAATGGGGGTCCCCAGGGTGTTTAGACTGGTACCAAAGTCATTGAGCGCTGTATGAACACTGGGGGTCCACATGGTGTCCGGTTTAGACAGGTACCAATGTCATTGAATGCTGTATGTACACTGGCGGTTCCCAGGGTGTCCGGCTTAGACAGGTACCAATGTCATTGAGCGCTGTATGAACGCTGGAGGTCCCCAGGGTGTCCGGTTTAGACAGGTACCAATTTCATTGAGCGCTGTATGAACGCTGGCGGTCCCCAGGATGTCCGGTTTAGACAGGTACCAATGTCATTGGGCGCTGTATGAACACTGGCGATCCACATTGAGCGCTCGCTCTATGAACACTGTTCGCCATTTTCAATCATGAAAAGACACGACAATGAAATAAATTACAGTGAAACCCATCTAAATTAAACACAATGAGGTCCCCAGGTTTTACTGTATAACAAGTGTTGTTCACCGAATCATAATATCTGTGAAAACGCTGCTCCCACTCACGGGAATTAGTCATACATCAATATTTGTTTAATTCCGGAACGTGGGAATTAGACAATCCATTTTCATAAGAAGTCTACTTCACCGGAGGTTGCCCATCGGGAAGTAGACAGTATTTTCTTATCGCCGTTGATTGCACACATACGGAGCCCCGCAGGGGAGATTTGTTTTTATTAATTCGTTCGCACGAAATAACAATTCGTTCCCACAATTCAGCAATTCGTTCGCTCGAATTAACAATTCGTTCCCACGATATAGCAAGTTGTTCCCACGAATTAACAATTCGTTCCCGTGGGAACGAATTGTTATTTCGTTGGAACGAATTGTTAAATTAAGGGAACGAATTATGCGTCCCCTGCGGGGCTCCGTACACACAGCCGCATCACATTTAATTTTAAAAACGTGTTTTAGTTTCAGGCACCGATACTTGGAGGATCGTACCTGTTCAGATAAACGCCCAGCAGTAAACAAGATGATGCACTGCCGTCGGCGCTAAACTTCACAAAATTGATCAATTTCAAACTATTTCAAAATACAAATATTGCAAATATTGTGCGTTAAATCAATCAGTTTGATTAGCTGAGACTGAGCTGAGCTTGATCGCGAGTTTCATATGTTAAACATTGACACTACCGCCTGCGCTCATCTTGCCACTATTGGTCAATTTCTTTATTTCAAAACACAAATATTTAAACTAACGTGCTTTAAAATATGGCTCAGACAATCAAATTGTTTGATCGCAGTAGATATTCCGAAATGTTAAAGGTACATGCCCACTCAGTAGGCACACAATGTTATTTATATCAGAGACATCATTTCCTGGCAAAATAAACATTCATTCACCATTTCCCCACGTAATGATTGGCATTATCATACATTTTGTATCACAGGTATATATTCACACTGATATCAGGGTCGATAACCGTATTTCCTTAAAATGTTAACGGACATTACTAATTATTCTCTGTATTTATATTTTGATGTGCAATGATCATACTTTATAATCTGTCGAAAATAATATTTTTTCAGGTGAGGCATTTAATTTGTATAAATAATTAAAAAAATATCGTGCCTCATTTGAATATGAAAAAGGCCTGATACCACCGCGCGTCACTATCAGTAAAATAAATATTACTAAATGATTATATCTGTATAGCGGGCACTCGTAATTGTTAGAACTGGTTGAATAGTGACACAAATATACACTTATTGTATTCCTATACAGAACAGTTTGTACCCTCTGAGTGGGCATGTACCTTTAATAGTTTGGACAATAGTAACGCAGGCAGTTGCGTATGTGGCCGGGTCACGTGCACATTCACACTTGCGTATGGATGAAAACCGTCCAATATACACATTTTGACGAACATTTTCTGCTTGTTCGGAGTGTGAAGTTAACCGTACCATCCATGCATAGCATTGTGCACCTGCTCGAGGGGGCCCATGAGCCGCTTGATAAAAAATGTGTATATAAAGTTCAGCGTATGAATTGGCCAACAGGCACTGTGACGAAGCAGTTTCGTTGGTAGCACTTGACCTCAGCTCAGGCTCAATATATCATGAAGGTGATTTTGTGTTCATAATGTGCGTGGATGCTCCGAAATGTAATTTAAGTCTTCAAACATAGTGTATATATCGTGGTATATTTCTACCATGTATTTGTCACAGAATATGTCGTCTTAACCACATAACTATCGCGTCAATGCGATTTACTAATTGCTCAGGACGAGATAAATTGGACGAGACAGGTAAGAGGAAATCTCGTCCACAACGTATACTACCGACTGGTGACATCAATTGTATTACATGTGTCTCTCGTCCTGACCAGATGAATAACTACGTCGTCTTGACACGATGCTTATCGCGTCAAGGTGACTTTGACTAACTGATGAAGACCAGTGGCCCGTTTCACTAAACTTCGTACGACTAAAATGTGCAAAATTATGATAGACTGTAAATATCACATTAACAATGTTTTCTTGTAAACAATTATTGGATTTACATTTATTGAGCATAGGCTATGCTCAATAAATGTAAATCCATCAATTGAAATTTCCAGACGATCCTAAATTTACGAAAATTTTAGTCGTACGAAGTTTAGTGAAACGGGCCCCAAAGTACACTTTGAGGGTGAAATATTTAAGTGTTATTATACTGAATTTATTACATTATCACAGCCATTTTGGCTGTGATAATGTAATACATTCAGTATAATAATTCTGCATACTTTTAATCATCAAATATATGCAGTCATTAGTTCTGTATGACATAATGCATTTCGCGAAAAATAAATGATTACTCCCTCAAAGTATACTTTGCTTGAAAAATATACCTTGCAATGTTGGTGCAATCGGCTACAGATCTTCAAATATATGATAACATACAGTACAGCGTGTTATTAATTGTTGTAAACAATCTTGGCACAGTGATATCGATTCCTCTTCTAAAGGTATTCACCACAAACATTTCAAAACACGTTTAAACGTGGAATGATACATTACATGCTCTCTACCATTCCATTTCACAGGTGATTCTAGCGTGTCTTGGATGATCAATTATTGTTTATATATACATGAAACACCTTTCTTAACAATGTACAAAACAATTCAAATGCGCCCGGGTCTGAAGATTATGTAATTTAAAAAGGTACAAAACTAGCATTCGCCACCGTTGTATAAAAATCCCACATAAAGGTGTTTCATGTATCTATAGGCAAGAATTCGCTATTCTGGAGAATGCATATTTTTCTTGTCAATTACATTTAAACACTACATAAAAAGAAAAATGTTGAGATGGAACACTTTTATGACTTCAGTTTCATGTATACACATATAGACTATCTAGCACTACCAACAAATAGATTCTTGAAGTTGATTGAACAAGCTGTACAGTTCTTCAATATGTATGTATCTCACACTTTTTAGGTGAAACAGGGGGACATGTCCTAGTATGTGCAAGTATTTCATATTGAACTTGCCCTTTTCATTGCGTCGAAAGAGATCGTACGTTCCTGTGAGCAGTCTAACTCTATTTCAGTACAAAAATAATTAGTCCATCGGAAGTATAACCATTTAAAACAATATAACCTAAATAAGTGTGTGTATGTAACATTTTCTTGTCAAGCCCTGTTACATACGTATAACCACTCCAGTAACTTACAATATGGAACCTGATTAATTTCTTTACTAATATATTGATCCATCTGGCGGTGAGTCTTAAGATGCAAGTAAGGTTTTTGTTTTATCTTAAAAGAAACAAAAATGGTAAAAGTGTATTTAATATTTATAATATTTCTTGTCAACAAACTGTTACATACACAGAAGTTGCTTCATGTAAACATAGAAAACAACAATCAACAGCCAGGTTTATTTTACTAAATTTGTTAGAAATCAGCATATTCTCACTTTTGGCAGCAAAACATAGAGGATATGGCCAGTTAGAAAATGTTGATAGTAGGTATAGTTGTTCATGCTTTTCATGTCGAAATGTTGCATACTGCTGTAAATCAAATCAAAATGTTCATGGCAATATATATATAAGCAAACTCAATGCATTTAACATAAAGCTGCTCCTAATAGATTTGTTACAAACCAAACATCTTATTTACAACATAAGTAAAGGAATTTCAATATAAATGTGTATGTAACATTGACAAAATTGACAAAAGTGTTACATACATCAATTGCCTCAAATGTTGAAATAGTCCGTTCATGATAATAATTACTTTATAAAAAGTTTATAAAATAAATCGTGTCCCTGTAGGTTTATTATAAGTTGTAAATAGGTCATGTAGTGCTATTTGCTGTATAAATAAAGTAAGGTACTAGTATATGATATGTACGTTACATTGACGAAAACACACGTGTTACAGTACCTTAAATATGTTGCAATGGAGTATTCAGGGTATTATAAATCATCAAATTGTGGATTTAAACAAAATTTTGTGATAATGGGATGGTTGAAAACTATAAACTGCTCATGTAAACTTATTACTAACATAAATAAATAAACCTTAAAAATGTGCATGTAACATTTACAAGAATAACATATTGCAATCTATTTATTTATTACACATTAATCAAAACATTTTCTGTGTAAACTGTTAACAATCATCTTATCTTTATACAGTTTATTGTCTTACAAGAAGCAATTCCAGTTGCCACATAGTAATAAGCATCCAGTCTCTAAACAAGTATTGCTTGGCATATTTGTCAATGTTACATACTATGTATTTCCATTATAATTCGTTTCAACTAGCAACAAACGGTCTGTGACGTTTCCTGTGTTTTGACAGTTCAATTTAATGTTTGGAGTGGGTTTGTTAAGCATTTTGTTGATGAAGGGTGGTGTCCGTGCTAAGATTTTAAAAAAAGTTTAAAGATCTGCTGCAGTTGTCACCCCTGAACCATAGAAAACACCGGTGTACATTAGATAGCATGTTCCATTGTGTGTAATCCCGAACGTAAGGATTTTTATTTTTTACCCATAGATCTACATTTGCTGTGGTGAAAATCTTGATAATATATCTAGTATATAACTGAAAGTTAATATTTGCTAACTGGAATGTCTGTCAATAGATGTTTGACCATGTATGCACACCAATAATTTAACGATTCTCTAATTGATCAATTCAAAGAATCAGACATCTAATTATTTGCTTTGTTACGTAACTGATTAATTGGGAGTCATTGCAAGGCACAGAGCTTGGTGAAAGCGTATTTGTCTACCATTAGAGTGTAGATCTGTGATCAGTCAGAAGAACTAGTGGTAACTTCACAGGCAAACAAGTGGCTGTTTAATGGGTTTGAAAGTTAACGTACTGTATTAGTACAGTAACTTGATCCTTGGACCGGAAAGCTCTCGTTGGTCTTGGGCAGATCAGCTGATCAACTCGACTGCGTCTCGTTGATCCAGTTGATCTGCCTAATACCAACTCGAGCTTTCATCGCCCAAGGATCAAGTTACTTTACTAATATTATTATATGTGTAGTGACGTCAGTGTCAATAACAAAATGTAACAAATATTCAAACTATTTGGGACCTGACAGCGTGTATGTAAACTTATCGTGGAGATACGTGTATACGGAAGGTTTCTGATAGTCTGCTTCACAATGTGATTATAACACCTTTCTTGTGAGAAATTCGATAAAAGTCAAATTTCCTACACAAAATAGCATATAATTAATACTCCTAAATAAAGTCGTAAATGTCACAGAATGCAGGATTTAGCGTCTAAGTTTCAAAATTTTCTTGGGGGACAACCCCCAAACCACCCGTCGCGGACGGGGGTAAAACACCCCACGCGGACCCACCCCCGTCGCCACTTCGTGGCTCGTATTCGCCGCTCCACGGCCCATTACGCACCAACTACTTTTAAGGCTGGCTACGGGCCTAGCACACCGAGTGGACTTGTCTGAGGGGCGGTACTGTGAATGTGGGGAGATAAAGAGTCCGTTCAACATTATTTGATGATTGTACAAGTTATGATTTATACTGAGAGCAGGGCCGCAGCGGCCACCACGGCAGCACGGCGCTGCCGTGCCATTATTTTGGCCTGTTTTTTTTTCGTCAGCTTCATGCGTTGAACATCCAATAACAACGCAATAATGTATTTAAATGTAAGCATAATCCATGCTCCGACGGTGACTTTAGAATGTAGGAAATGCGATTTTGAGGGTCTAAGTGGAATGTTTCCCGCTAAAAAGGCTGGCATTATTTTACACACCGCTACGGGCCTGGAGAGCATTGTAGAATGAATTTGCTTTGGTGATGTGGGGTCACAGAATGGACAATAATTAGATAGTCAGTTGAGTGTGGGAGAAGAAAAACCCTGGAAGAACGTCCAGCAGGTGATCCTTGAGGAAATATACATATCACTATGGCTTTACTAGCCTACCGAACGCTGACTATTTTTGTGACGTAATTGTAGACAGGGGCGGATCCAGCATTTTGGGAACGGGGGGGGGGGGTGTTGTCTAGTTGCGAAGGTAACTCTTGCAATCTACTCCCGTACCGTCCGTAGCTAGCTACGGACGGTACGGGAGTAATTGCAAGAGTTACCGTTCGCAACTAGGGGGTTGTCCTATTTTCGAGCTCTTCGAAATGCACTTTCCTTTTTAAATTCAGACTCCAACTGGTGATAAACTGTGATCTATGTAAACTCCGTGGCTGAACGGGGGTGGGGGGAGGTTGCAACCCTGGAACCCCCCCCCCCTCCAGATCCGCCCCTGGTAGACAGGGTAAACAGTAGCTGTGCCCTTCAGAGAAATGAGTTTTTGAGGATCTGCATGGAGTCCTTCTTAATTATTTTTACAGAAATAGATAACAAGAATGTTTAAATTTTTGTTTCTAATTAAATTAATAAAATAGAACGTGATGTCACAATATACGTCCGTCGAGGTCAGTCAACAAGTGGAGTAGTATATAGGGAGTCAAAATGATACCACCTACGGTGGTATCATTTCCACCCCCATATACTACTCCCACCACCCCCTAAAAACCAAAAATTGGTTAACGAGGAAATTATCTCCCGACAGCAAATCGTGACAATTGGTGTCATAAATACCTCATGTTTTTTTCACGTCCAATTGAACATATATATCCCATAGGTTATATACGCCAGAAATAGAAAACCGTGGCAAATCTGTAATGCGCCGGAGGGAAAAAAAAAGAAGAGAAATGTTTGTTCAATTGGGATTTTGCATAATTCTATACGTCCGCGCGTGATAGTTTATATTTCGTATTTTCCTCCTCCAATATAGCTAATTGATTCCTACGATGTCGAATTGTAGTCCAATTATATTGGTGTCATAAATACCTCATGTTTTTTTCACGTCCAATTGAACATATACATTTAATAGGTTATAATAAAATATTATAACAAAATGGATAATAAAATACGCAACGAATTGGAATTTTGTAATGACTTTGATAAATAATTTTACTCTGTTTCTACAGTATTAAAACACGGTAAAATGACAATACTATGTGATATCGAATACATGAAATATCAGCGTAATTTATTACGCTGCGATAAAAACGTTGCATTTACAATATTAAACCGGCAATTATGTCGCCGGTATAAGTATTAAATGTATGTAATGAAGCGACTAAATAGGGTCGGAGAAACACTACCGAAACATTATCAAACTAATTTTATAAAACGGTTTAAAATCAAAGATTCGTTTACGGATATGCGTTTCTACAATATCGCTTTTAACGAAGAAATTGGAAAATTATTAGAAGAAATTGGAAATTGAACAGAAAAAACAACTATTAGAGAAAATGGATAATACAATACAATTGGAATTGAAATTTTTTAATAACTGTGTTGAAGAAGTTTACGAAGCTTATGGGGGTTATAATCCTATATATAAATTCTATAAAATAAGAACACTAGGCGATATCGAATACATGAAATACCAGCGTAATTTATTACGCTCCGATAAAAACGTTGCATTTACAATATTATACCGGCAATTATGTCAACTATACAAGAGGCAAATACAAACATTAAGACGGATAATGCGTATCGGATATGAAACTAAGGTGTATTATATAAAATTGTTAAAACCCAACGATTTATTTACGAATATACATTTCTACGATATCGCTTATAAAGATATTAATAATTTGTAAAAAAAAAAATTGCAAAAGCCTCCACTCGTGCACAACACCCCCAGCGACTGGGCAGATTTCTAGCAGGCACCCAGCCACTGGGGTGTTGGGACCTTTCTTAAGCCCACGCATCTGTTGGCTCACAGTCTGGTTTTACGGGTCGCCTTGAACCCCATTGCCAATTCCTCTAATTAAGAGAAACCAGCGAAGTAAGGCGAGCCTATGTGTGAATTTGGTTTCCGAAATTGCAAAGCTCTTAGGCAGAAATATGTTAGGCCGGCACCTTTGAGCTACACAATTACATCTCCAAATTCACACATATGCATAGACTGCTACCATTAAACAGACGAGACGGACGTCATACAGGATCAACAACATAGCACACACGAGATGAGACCAATTGTTGTAAGGTCAACAAACATATATATACTCATCAGTTTCCTATACAACATACAAATGGTGTGCAAATTATAATTATTTATTAATACCTATTGGCGAAAGAAAACATGTGATGGTTCGTTATTTTGTTAATTTTATAAAAAAAAAAATTTTTTTTTTTAATAATTTAAAGCTGAACACCCCCTATTATTACATAGTAATTAATTTATGTTGTAACGACAATGTTTCAATTACACGGGTTATGGCCCATGCGTAAATTGATAGCCGAGGTAAACAGAGCCGAGTGTATCAATTACACGGGTTATGGCCCATGCGTAAATTGATAGCCAAGGTAAACAGAGCCAAGTGTATCAATTACACAGACGGTGTGTACAGTGTAATCCTCTACTGAATTTGTAATTCTCAGTGAAAAACATATGTTGTATAGGTATGTAAATTTGTTTACTGCACCAATATAATTAATAATTAATAATTTTGAAAAAATTAGGAAAATGATAAAATTAAGAAAATTAGAAAATTAATTTTTTGTTTTTAAATTATTTTATAAAATATCACAATGGTGCTGTAACATTTCCTCCGACTTTATTTCCAAGTTTCACCCTAAATTTATCCCAATCAGTACACTCAATTTTGGGCATGGTGGCGCGTGCCTTGATTCTTATATCATTTTTTAATTCTTCATATCTCCCCATTTCTTCCACCACGGATTCAAACTCTAAATTTGATATTTTCTTATCGGCCAACGCTTTGGACACCATAACGTCGATGCTATTTTTCTTAGACCTAGCGAGAACGGATATTCTATCATGTTTTCTACTTTTTTTCTCGAGTTTTCCACTCGCCGCCCTAATTACCATACAAAGTATTCCAGATAAAACGGTAATTCCACTCAAAACCCCTGCAAGTGGAACCGTTACAATTGTAGATAGCGTTGCAGCAGTCCCCGCACCACTAATTACAGATAAACTTGCCAGAACCGTACTAGACGCTTCAGCTATGTTCACCGCGCGCTTATATTTGTTAGCGTGTCTTTTTCTATTTGCACATTCTCTAACTAAAATATCCTGCATAGCGACGATATTATTCAACCTAAAATCTGAACTTCTTTCGTTAATTGGATACAGTGTTGATGTAGTGGTATTGAGAGTTGGATACAGTGTTGATGTAGTGGTATTGAGAGTTGGATACAGTGTTGATGGATCGGTATTGAGAATTGGATACGGTGATTCGTTCATATTTAAATTTATTTCAATATATTAGTATTTTACAAATTAAGTTCAATTAACAATGAGACAATAGTGGAAGAACTCTCTTGGTCAGCGATTTTCGTAACAAAGTTAATAACACTACCTTCGGAAAGTCTAATTAGATCGTCACCGGCGAACGAAACCACCGACGAACTATCTCCAGCGCGTTTAGTGACTCCAATTGCCCGTTCTTCCCCATCTACTACGAGATTTATCGTGACCTCGCCCACAGGTTTACCATTAGCATTAACCGAGCAGACCGCCATTCGGAGAAGTGTACCTGCAGTTGTCATAGTGTATCCCCCACATGTATTACTCGCTTTGGCACCGAACGAATATTCAGGGAGCCCCTCAACCAATGAGCCCCGCTTCTCAGCCCAAACTGTTATCACACGTTTTTGCGTTTTCATTGTTCGCACTATTCCGGCAAGCGCCTTGTTTGAGGTATATGCCTCAGTACGAATCTTATAAGAGGCCTCCTCAAGAGATTTGGTCGCGGCTATACGATCATGTTTCAGTTTATCGGAGATTCGGTTATCTTTCCGTCTAGTTCGGTAAGTGCCGCTTCTCTGATGAGAGAGTCCTCTGAGCGCAACACCTCATAAGCCTTCGTAAGGTCCGCCTGGCGGTCTTCTCGGACTTTATGAATACCCAACCGGGCCTCCTTTCGAAATTCGGTTATTTTTTCGTATATGTCAGTAAGTGCCGCTTCTCTGTTGAGAGAGTCCTCTGAGCGTAACGCCCCATAAGCCTCCGCAATGGCCTCCTTATGGTCTTCTCGTACACCCTCAACCCCCGACCGGGTCTCTTTCAGAAATTCGGCTATTTTTTCGTCTAGTTCGGTAAGTGTCGCTTCTTTGCTGTGAGAGTTCTCTAAGCGCAACGCATCATAAGCCTCCGCAATGGCCTCCGCAAGGTTCGACTGGTGGTCTTCTCGGACTTTATCAATACCCGACCGGGTCTCTTTTCGAAATTTGGTTATTTTTTTATCTAGTTCAGTAAGTGCCGCTTCTCTGATGAGAGAGTCCTCTAAGCGCAACACCTCATAAGCCTTCGTAAGGTCCGCCTGGTTGTCTTCTCGTGCTTTCTCAATACCCGACGTGGCCTCTTTTTGAAATTTGGTTATTTTTTTACCTAGTTCGATAAATGCCGCATCTCTAATGAGGGAGTCCTCTAAGCGCAACGTAAGGGCCGCCTGGCGGTCTGCCCGGACTTTATCAATATCCGACCTGCTCTCTTTTCGAAATTTGGTTATTTTTTTATTTTACCTAGTTCGTTTAGTTCCGTTTCTCTGATGAGAGAGTCCTCTGAGCGCAACACCTTATAAGCCGCCTGATCTTTCTCAATATTCGTTCGGGTCTCCTTTCGAAAATCGATTATTTTCCCGTCTAATTCAGTAAGTGTCGCTTCTCTGGTGAGAGAGTCCTCTAAGCGCAACGCATCATAAGCCTCCGTAAGGTCTGCCTGCTGGTCTTCTCGGACTTTATCAATACCCAAACCGGGCCTCTTTTCGAAATTTGGTTATTTTTTTACCTAGTTCGTTAGTTCCGTATGCGTTTCTTCACGGACTTTGTGTATTCACAACCAGGGCATATTCTCTAAGTTGTGATAGTAGACTCTTATGAATCTCGTCCGTGGCCATCGATATAGTTCTATTGATCAAGGCTTTGTTTTGTTTTTTGGGTAGTTAAAAAGTCGCCCTCTGTCGGGATGAATCCCCCTTCTGCCGGTTCCAAATTCTTTGAATTTGTCACCCAATCGGAAGAACTACCTGGTCCGTATATACTCATTTTCAATAATGTTGATAATATATAAATTACGAACATGCGTTTAATTCTAAATAATTTTCTTAATTTTATAATTTTCTTAAAATTAATTATTAATTAATTTGAAATTTCTAGGACTACCGAAATCGGGTAATCGTTCTTCAACTCTCGCCCTTTATCATCAAGAATAGAAATCTTCAACTCGTGGATGTGTCCCGATTCCAAAACTTTCATCTCGGGGTGTGGGAAGTCTAAGGTCACAGTCTCGCCATAGAAACAGTCGCTGGCGGGCACAGTTTTCAGTAATGTGCTGGTGGATCCGTCTACCGTATTGTACGATGTGTTCACCCGATCAAGGTGCACCCCGAGAGTTTTCGTGAAGGCGAAGTTTACTGGGGTATCGCCGTGGTAATAACCCACGGGGAAGAAAACGTGCAACGGTAACTTTCGCCCTTCATACTCGTTGTAAGGGGGTGCAAATTTAAATCCTAACATTGAGGCCAACCCCGGAGTGATCTCTAATTTTTTATCAACGTCCAATGTCGCAATCCCCGTGGCTTTTGAGACTGTGACCGTGACACAATCAGGCATACTCTTTGTGATTAAAGCTTGGACATCTCTGACACCCCAAAGGCCGGGAGGTAATACGACAGATGATTCAATAAAATCTAAGGGTACGATAGTCTCTAACAGTCCGTCTATTACCTGCCCGACTGAGTTGATCTCCTTATACAGTTCAATGTTTTTCCACCCGACCGTGAACGTGATTAATCTAAGGCCTACCCGGCGTTTTCCGCAGCAGTTGTCTATTCATTTTTGAAGTTCACAACTCTCTTTTTGAACATTAGTTATAGTAGCAAACATAATAATATCTTTCAATGGATACCAAAGCATTTAGCTTTAACTCTAATGTAAAGTACGCGGTCAGAGGTAAATACACACAAAAAGACGTTGTTAACCGCCTTGTACACCCAACCGTAACGGTTAGACCGGACAGCGGCTTTGCCACCAACTTTCCTAACATCTTTGAACAATATAGGCTGCCCAAGATTACTACGATGGAGGCGGTAAACGGGTGGAAAGCAACACCGATGCAGTTTTGGCAGAACCAAATAAATTTCGCTGTATGGTGCGCAACAGCCGGGTGTGGAGTTTCATATAAAGACCATCTGACATCCAAGAATGTCATGCTCCGAAGTGTCTACAACTTTCACGTGTATTATACTATTAGGAGGATTCTCAAAGAACTAGGTATTTCACTACCTCAAGACGACGCCTGGGATCCAATTTCCAACGCATACGACCGTATGGCATTTGAAAGACTGTGTAACGAATTTAACGTTTCAAAAGACGCGGACTGGAGACAGAAAGCATTTCCTACCAGCACCGGCCTCGGGGACGTTCTCATTCGGGGCCAGTCCGGGAATTGGACACAGACTGATTTTAGACACGATCACTCCGGTGACCACATCGTCAGTCGGAACGCCGGGAATTTTGACCCCGCGACGATGACATTCGGGCCGGAAGTGTCTGGAGGTCGGCACTGTGGCGTGTTTTTCTTTCTTGTATGTACCTTCCGAAACGGGCTCACGTCGATTACATACAGCAGGCTGCTGAGGTTCAGAACGGGTGGGGTACATTTATGTTAGATACGGGTCTAGGGTTCACGCAGGCTGGGGTTACTCGCGTCAACGACTCCATTCGCACGTACGTCTGGGCCATCCTTGGCGCACAGAAGCAAACTCGCAGTTCTATACTGGGCACGGGAACAGCGTTTGATGCACAAAAACAATTCTTGGCACTTGTAGAGGACGCCATCTCAGCTAGGGTGGACCTGGAGAAGGCGATCCAGAATTATCAAGACGTTTTGCAGAATGCCAGCACCCCAGTAGACTATGTATTTGGAATAGGTCTTTATATGGCACCGAGCAATATGATACTACGAGACGACCCGGTTGACGGTTACAATAATCAGATCGTAATCGCCACCGCCAATCAAAAAATCGGCCACAACGGTAACGTGAACACGGATATCATCAAGAGCACCCTCAACATGATCGGGAGCGGAGGTGAAAATTCAAATAAATTTGAAAAAGATTTCATAAAACCCCCAATTCATCCAATCGTGCCTGGATTGGATACACCCACCCCAATTCGTAAATTGGATGCACCATCGAGTCCAACTAATCCAACCGTAATTGGAACAGGAGCGGAAACACCAATCGAGATTGGAAGCACAACACACGAGGAGGAGAAATTAGGGCTCGTCATCGCCCTCGTGGCGATCGGATTATTTACGCTTTGGTAGTAGGAACTCTCTGGCAGAGAATAATAGGAGACCGGCGATTGCCACGATTAAAGTTCAAGTATTATTGGCGAGCCATCCGGCCGTTTTTGATAATATAGATAACAAGAAGGAGAGGAGATCCCCGATCAACCCAGGCAGCGCGGCAGCCAACTTTCCTGCTAATTTAGCAAGTAGATTGGCGAGGGCTTTTAGTTGTTTTTTTATCCATTCTTTAGCCCCACCGGATGGATCTGGTGCTGGTGCTGGAGCTGGTGCTGGAGCTGGTGCTGGTGCTGGTGCTGAACCACCCGTGATAGATAGAACTAGAGACGATATAGATAGAATTAGGGTCGATATAATCATGCTGAAAGCCGCGATGACGGTTATTATCGTGACGCCTTCTCTCTGAACAGAGTGCGAATACGCGCACCGAGTGTAGTGTCCTCGTGCAGGACCCTCGAGATTGTTTCGCGGCTCCGACTTAATTGACCGGAAAGCGTCTCACGGTTAGTCGAGGCAGCCTCCAATCGAGCTTCTCTTTCATCCCGCAACGACCGCAGGAGTTTGTTGATCCGCTCGATAGATTCTCTATCGCCCCGTGCTTCCTTTATTTTTATTTCTTCTAGAGCGATATGTTTGTACAGCGCTGAGAGTTTTGGAGAGGTTATTGACTAGTTCGCCCCGAGTTGTTTGCAGAACCTTATCGAGTCCCTGGAGTTCACGAAGAGGTAACGGTGGGTCAAACTTCGTGCCGTTTATTTCGTTGACCGTGGTTTCAATCGTGTTAATAGCGTTGGTGGCTACGCGAGGGATCTCGCTGAGCTCGATCGTTTCTATAGTGGCGGCCGTCTTCGCCAGCGTTTCGTCGGTAGACTGTAGGGTTTTTACCATTTTTGTAGCCAGCGGCGCCCGAATGTCGTCGAGCACTCCGAGAGCTCGAGCGAGGAGTACTCCATATCGCTTCAATGAAGAGGGGCTGAGGAACTTTTTTGGGTCGTTCTTGTGCGTCAGCAACTTCCAGGTATTGCCCCATTTAACCCACAGGTCTCCTCTTTTAGTGCTGCGGAAATCCAACGGGGCATCAATGCCGCGTTTAGACACCATACTCTCCCACCGTTTCACCAGAGTTTGCGTTTCCTTGGTAGACGCCATCTCATTCTTGGAGATCCCCTCAGGAATCTTGGCACCGCCCGCCCATGTCGGAGTTTTGGATTTGGCCTCCCACGTTTCGAAATGTTTACTCGCCTCGGGCGGGTGCTTTATGAAGGACGTTTCGTCATCATCATCGAGGTCATCGACGATGTAATCTTCTCGGTCGCCCATAGTGTGATCTAATTCGTCCAAGCCCTCTCCGGGGCTATATGGATCGATATCATCATCATCGACGATGTAATCTTCTCGGTCGCCCATAGTGTGATCGAATTCGTCCATGCCAATATCGAGATCAGCCATCTTTAATAATTATTATTATATTAAAGACAAAACAATACAGGTTTAATAGTTTCAATAAAATTAATTATGTCTTCGAGTCAATACGGTCGCAAACTCAATCCATACCGCAGACTGCGTGAGCCCCTCGGGGCAAAAGGCGTGAGACAGAGTGTCGTTATTACGAACAACCCATCGACGATCGACCAGAACCAGCAGCTCTTAGTCCGCTTTCCCAACCTCGGAACTCACGACGTCATTGTGCCGGGTACTGTTCGCCTCGCTTTCACTATTTCACTAACGTCGACGGACGTGGACCGAACCGTCGTTCAGAACCTGGGTCGCGCCATAGTCAAGAAGACTATGATAAAGATTTCTGGTAATGAGGTGATGTCGATCGATGACAGCGACGTCTACCATTGCTACCAGGACCTATGGAAGACGGCGCAAGAGCGCGAAAACGCCGTCTATCAGGGTATTGACACCAGCAAAAATAAGAACGTAACCAAACTTAGAATCGGGGCTGGTAACAAGGTAGATGGCAACGCGAGCGACAACGCAGTCGCGGGCGCTTACGGCAACCGCTTCTACATCCCGCTCGACTTTGAGTTGCTGGAGAGCCACATGCCCTACTATCAGAGTGCTTTGGCTGACCGCCTCGAATACGAACTAACGTTCAACGACTACGGCCGAGTTCTCATATCCACCGACATGTTATCAACGTATACGATCGACAATGTTTCGCTGGAGTACGACATGGTCACGATGCCCGAACTCGCGCGATTGATCAGAACCCAGTACGCCGGGCGCGTTGCCATACTTTACGACCGAGTTCTTCGCCATCGCAAGATGACGAAAGACAAAAGCGACACATTGTGGAATATTAATGTCAACGTACCCGCCCGCTCGATGAAAGGTATACTGATGCTGTTCGAGGAGGCTCGGGTAGCGCTCGGTGTTAGAAAAACCGACAGATTCTATAACCCCAAAATCACGAAGGTAGAGGTGACGATCGAGGGAGTCCCCAATCAACTCTACAGCGCGAGTCTTCGCGCGCACCAGCAGTGGGACGAAGTAAGAAAGCAGTTTGCTGCCGGCTCTAAGCGCTCTCCGGAGGTTGCAGCAGTTGCCAAAGATCTGCATCTCTCGTCCGTCTCCCTCGCGGAGTTCCTGAATACCAAATACGCGTTATGGCTAGACATGCGAGCCAGCGACGATGACCAAATACACGGTAGCGGACGCCAAGTTCAGAACGCTAGTGAGGGTGTGACGATCCAGATAACCAAAGAGGCGGACGGAGCCGGGCCATTGAACGTGTACTTATATATAATTACAGACGCACAACTCAACATCGAAGATGGTCGATACGTATCATCGATCTACTAAATCTAACGATTTATTAATAAAAAAATCATCTAAAGAATTAATTAAGAAATCTAGCAATAAATACCAATTCACGATTGGAGATGCTCACTCTGCCATAATATGTGGGCAGACAGGATGTGGAAAAACGGTTTTCATCCTCGACTTGCTCGAGGAGTCCTACCGCGATGCCCTTTAATTTCGTCACATTTGTTGAAATCCTGTGTCCCACTGTGCGGCACAACGATACTTATCAGGCGGCGCCCGTGGATATGGACCGACCCTGAGGTATACGTTATTGACCCGGGTGATAGGCTTCACGATTGGTTGCGTGGTTTATACCAAAGATTCCAGGGTGAGCCCACCCTATATGTGATTGACGATTGCTCGGCCAAGGCGGCGATGACCAAAAAGAAGGACATGCTCTCCGAGCTCGCATTTTCTGGCCGCCATGCGAGGCAAAGCGTATGGATCTCCACTCAAAAATACAACGCCGTCCTCAAGGATCTGCGCGAGCAAACGAAATGGGTCGCCCTCTTTCACTGCAAGGACCGAGACTCATTCGATGACTGTCTTCGAGAGAATGACGTTATCCCAACGCGCGAGGAGCGCCTGGAGGTTCGACAGATGCTTTCCGAAACTAAGCACGCCAAGCTTCTGCTAAAGACTGATCAACCAACTGCTTATAAAGTTATCAATTAATTAATAATTAATTTTAAGAAAATTAGGAAAATTACAAAGTAATAAGCTATTGCAATGCTTAACAATGCTTAGCAATTGCTGAACAATGCTTAGCAATTGCTGAACAAATGCTGAACAAATGCTGAACAATGGTTAACTATGTTAACAATTTGGTGCTCCGCTGCGAGCTTTGTTGTGAGCATAATGGTGATCATAAGTATCGGGTGGTGCGCTTGGCAATATGTTAAAGTAATGAGACTTGTTAGAATAGTTAAATTACCAATTTTGAAAAAATTAAGAAAAATGAACTGCGACGAACTTCTCGATCAGCTAATAGAAGAAACCTCAACTCCGACTGCCAACAATAATGATCCGACAGAGCAATCGGAATCGGGGGTTGGTATTGGGTTGAGTGCAACGACTCCGAATGAAAATGAAAATGCGGCCTGCGACGAGAAGCCGGCTAGCTGCGCTGGTTGCTGGGGGACAATCGGAGTATTATCTCGGTAGGCGTCTCTCAGTTTTTCAGGTGGATAAGATGTCAGATGCGGAGATCGATAAAATGTATGCGCGATACGAATCCAAATTGGGAGCGGAGATGACGAAAACTCTCGGATCGGCGGCAATTCATTTGTACGCAACCGCCGTTAGTATACTTCTCCCTACACCAAACACCGCGGGGTGGATTGATGATCTAGAGACTGACCCTTTTATAGGTCACACTCTTAGAACAGCCTGCTGCTCAATTTATCACAAGTTTGGAATGTACTTAGCTCCGCTGACAACCGCGTTGACCACGGGTAAACACTGTCAATTTGGACATATATGCCCACGAACTATAAGCTCTAATATTAATATTATAAATGATGACACAAGACACACCCGCGAGAGTGACGGAGTTGAACCAGATTGCTCCAACACAATCGAACCAGAGTGTTACTCCGCCACTGGATGACATACCGCATATAAAAAATCCCAAAAGACAGGCAGCTGGGCGGGCGGCGGCTGCCACCCGAAAAGTTAAACAAGATAAAATACTCGCCGAGCTTCGAGAGGCTAAACAGTCGTTGCAATCGGGGACGGAGACAGCAAAACATCTGAAGACAGAGCAATCGGGTTCAACTTCAATCCCGATTGGGTTGAGTGCAACAACACCCCAAATTCACGAATTAGAAGCACACCCAAATTCTTTGAATTTGTCACCCAATACCAACTCCCGTTGGAGTTGGACTGAACCCCAATTCACGAATTGGAGTTGGTTTGTTGGTGGTAGTCTGGCAGTTGTTGGTGCCCTGTGCGTGTGGAAATACCCGAAAAAAACAACCAGCCAGTGTTCAGAAGAAAGTTACGAAACACCAATCATCAACAATGTTGAATTTGGATGCGACCCCATTTAAACATTGATCGCGACCCCTTTTATATGCAATAATTATAACAATGGCTGAACAAGATGGTAAAATGTTAGTGAATGCGCTTTATCACGCCATGGTGTATCGGGTTTCAGTATCGGGTATGCTCGACTATCAAAGATGGCCCTAGGAGGAACCGCTCCCAAATTGGACTTTACTGTGAGAGACGTAGGGCTCGCGACCTTAGATGTAGCGGCCGCAGTTTGGACCCGAGATTATCTAGTTAAAGCTGGAATTCTACCAGTTAATATATGGAAATAAATGGCTTCAATCGCAGTAATAGTAGGTGGTGCGCTTGTAAACGCATTGGCGTTCAGCGGTAGCAACTTTATATTCTCTAAAATGAAAAGCTCGAACGTGGATGAGGAGCGTAAGCGTCATGATTTAGCTGTAGAACAACTCAATAGCGCAAAGGAAGCGTGGTCGAAAAAACGAACCGCCCATCTGGACTGGGTCAATGAAGAGCTGCGCCGTGAGAATCACGCCGCGCAAACTTTCCATAACGTTGAAGAAGCCAACCGCGAGTACGCGCTGGCATATCCACAGAAAAGTCTCGATCGCGAGCCACAACTTTCAGATTTCTATGTACCGTCAGAGGCCCAAAAAGACCGCGAGATCGCGTTCATCGTCGTGGGAATGGGTGTGGTGGGGCTCGTCGGCTACTATATAAAATAATTAATTAATTAAAACAATTATTTATTATAAAAATATATATATAGAACGATGTTAGTTGACGAACTTTATGACGCTATGATCGATGTAGGCTACACTGCCCAAAAACATCGTTTACCTGGTGCAAAGAGTATGATTCGTCTGGCCCGAGATTGTCTCGAGACGTGGCGCGAGGACGAAAAAGCGGCCACCCTTTTCGCAAAGCGGATGTTAGATTCCTCCGAGTTAGATTCCCCTCTCCTGTTCCAACCCAAACGCGATTGGGGCTGCAGCGAAACTTCCAACAAAGGTTTATTATTAACGACGCAGTTACCGGACGAACTGGCGAGGGCATGTTGGAGATTGTCCGATATATTAGAATACTTCGCATACGATGAACACGTGCAAACTTGATACCAAACCCTCGGTTCGCTTAGCGCGCAAGCTGTCGAATACATACTATAGCCCACGTGGCTACTGGAAGGGACTCGCGGCCATCAAGAACCTCGCGGCGGCGACCAAGGTTTCAGAAAACGTAGTCAAGGAATGGCTCAAGAAGCAGGCCATCTGGCAGATCTATTTACCCGCGCCTCACAATATTCCGCGCCCAAAATTCGACGTGCCGGTACCGAACCAAGTTCACCAAGCGGATCTCCTGTTTCTCCCTCACGATTGCGTCGGTCGCAAGACGTACAAGTACGCACTGACAATCGTTGACGTAGCGAGTCGTTATAAGGGGGCTCAGCCGTTGGCCACTAAAGAGTCTAAGGAAGTGGCCGAGGCTCTTTCCCGAATATATAAGAGGAGTCCTCTCAAATGGCCAAATCTTCTCCAGGTCGATCCCGGCCGCGAGTTCATGGGCGCGGTCTCTCATCTATTGTCTAAGCATAAAGTTTCTATCAGACGCGGCCGCGTCAACATCCACCGGGACCAGGGGATCGTGGAACGCTTCAATCGAACCCTAGCTGAGAGACTGTTCGGACACCAATACGCTAAAGAACTTGTAGACCCTCATTCGCGATCGACCGAGTGGGTGGCCAGACTGCCCGCCGTGGTCTCCGCACTGAACGGAGAGGTGACCAGATTGATAGGTAAGAAGCCTGTAGATGCTATCAAGTTTAAAAGGGTGACTAGCAAGCCCTCTGCCGTCTCGCGCGGGCGACCCGTTGGTTTAGAGGAGCAGCGGCTTCCATTGGATATTGACGTCCGGTACCTCTATCAACCGGGAGAGCTCGAAGGTGGCAGCCGCAGCGCGACTGATCCCGTGTGGTCTCTTAATGTATATCATCTAGATCGATCTGTTACCAAACCTGATGAGCCCGTGCTCTACTATTTGGATGATGGGCCATCTCGAGGGTTTGTTCGCGAAGAACTTCTTATGGTGCCTTCTGACACCCAGCTACCCCCGGATCGTCAGAGTCTTTAGATTGCTAATTATTAATTAAATCGGTTCTGTATGTATTCCGTCTGGTAACACGCGTCTTTTATCGTAGTATGCCGAGAGTCCTAATTTTTGTTGACAGTACGTTTTCATAACGCCGTCTTTCATTTTAAATCCTCTATTTTGTGCTACATCTATGTGTCCTTTTCCATCTTCTGTAGTTTCACTTAGTACTCGTTTATATCTATCCCAATTTAAATTGTTGGTTCTCTTGGACATTCCTTTCGCAGAGTTTTTTATTAATTTTAATTTGTTCCAAATTATCTTTAGTGAAATTAATTTTTCTACGAAATAACACTTACTAGATAACGCTATCGCCCTATCCCGCTAAATTCCATTTTGAAAAGTCCGGGCTCTCTTTCGCTCCATTTATCCCAAGCCACCATTTCTTTTTTCTTTTTCAAACTCGTCTAGTAAGTTAGTTCTAATCAATTCCTCTATTGTTTTTCCACTAACTCTATATACATACTATCTGTATCCATCTGTATTAATTCAAAGTCTTCTCTTTTTACGTATTTATCTAGAAATTCGTAGTAAAATTCCAACATTCTCAATTTAGCTAGTTGATAAACCGCTATTCCACAATGGAATGGTCTCTTTACCGCACACCTGGGTTTTCTTGAAGATATTTCGTACGCATCTCCTATCTCTTCCAAATCGTCAAAGAATGCAGATCTTAATGCTTTGTCAACACAGGTTTCGTTTTGTGTATATGTCGTATTTAAATGTCTCTCCGTTGCCTCTATCATTTTTCCACAACACGAGTTTCCTAATAATTTCATTATGTCGGCTACTGGTTTTCTTATTTGGTTCTACATCGCCTGTTCGTCTTGCGGCTGTAACTTCTTTTGCGAACCATTCGAAGGGTTTACCACTAATATAATCTATAACACGATGAACTCCCGTTATTTCTAGGCCGTGTTTTAAATACCAATTTTTTCAACAGTGGCGAGTACAGCAATACTTTAGTGGCCGACATAGATCCCACCAATTTTCTTCCATTTCCTCTAGTTTTCTTCTTCCAGTATCTTCCAAATATTTTATCATGTGTGCTGGAACCTCATCAACATCTACTTCTCTGTTTATAAAAAGTGGAGACATTTCAGAAAACTTATCTTTTAAGTTGTGTGGAACTTCTATATCCACCTCCGCAAACCCAAACCAGTCTCCAGATAAAACTCTTTTACAAAACTTTTTAATAAATTTAGGGTTATGTGGGGTATCTATATGGTGTATAGTTTCTCTCCCACACGGCATCTCTTTATTTAACGTAGATAAATATAACGCGTTTGCATCGTACCCCAAAACAGCCTTGCAAGGTTTGTTAATTTCATTTGATCCAAATGAGGAATTAGATCTAATATTTGAAACACCAGCTTCTGCATATCGTGTAAATACTATTGATGGACCGCCAACTAGAGCGTCCTTCATCATTTCGTATGTTTCTTCTTTTGGTGCATATAGAGCATCCTCCGGTATAGATTTTTGTTCTTTAATGGTTCCTCTCAATAAATATTGTATAGCTACTCCAGGTAGTGTTACCGCATCTTTGAAAATATCCACACCTCTGTGTTTATAAAATTCACACATTTTTCCCACAGCTTCTAGGAACGGTGCTACATCTAAATCGTTATAATATTTCAACCAATCTCTGAAAGTTTTCATATTCTTTTCTTCGAAAATTCTACGACATTTACTTAATTCTGTTTCATCTAGTAACATTTTCCCCGATAGTTTGGAATACCAATTCTCTATATCAGGCAGTCCTGGGTAATCAAGTTTGTCTGGAGAATCGAACCACTCGTAAGGAAAGAAAGATTTCTGTCCTTTGGATTCGTAGGCTTTTATCCAACTATCGTAACTTACACCAGGTCCTAGAGAAAGTATTACATCAAGAAATCTAAACTCTGGAGTAAATAGAAATATTGTTGCGTTTGCACGTTTTCCGACCATTACTTTCTTTGTTGTTGATGCCAGTTCGCCTACTAGGTATTTCTTTATTAAGTTTATATCGTACTTACTGCTGTTAACAAAACCTATAACCGGTACTTGCTCTATCCACTGTTCGATCTTGGCGATTTGGTTTTTACGTAAATGTTCTGTATTAAACCTATATCTTGACCACACTTCTTCTCTTATAGCTTTTCCCCTGACTTTCAAATCTTCTACGAATTTTTCTATAAGTTTTGCGGGATCTTTATCACAAATATGAGTTACTGTTCCTGAGAAATTATCTCCTATACTAACGCTTACCGGAACGTGCTCGGCTTCGTACTCTAGATTATTACCGAGAGTTTCAAATTCTGGGTTGAGATATGCCTCAAAATCGTATACTATCTGATATGGATAAAGAGTAGTGTCGCAACCGATCTTTATGTCTTTACCCGTTCTTTGAAATTCGCATTCCCACATAACTACTAGGTTGAATTCTTTGCTTCTAATACATTTTTCTCTTCTCATTGTGGATGCGCGTTCTTCTTTTTTATGCTTTGCATGAATCTCACACCCGTGCCAGTAACAGCCGTGATATTGATATACGGTATTGGTTTCTGGACAGTATCCATCTACCGGAGCTCCTAAAATCCATCTTTCACCTCCATGTCCGCACTGTTCGTGGTGAATGTGAATTCCCTCCCGCTTTTCCACAGAGTGCATCCAATCGATCGCACCATAACTGTTAGAACCTTTTGGGTAGAACGCTTTCTCGAACGACGAACGCGGGCGCTCTAAATAATTACCATCACATATTACTTTTGTCTCACCTCTCATACATGTTGGTCCGTGTCTCTTCATATTACTCGCTTTCGTGAATTTCTGCTTGCAATTATACCAGGCGTAAATTTTAGATAGGTTTTTAAGGTTTTTTATCAGAAATGCGTGATTATTAAACAGTCCTATTGTCATTGGTTTATTACCTATTTCATTATAGTGCGCTGGTACCTTTCTCAACCACCATACGTTATATTTGGTCGGTTGATATACTTCTATACCTACCTTAAAAACCTCTTCAACCTTTTTCAGGTCTGAAAACGGAATTGGGGAAACCACATTACTACCGAAATATTGCTTACTAAGTTCTTCCGCTTTTTCTGTACATCTGTCAGGTCTGATCTTTTTATCAAGGTGCATAGCTAGATACCTGAACAGACAAAGATCGTCATTATACTTATCTAAAGAATACATACCTTTTCTATTCCTCAACCATTCTGGAAGTTCTCCTCCTGCTGCTTCTTTGGATTGTAGTCCCAAATCTATTCCCCTACTACCCTGTATTAGCTTTACAAAAATACCTCTACCCATCTTACAAACTTCCACTTTGTATTTGGTCTGTCTATTTTATCGGACATTATTCGTGTTTGCTCCTTATCTGACAGCCATTTTTTAACGTTTTTCATTGATGATAGTGGTTCGCTACCACCGAGATTTTTGTGAAATATTAGAGTTTTAGGTTTTCCATTTTTAGTTTCCTCCATATGTTTCTAGCTTGTAAGAATATGAATATCTCAAATAAAAATTTGTTGTTAGATACGGAGCGAGTTTATCGGACATGCGTTCGGACTCGTGATGTACAATGTTTTTACGAAAGGATAATGTAACTACCCGTCTTCCATTTTCTACCATTTTTCCAATGTTTCATCGTGAGCCCCCTATTCCCCCAATATTTCTTCACCTTTTTCCACTATCGCGCGAACTATAGATCTTTTATTTGGTATTTGGTCACCTGTGTGTCTAATTTGAGACAAATTATTTGTGCTTGAAGGTAATTCTTTAGAATTAATTACACTAGCCCTTAGCTCCGCAATAATTTCTTTTTGAATTCTGTTACCAACTTCCTCCACTAGTGAGAGGTCTTTAAATGCCCCTCTTTTATAGGCGCGGGTAAACCGCTTCATAAACGCCTCATTCTTTGTGGCATTTATCAGCTTTGTCAACCCCCTAACTCTCAACCGTTTACTATAAGTAATCCCTAGAGATTCGGCTTCTCTTCTCAAACTTTCTATTTCTGCTCTAGTTTCTGGCGTTATCATATTTTCTGTAATATACTTTTGTATAACCAATGAAATTTATCTGTTCAATTAGTCGTGAAAACATTAAGTTTTTTTCACGTCCAATTGAACATAAACATATACATATACATATATAATGGAGTGTGAGACTTGTTGTAAAACGTTTACGCGTAAAGACTATCTACGAAGGCATCTAGCGAGACGTAGAAAGTTTCCTTGTGCCCCCGCCCCCCCCACAATTTCAATGCCCCAGATGCCCTTGTAAATTCGTTAGTGCCCAAACTCTTTGTAGACACAAGCAACTACGCTGTCAGGTGGCTAAAGGGGAACGTGGTAGACTAGAGCTGGTAGAATTAGTTGCTGATCTACGAAATCAATTAGCTATATTGGAGGAGGAAAATACGAAATATAAACTATCACGCGCGGACGTATAGAATTATGCAAAATCCCAATTGAACAAACATTTCTCTTTTTTTTCCCCCTCCGGCGCATTACAGATTTGCCACGGTTTTCTATTTCTGGCGTATATAACCTATGGGATTTATATGTTCAATTGGACGTGAAAAAAACATGAGGTATTTATGACACCAATTGTCACGATTTGCTGTCGGGAGATAATTTCCTCGTTAACCAATTTTGGTTTTTAGGGGGTGGTGGGAGTAGTATATGGGGGTGGAAATGATACCACCGTAGGTGGTATCATTTTGACTCCCTATATACTACTAGTGGAGATAAGTCACTGAAAACCAATATGGTTCTTCATATTGCCTTGATAAACATGTTTACCGAATTTGGTTACGATCCGTCAGGTAGAACTCGAATAATTGCGTGGACAATGATACAGAGTCCGAACATTTAAAAATGGCCTCCAAGGGGATTAAGTCATCGAAAAGGGGAGTAAGTCATCGGATGTTTTTGAAAACCAATCGGGTTCTTCGTCTTGCCGTGATAAACATGTATACATACCGAATTTTCGTGCGATCGGAGTTATAACTTGAGTTATTGCGTGGACAAGAATAAGAATACAGAGTGCGAAAATAAACAATGGCCGCCAAGGGGAGATACGTCCTCAGAAGATTTTGTAAAGCAATAGGCTTCTTCGTCTTGCCGTGATAAACATGTATACAGAGTGCAAACATTAAAAATGGCTGCCAAGGGGAGATAGGTCATCCTAAAGTTTTGAAAATGAATAGGGTTATTCGTCTGGCCGTGATAAACATGTATACCGAATTTGGTTACGATCCATCAAGTAGAACTTTAGTTATTGCGTGGACAATGATACAGAGTGCGAAAATTAACTAGAATATGTGGTCATAGAACTCGGATGCCCCACATATCGCTTTGATAGTAAACGAGGCAAAATTCCTAGTTAAAAAAGGGGGAAATAATCCATGGCTCAGTGTCAAAGCAAAAATAGAAATTCACTATGTGCATATACACACCTTAAAGAAGCTACATACCAACCAACAAGTCTCCAGCTAATGTGGTTTAGAAGTTTTACAAGTTACAAGGCAAAATTGGGAAATTCTAAGTCCAAAATGGGGAGATAATCCATGACGGTAAATTTAAATTTGTTGCTACTAAAATGAAGAAGAATCCCTAAATTTTATTTCCACGGTCCGTTATAACGTATTGATCTGCAAGATCCAAGATAAACTGCAGCCTTATGTCACAACATTCAAATTCGGTTAGAACGACATCCGCCATTTTGGGCGCGAGAACAAATAAGGAGACCATTGTTTTTATTTCCAGCGTGTTAGTGGAGGTCGTGACCGAGTAGTGGAGCGCGTGGCCGAGTGGTCTAAAGCGTCGGACTGCTGATCATACGGTCGTGGGTTCGAGCCTCGCCAGTGGCAATGCGTTGTGTCCTTGATCAAGACACTTTATCCACACTGCTTCAGTCCACCCAGCTGTAAATGGGTACTGCTTACCGGGAAAAAGTCGATTGTACTCGTTTGTATGTCTCGTTTGTATGTACTCGTTTGTATGTACATGTATAAATAAAATACGATCCTGCACATACGATCCTGCATCGATAGTTAATGAAGACTTATTTATTGTCATAACGTTGAGTCATGACTGACGTTTTTTATAAAAAAAAATATTGTTGACATAACGCTGTGCGTTCTACGTCACTCATAAGATAGGACGCAAACTGACGTAATCACCGAAAGGATGTGCATAAAGAAAGAAAAAAGTGTTTAAGCATTGGACATCTCTGTCTATTATCATTCTACATTTCCATGTCAAACTGCGTGAACAAAAGAATGACTGGTCTGCAAATATATATTTTTTCGTTGAAATGGAAACTTCAGCCGATATAAGTAAGATAAAAAGTTCATTAGCGGATTTTCAGTAGTTGGAGGGTGCTTTTATAATGACGCTCTAATTAAAGACATCGATAGTTAATGAAGACTTAGTTATTGTCATAACGTTGAGTCATGACTGACGTTTTTTATAAACAAAAATATTGTGACATAACGCTGTGCGTTCGACGTCACTCATAAGATAGGACGCAAACTCACGTTGCGCGAAAATAGGTGTCTAAATGGTATACACACCAGGGTGCACATCTTCAATATGTGTAGAAGACGTGTGTCGAGTTTCAGATCGATTGACTGAATGGTTTTAGAGGAGTAGTGTACACACATTCTGCAGTTGTTCTCATCCGCCCGTGCTGTAAAACATAATACGTACCGGTACCGTTTTTTTTTAAACGGTCGTATAAAAATACTGCACATTCGTCACGAGAGTATAACGAGAGTATTATTAAATCGGCAAAACAAGTCGCAAAATTCACGATATTCTCGTTGGCATTGATGCGTTAAGTTTGTAGCAATGCAGTGTGAAGAATCACGAAACTTTACGTAGATCTACATAGTTCAATTGTATGTATACATTAGCTATATCCAAAAGTATTGTGCATTAGATGCCTGAATAATTCTGAGACTGAAAAATATATATCTTTGATTAATATCAGTACTAAATAAGCTATATAGCTGTTTCCAAATTCGTTCTTTGGATTACATTTGGGGCCTTCTATGCACTAATAATCCGCGTTTACTTGTCAAAATGTGTCAACAACACTGTGGCTGTGCGGGGATTGCAGTTTGTTACTTTAAAATTAAACTTTTAGGCAAACTAATGAAGATGAAACAATACATTAGTATATTTGGTGCAAAATGAACGCTGTTTTTCTTGGGTGGTTTTGAAGTAACATTTAGAGAGATACTCAATGATTTGTTCGCTATCAGGACGTTGATTGCTTACTTACTTACTGTTCTTACTGTTCCTAGACGTCTAGTCAAGCCTTCCGACTTCTATTGACGCATTTGTACTATTGTTTCTTTTCACTGGCACTGAGTTGGTTGTGACGTGGTAACATGATGGGTCGAATTTCGTTGGATGATTATGCCACCACTTGTTCAGTCTACTTTAAACGCGTTTACGGAGGGTGCAGTAACAACATCTTCGGACAGGTTATTCCAGTTTTCAATGATTCTATTGCTAAAACTATTGGCTCTCATATTTAAACGCGCTCTTTTTTTTTTTTACAATTTTCGACTGTGGCCTCGCGTTGTTATGTATGTTGCTCTTGTGAATAATTGGTTTTATTCTACTTTGTCGATTCTTTCCATGATTTTGTACACTTGGATCATGTCCGCTCTTTGTCTTCCGTATTCCAATGATGGGATTCCAAGTGTTCTCAATCTTTCATTGTAGGGCAGGTGATTTAAATTACTCACTAGTTTCGTGGCTCTTCGTTGTACATTTTCAATTAAAATTGTATCCTTTTTATAGAGTGGTGACAATACTGGTGATGCATATTCCAAATTGGGTCTTACCAATGATTTATATAAGTTTAAAAATCATTTTCACTATTAACCTTGGTTACTTCAGTCAAACCGCTGTTTGTGTGCATTTTGTATGTTTGGTTGGTGTCTTTTTTTCCAATGTGTAAGTGTTTGCATTTTTTGGTGTTAAATTCCATTTGCCACTTTTTAGCCCATCTTTCTGCTGTGTTTATGTCTTGTTGTAGTTCATCAGCATGTATTTTGTTGTTTACATTGGAGAAGAGCTTGGAATCATCTGCGAACAACTTTATACTTTGTGTCATCTCGTCAGGTAAGTCATTGATATAAATAAAGAAGAGAATAGGTCCTAAGACACTGCCTTGTGGAATACCGCTAGTCACTTTTCGCCATTCTGATTTTTCTCCATTTATGACAACTCGCTGTACTCTATCAGCTAAGAAGTTTTGAACCCAGTCTTTTATTTCTCCTACTATTCCATAATTTTCTAACTTTAGTAATAGTCGCTGGTGTGGAACTTTGTCAAACGCTTTACAAAAGTCTAAATAAATTATGTCGACGTCATCACCATTATCAATTGCCTCGCTTATCTCCTCTAGAAATTCTAAAAGTTGCGTTGTACACAATTTACCTTTTACAAAGCCATGTTGTACTGGGGAGAAAATGTTATTTTCGGTCATATGACTTACTATTTCATCCCTTATTAAACGCTCCATTAATTTTCCTGGCACAGATGTTAGGCTTATTGTTCGATAGTTTTCCGGTTTTTGTCGCGGCCCTTTATTAAATATTGCAGATACGTTGGCCTGTTTCCAGATTTCTGGTAATTTACTTTCTGTCATTGATTTCTCGAAGATAAGTTTCAATGGTTTTATAACTGCTGATTTGGTCTCTTTTAACACTTTTGGATGGATGTTGTCTGGGCCCTGTGATTTCGATTCTTTGAGCTTGTCTATTGCCTTCAGGATTTTTTCTTCTGTTATTTCCGTTTTTCCTATTTGATTAATGTCTTTGACTTGCATAGCGGGAAGTTCATTGGTATTCTCATTTGTGAACACAGTGGCAAAGTATTGGTTCAGAATGGTTGCAGTTTCTTGATCACTGTTTGTTAGTTCTCCATTTTATTTCTCAAGTTTACTTAATTACTACTGATTTTGTTTTTGTTTTCGACCTTACATACTTCCAAAAGAGTTTATTTTCAGTTTTTATCTTGGCTGCTAAGTATTGTTCGTACGTATATTTTGAGTGTCTAAGTTCTGTAGTCACTTTATTTTATTTTTAGGCTTTTGATCTTAGAAGTATTTCTTTTGTTTTTTCTTCATTTATGTTATCAAGTTTACTTTTTTCTAAATTGAGTTTGTCTGCTACATCTTGATTGCTTGGGTTTTCAGTTATTTGTTTTTCCAATTGTCGAATTGTTTCTTCTATTTTAGTTTCTTCCTCCCTTTGTTTCTTTTTTAGTTTACAAGAGTATTTGATTGCTTCATTTCGAATTGAACCTTTTATTAGCTCCCACATCGTGTTTGGGTTACACCCGTTATTATTGGTAGCAGTTTCGTGTTTTGTATCTTTTATTTTTTGTTTAAATTCATTTTGTAGTAGTAAACTATTATTTAATTTAAAATAGCCACTTCCTCTGACTGTTTGGCATAAATTCAAATTTAAAGTAATTGCCGAATGATCTGAAAGAAATCCGGAAATTATGTCACATTCTATGACCATATTTAGCATATTCGCTGTTATAAGAAAGTAGTCTAATCTACAAAATATGGGTGGTTTGTGGTTAGAATGCCACGTGAATCGTTTTTTGTCTGGATGCCTGACTCTAAATATATCATATAAGTCATTGTTGTTGATAATATCGTTTATTTTTTGCGAACATTTTCTATATGTAACAGTATTTCCATTTAATTTGTCGACTTCCAAATTGAGTACATTGTTGAAATCCCCTCCTATAACCATACTTTCACTGTTATTCTCTAAAATTAATTGTTCTATTCTTGAGAAAAATGTTACGTCATCATCATTTGGTCCATATATATTTAATAATATTATTGTTGTATCGAATAATTTAATTTTAATATCTGTAGGCGCCCCTGTATTACTTCTTTATGCTCAAGTACTTCGTATGTCGACGTTAGATTAAGTAAAATACCAATACCTTTGCTATTGGAGCTGTCTCCACTTATAAAAATGTATTGACCCCATTGTTTCTTCCAAATTTCTTTATGTTCATGTGTACAGTGCAGTTCTTGGAGGAAACATATCGAGAATTTCTTTTGTTTCAGCCAACTGAATACTTTTTTACGTTTAGTTTGATGTCCAAGCCCATTCACATTAAAACTGCATAATTTTATTTGAGTACCCATAGTTTATTGGAGTTTGAAAAACATGATTTAATTTTCAGAACTGCTTGTGAAACTTGTTTATTTGTATTATTCACCCTGATATTATGAGTTATGTTTGACCTACTTTTGTATTGCCATATTTGTACCATTTGTGAGTAAAAAATGGGGATGGGGAAGGGGGACAAGGAATGAATACGAACGTGTCTTATGTCGTGGAGTAGGTGCATATTCCGTTGGAAGAGGTTGTCGTGTGTGTTTTTTACTACAATGGTATGTGTCTAATATAATTAAATGGTCTAACTGTGATGTTATGTGTGATAATACAACAGTTTAATTATTTTTTTTACAATGAAGTAGTTATTTTACATGTAAGATGTCTAAGTATGATAGACTGTGTAGGCAATACATATTATTTACTAGTAAGATTTACATGTATTGTTTACAAGACATGCAGTGTTGATAAAATATAGATACCAACAAGCGTTGTGGACATAATTCCTGCAATATCATCATTGATTACGTATTTAATTTATTTTGCGATTGCTGCTGGTATCACGTCAGCGCATTAAAATGGCAAAACAATGTAGTACCATATCAGACTGCACGAATGCACGGTCTGATCTCGCGCTACTTTCTTGTAATATGTCGTAGTGTCCGTTTTCCCAACGGGGACTGCGTTAAGGTAGTTGTTAAAATATTCTGATCTGAGCTACACTGATATCATATGATGTAAGATACATTTTGCAAAATCGGGAATTGTACATTATACTGTGCTAATGTATTTACTAAGATATTCTACTATGATGTTACACTGATACCATATGCTGTACGGACTATTTTGCCCACGTGAGACTTGCGCATTATACTATATTAATACAGTCACGAAAACATTCTGATCTGAGGCTACACTGGTATCATATGTTGTAAGGTCCATTTTGGCAACAGGGGATTTGTGGCTTATACTGTGTCAAGGTAGTCACTTTATTTATTGCTTGTTTATATTTATTGTAGTTTTGCAATAAGTAAACTTTTTCCACCTGGTATGTTTGTATCTTAATGCTTCTTTGCAGCTGGTAGTAATGAAGGGGCTGCGTTTGTCTTTGCTGGGTGTTGATTTACTCACTGGCACATGTTTCTCAAGTAATTTAACGATTGTTTCAGTAAATCTACTCCAGGAATCAGACACATCCAGTCCGCTCATCACCGAATCCCATTGCACTGGCGATAATTCTTCTCCAATTGTTCTGTAATCTCCTCTGTAATAGTTCAGTTTCTTGTATGTCGGGTTGTTTTGTTCAATACAACAGTTAAAAACACAATGTAAAACAAGGTGGTCGCTCAGTCCTAGACCTGGTAAAAATTCAACTTCTTCCACCATATTTTCCTCATTGGTAAAAATAAGATCTAAGATCGATGGCTCATTGCTGTCATCCTTGTTGGTTGCCTTACGTGTTGGAATAGAAATTCGTCCATTATACAGTTCAAAAATTGGGTTGCCATGTTGTTTTCACCCACAGATGTTGTATTATTTTCCCAGTTGATTTCATTAAAGTTGAAGTCGCCCGTTATGATTAGATGACTTGGATTTACAACACTAATTTTGTAAAATAATGAGATTAGTTGTGCACAATTTTATTTGGTACAATTCGGACTTCTGTAGATACATTCAACTATTAAAGTGTCATTATTTTTCAGTTTTATTTCACATAGAATGTTTTCTTCAAATTCTGAATTGATATCCACTTTGACCGCGTTGATGTTTGATTTGATATATATTGCACATCCCCTGCCTTTAGAGGTATCCGTTATGAACATATTGTAGCCATCTAAATAATAATTTTCTTCGCTCAGTTTAAACAATGCTCTTTTTGGGAATAGTTCAGTCAATACAATTATGTCTGGTGATTTGTGTCGTATCAACATATCTAGTTATATTTTCTTAATTTGTGTAAGGCAATCACAGTTTGTGTACATGATGTTTAATGAGTCTTTTTCACTCCTATTTGAATCACTATTAAAATCACTGCTCCCATTATTGTTTTCGTTAGCAGAGTTATTTACATTAAAACTGTCTCCCTAATGTTGGTTTTCTGGTTCCATTTCTTCAATCAGGATTGAAGATTCAGTGCGTCTCCCACCAATTACAGTCTCGTCCCTATGTTCGATTATGCTCGGACTTAAAAATCCTCTCGTACCCATGACATTACTCAATGTACGTTGGTGTTGGGAATCAGAATATCTGTTTATCTGAGAGAAAGCATAACCCGGGTCTACATATATTGGACTTGAAGTTCTTATAGTAAATGGATTTTCCGTGTTTCTGGTGGGTAGATTCACACCTGGTTCTCGATTTTCTCTTTGGCCTTCTTCTGCTTCCTGTCTTCTTGCTCTTTCTTCTTTGTTTTTCTTCTTTAGTGTTCTTTGTTTCACAGTCAGATCTCTCACAATAAATACTCGTCTAAATTCGTCTAAATCTGTTTTTGTTGGGATATGTTTCGCATTATCCAACAGGTATTTTCTCTGAGAATTTTCGGTCAACATTATTTTCAATGGTTGTGTTTTATTTTCTTGAATTTTCCCTAGTCTAAAGCTTGTATTAACTTGTAGATTGTCTAATCCAAGTTTCGAGCTGATTTTTGTTATGTTATCTTCATCCGTTTTCTTGTTGTCCATGTTATTTGCTTGGCCGCCTTCTGGTAAATTGAACACAACAATATTTAGTTCCCGCTTCTTTCGTTCTTCTATTTCTTTCGTTTGGTCTGTTAGCAGTGTCACTATATCCTCCTTCAGATTGTCTAGGATATCCTTTTTCATATCTTGTATGCTACTTTGAATTTCAGTTTTAGTTGAATGTTCTATGTCATTCTGGTTTCTATGTCGGTCATCCTGTCATCGTGGGCTTCCTTTGTGTCGTTTAGAGCATGACTTATGTTTTGTAGCGATGGGAATGTTGCCTTGCAACAATGCCAAGGGAAATTCTGAAGTACTCCATTTAGGATACATCCATATAGCTTTGGTTTCACAGGCAGCGTCCAAATGTGACGCAAGATTAACGTGTTACATGTCAATCGTGCGACATGACGTGGGCACGAAAACGGCATGAGGTAGAACGAGTATAGGTGTCTGTATAGTAATGTGTAATGAAGGAGTATAGTGAGTGAAATTAATGTGAAATGCTTCATTTATGTGACTTGATATCAATAGGAGATTTAGCTGTATTATAATGTCAACTAATATGTCAATTTTACTATGTCTACCTGGCCGGAGACACATAGAGCGTGATTTTATTGGTGAACATTTGTACACGAAGAGTGATGAAATAATATGAAATAGGCACTAGCTATGACGGGCGACGTTAGTATATGAAACTAAATTTACCAATTGATAGCTTTACCATGATGTTAGTACGGTACCGTAGTATATTTTATTATTGCAGAACTACTTCTCGCAGCTACCACGGTGTTACAACTTCTCCATTATAATTAAATGGTGTCATTGTCGCACTTCTCTTATTTGAACCAGTGATACAATTTAGATATTTCCGTTTCAACAGGTGACTACAGCAACAGGTGTACTAGACGCACACTTGCAATGCATACTTTTTTCTGGCAGTCGTGTTCCCCAATTATCCCGGATCGCTTGAATATGTCTTGTATTTTTAAACTCACATCAGCGAAGTTAAGTGCAGCGTGGCGGCTATAGAAATTCTCCAGAACTGAACATGCGCAATAAAACAGCTGTTGCAATGCATACTTGTTTCTGTTAGTCATGTCCACAGAGTATCATGGATCGCTTGACTTTGTCTTGTAAACAAAATCACAACATGTGCGGTTTCTATCCAATGATATTGAGAGATTTAGTGTAGGTGCTGCTATCTAATGATGTTGAAAGATAGAGATTTAAATATTATGGTTTTTATCTAATGAAGTTAAGAGAAGGTGGGTGGGGGTGCGGGGGAGAGATATATTGTGGTTTCTAGGTAATGATAGAGAAAGAGACACACATAGAGACATATACAGACAGAGAGCGAGATATAGAGAGACATACAGACAGACAGACAGACAGACAATAAGATAGAGAGAGAAAATGACAGAAAGAGAGAGAGAGAGGGACAGACAGAGAGAGAGAGAGAGAGAGAGAGAGAGAGAGAGAGAGAGAGAGAGAGAGAGAGAGAGAGAGAGAGAGACACACACACATACAGAGAAGAGAGAGACAGAGAGACAGAGAGACAGAGATGCGCATTTAAGGCATTTCTACTCCGATCATTTAAAACGCATATTTTCAAGCGTCTCTCGAGATAATTTGAAGATGTTTATTCGTGTACATTCTGGGGACTCTCGAAAGCGAGTCTAGGCACAACGACAACACACTTTTGAAATGCAGTAACTTCGTAAGCTATATTCAGTATACTTTCCGATGTTATCTACATTTTATTCGTCGCCCGTATTAGTAATACGGGCGACTCTTTGTCGCCCGCTTTATGTTACGCGTATATGAAAACTTACCATTCAGTGAAACTAGGTTGAACATATGATTGAAAGTGTAACATTTGTTTTACCGTAAACCAAGCAGGAGGTTTTTTTACGACACGTGGTATTACTAATACGGGCGACGAATAATTTGACCCAAAGGGCCAAATGCTTCTAAAACAAAATGTAGATAACATCGGAAAGTATACTGAATATAGCTTACGAAGTTACTGCATTCAAAAATTGTGTTGTCGGTGTACCTAGACTCGCTTACGAGAGTCCTCAAGGATAAACCATTCTGTGCACTTCGTCATCTTGTCACGTTTAATGGTCAAAAGATGGAGGCAAAGGATGACTCTGTCATCAAACAGGGGCTTTTTTTTAACGGAATTCGCTACAAAACTGAGGTCAAAATCGTGTATCCGCACGAAATAGTGCCGACTTTCTGGTGTTATTCTGCACACTTATAATGTTGCTAAGATATTTAAATTGACTTATATTTCCTAAACACGCAAAATAGTAATTAAAAGAATATTTACATTTATAAAAAATGCTCTAAAGAGGACGTAAAAATCACGGTTTATTCGTTAACATCGACTGTGCGACTGATTCCCTGCGTTTGACTTGAAGTTGTACTGGTTCCCAGTGCTCGTCAACAAGCAAGCGGGAGCTGAAAACAGTTCAAGTTGCGCGATTGCAGAATACTACAAGCCTTTACCCAGATATTCCCAACGACAGACACCTGACCGATACACAAGTAGAAAGGTAATACATTTAAGTTATTACTGCCATTAATTATTTGTTCGAAACTGCTGCTATGCTGAATTTAATTCAGCATACACATAACATGTTCTTATTTCCGACAAGAGGTAGAAGCCGGCAAATTGTTTCATAATTTGGCTAGCGGAATCGTTACAACGCTTTAAATTAATGCACGGACCGTAGCGATGATTGATAAATGAGCAGTCAGTTGTGTTACGTTTCTGCAGTTCATTAATTGATTGATTTATTGGTGTTTAACGGCCTACCAACAGCTACATCTATGGCTGGGAGGGTGGACAAATGGGGCTCATGGGAGTTGTGACCAGTGTAGCTCCTGATCAAATTGCACGCTCCTGTGGCCTGATAAGGATCTATGTTGATTGTAGAAGCATATCGTGTCTTTCATTGAGAGACTGGCGAGCAGTACATATCCTGATCAGACTGTGCGGATGCACAGGCTGATCTGGATCTACGCTCGTCGTAAAATCCGTAAGCCCTATTTCTCAAGTCCCAGTCACAAATTAAGGTTTAATCTACAATTAAGGATTCACGCCTCGTTCCATTACTTTCCATCACTAAGACAATATTGGGCAATCTGATTGCAATAAGGGTGCCTGACACTGGATCGGGATATTTTGTTCTCGGTATGGAAATGCTGATGGTGTAAATTGACGAATATTTGCAGAATTAGCAATTTAGTTTTCTTATCAGGTGAGCTGATTATCTTGAATTAATACACATGCGTGGGTTCTACAGATAATCAAACATGGTTCGATAAGCTCACTCGCTTGATTGGCGTAAGGACCCACTCACCTATGCATTATTTCAAGATAATTAGCTCGCTTGGCTAAATAATGCTATTTAATACAAAATTACTATTTCTCTATGGGAATTTAACATGGAAATGATTTTACAAACTATAAAGAAAACAAAACTGAAATTTTGATAAAAGATGTTTCACTGTTATCCTCGTGACTGTTTAAAGGTACATGTACATGCCCACTCAGTAGGCACAAAATGTTTTTTATAGGAATTAAATAAGTGTACACTATAATTGTGCCACTATTCCACCAGTTTTAAAAATTATGAGTGCCCGCTTTACAGATATAATCATTTAGTAATATATATTTTACTGATAGTGACTCGCGGTGGTATCAGGCTATTTTCATATTCAAATGAGGCATGATATTTATTAATTATTTATTCTAGTTAAATGCGCCACCTGAAAATATAATACTTTCGACAGATAATAAAGTATGATCATTGCACATCAAAAATAAATACATAAATACAGAGAATAAATAGTAATGTCCGTTAACATTTTAAGGAAACGCGGTTATCGCCCTTGATATCAGTGTGGAAATTGACATCTGATATAAAATGTATAATAATGCCAATCAATACGTGGGGTAATGGTGAAATAATGTTTATTTTGCCCGACAATGTCTCGGATTATGTCTGATATAAAGAACAGTTTGTGCCTACTGGGTGGGCATGTACATGTACCTTTAATCTCCTGGTAAACATCTTCACTTATATGAAACTATGATGTATATATGAGGATTTAACATGCAGAAATTACTTTCAAAATACAATTATTATTTGACTGAATTTCGTGAAATAAAAATAAGTCTCATTCTTACATTTTGCTAAGTAGTAATAATAGTGGAACATTGTGTTTCGTATGGTGGCATATATTTGCCATCAAGATGTCGACATAATTTCTCGCAACATGTTGACTTAAATATCATGACATGTCAACATAACCTGATAAGTTGCCACTACAAGTCAACATAATGCGAGTTATCACAATTAGTATGGAAACGTTAATTGGGCACCCGAATGTTGAGTTGATGACGGATAAGTCGCGGTGTAGTATGTCGACATGTCTCATTACAACACAACAAGTAGAACATAATTATTATGTCATGTCTATATAACAACGCAGCTTCGATAGTTAAATCCTTGCGACATATTTACATAATGTACATCCCGACATACAGGCATACATCTGAGCGACATAAATATTTCCGACATGTTCATATAAAGGACATGTATCGCGCTTTGGTGATATTAACAAAGTATTCCTACATACTTCTTGACAGTTTTGTCACATAAGTCATCTCGACAAAACTACATTAACGAGTCCTTACCACATAAGTCATCTCGATAAAACTACATTAATGAGTCCTTACCACATAAGTCATCTCGACAAAAGTACATTAATGAGACCTTACCACATAAGTCATCTCGACAAAACTACATTAATGAGTCCTTACCACATAAGTCATCTCGACAAAACTACATTAATGAGTCCTTACCACATAAGTTATCTCGATAAAACTACATTAGTGAGTCCTTACCATTTAAGTCATCTCGACAAAACTACATGATGCGTCCTTACCTACATGTTGCATTGCAAAGAAACACGATTATAGATGCCCACGAGGGTCAGTCGGTCTCGTAATTGTTGAAGGATGGTCGAACAAGGTTTTGCCAAACTGGTGAGTCAACTTTTACATTTCTTTAAAAATTAATTTCCGTGTACCAATTTCGGGTACATACTTTCCTTGGCATACTCCCGGAATACCCACCAACTTGACGTATTCCGACAGCGGTTTGATCAGTGTCATTTAGACGCATGACAATTTTGTCATTGCATTAGACTGGTGGGTGATTCTATTTTTTTTTCCATACAAACCATTTGGAAACTGCTTATTTCAATTGATTGTGTTAATTAACATACAATTACACATAAGAAGCATTATTCAAGCTGTTATACTCACAGAGATGTACCTTTTTCCGCCCTTTTAGCGACCATCCTGGATTATTTTCGACAATGTTTGACGACATATCATAATTAATGTTTCACCAATATGTCGGGGACATCGAAAGCAGTCAGAATAGATACCAAATGTGTTGTCATGTGATTATTAGAACAAGATATATTGAAAATCTAATATATTGCTAGTTCGGATGGCGGCCATCTTGGATTTATGCAAATTAGGCAACTTTGGCATCAATATTTTTTCGAAGACTTTTGATAAATCTAGAGACACTTATAAGATGACTATGGAAAAAAAACATAATCAAGCAATTTGTTTGAGGTCTATCGGTATAACATATATTGACCGGCATAATGTGGCCTCATAATAATGTGCTGTTTGTCTGTTGTGAGTTAAAATAAATATGTTTCCGTAATTTCATTTCAGTTGGGCGTATACCTTCTACTGGTGGTGTTTATTCCAGTAACAGCGATGATTCCACAGGGATCCAGAGATGAGCTGATTCGATACTACTTCAACCAAGGACATACGTGGAAGGAAATATGCGGATTTGTACTCTTTGTACATAACATAGCTGTAAGTTTATCTCAGATGAAACGAATCGTGAAACGTTTACATTTGAGAAGATATAACGTTTCATCTCCATTGCCGGATGTTATTTGTGCATTATGGACCGTGTTTCAACGTGGGTTTTCTAATGCAGGTTACAAAACTATATGGAGAGTTCTCAATTCGACAACCGATATTCGTGCTAGTCAAGAGACTGTCAGGCGTATTATTGGAATTTTGGACCCGGAAGGTGTTGACCTAAGGTTACGTCATAGATTACGACGCAGGACATACATAAACCAGGGTCCGAACTACTTAATTCACATTGACGGTTATGACAAACTTAAGCCGTTCGGGATAGCTATTCACGTTGCGATTGACGGCTTCTCAAGACGCGTGCTTTGGTTAGAAGCTGCTTATTCAAATAACGACCCGCAAGTCGTTGCTCGTTATTATCTTAATTTCATTAGACGGCTAGGGAGGTGTCCAAGGTTGGTGCGGGGGGATGCAGGTACAGAAAATGTTTTGATAAGAGACTTACAAGTTGCATTTAGATATCACTGCACTGATGGTATGTCTGCAATGAATAGCTACATATCTGGACCGTCCACTTCAAATCAACGGATAGAGCGATTTTGGGTGAACTTCAAGTACAATTTTACAGTATTCTGGAGAAACCATTTAAAGGCCCTGAACGGCTCAGTATTACAATTTTCCGATTTTTTCAAACACAAAAACATGTTTTGCAACTGATTTAGTACACAAACCTAACATATACTGCCTAATAGATACATCTCAAGTCTTGAGATGTACATCTTAATCGCAATGTGAAGACAACAAAAACTTGTTTTGTGTACCACTCAGTGCAAAATATCAATATTGACAAATTAATTCCCTTAACCCAACGGCTTCGGCTCGGAAGCGAGTCGATAAACTCCGGCTATCGGAATTCATCGGCCGCGAATCAGGGATTTGGGCAGTTGACCCGAGCTTCTATCGGAAAATCGATCGGACTTTGAACACGCACCTGCTGTTTGTTTATCAACAAATATTGATATTTTCATCGACTACAAACTCATTTTTGTACCAAAATGAATGCAAACAGTTTCAAAGTGTGTGTAAATAGAAACCTGTTGGATTTATGTGTGGGAAAACCCAATAGGAGGCCAAATTCGGCAACTTGAGCTGTATTGGGGCTTTAAAGGATTTATCAGAACTAGGATTTATACATGTCGACGATCCTGTTCATCTGGAATGTCTTAGATACTGTTTCCTCCCGATAATACAGCTCGATCTGGACGCGTTCGTTCATGTTTGGAATCTGCATGGAATTCGAAGGCAGAGAAACTGTGAAACTCCAAGTGGAATCCCCAATGTATTGTATGATCAACCAGTCATATTTGGTGCTCGAGATTATTCATTTCAACTTCCATGTGATTTGGAAGCTGTGGACCACATACGAGACCTCTATACACTCCCAAAGCCTCCTTTTGGTTGTCAAGAAAACTTCGTACAGATAGTAGAGGAACTGTGTGGAATTCCAAGGGAAAATCTCCGACAACCAAATACGGTTGAAAGTGCTACTGATTTGTTCATAGCTTTAACTGAAGTATTAGATAGAATGTAATGGATCGTATTTGACATTTAAATAAATGTTCAAGATAGATTCAAATGTACTGATATCTAGATGGGAAAAATTAGCAAGTTACAATTAACATGACCAAGCGACCTTTGTCTTTTTATTTGAACCCTGCCTGATGAATTGTCTTCCCTTTTCACATGGAAGTTTCGCAATTTCCTTGTAATTCGTAAAAGTCAGAATAGATACACACACTTCATACTTATTACATTACTTTCTTATATACGCTGTGTAGATGTACAATGTGAATTTCCTTTTTTATTTCGAACCCATATTCACAGACTATCTCCCCCTTGTTCGCTTAGAAATTTAAATTTTCTCCTGGAACTCAAACAAATGTTTAACCTTAATTCATACAGACTTGAAACGTGGTCTAGCATACATTCCTTATCGTATGCAGATGCAGAAATTGGTCATGATTTTTTTAATTGTATCCCCCGGACAAAAGTCGGAGGATATTATGGATTTGACGTCGTCACGCCGCCGCGTCCGCCGCGTCCGCCGCCGCCGCCGCCGCCGAGACACTTGCCCCTTGTTCGGAGCATATCCCCAATAATATATTTGAATGAAACTTCACACATGCATATATATCGGCGTGGTGGAGTGTCGCGCCCAATGAGGACGACTCTCGCGTCGTTACTTTTTGAGTTATTGCCCTTTGTTCGTTTTGTTATGGAAATATCTTGTCCGGAGCATGTTTTTTTGATAGGCTGCCACTATAGACATTTGTTGTCCGAAGTATATATAATACCTCCAATACCGTATGAAATATTTTATTGAAACTTCACACATGCATAGATATTGATGTAGCGGAATGTCGCTGATAAGGAGGACAACCCTCACTTCACTAATTTTGGAGTAATTGCCCTTTGCTCGTTTTGTGAAATATCTTGTTCGGAGTATGTCTCGAATACTGTATGGAATATTTTAACGAAACTTCACACATGCATATATATCGGCCTGACGGAGTGTCACGCACAAGAAGGGCAACCCTCGCATCGCCATTGATGTTTTTTGATGGGCTGCCACTATAGATATTTCTTCTTCGGAGTATATCTCCAATACCGTATGAAATAGTTTAATGAAACTTCACACATGCATAGATATCAATGTACCGGAATGTCGCTGACAACGAAGACAACCCTTACTTCACTAACCTCACTTCACCTTACTTCACAACCATCACTTCACCCTGCCTGACCCCTACTCTACAGTTGGCCACACTTTACACCTGACCCCATCCTACACATGACCCTGGCTGGTGGTGGCTGCAGGGGGATACAATGTTGTCGTGGGCGGTTGTCGTTCTAGTTCGACCTCACAATTGTGGATTATCTCCCCATTTTACTGACACTTTTTAAAAGTGGGTATATTGCTACGGTTTTAAGTAAATGATGAAATGATTGCTGAATCACTTAAGGACACACTTTATAACATGTTAATTGAAAAATAATAAATAGTGTTGCGCCTTCCTGACTAAAATGTCAGTGAATTATCAGGAGAAGTAGACATTGTACAGACATGAGGGTGCAATAAGTAGGTACATGTACGGTTATGTGTCTGTACGATCGATAAACAGCTCGCTCGCAAGAACCGTACATTAACCTACGCTTGTATCATGGCTGCGATGTTTTTTCTTTTGAAGTTGGGCATGCATGCGATACCCGTAGCGGATGTGGAGTCAACTGTATTCACAAGTGTACGGTATCTGTAATTTCTGGAAGTTATTGGATGCCCAATACAATAACTACCGGAAACTGGACCGATACCGCACACTTAAGCTAGAGATGAATCCACCTCCGCTGCTCAGCGTCGAGATTGCTCGGTGCGTTGTGTGTCACCTGATTACGTGACAAGCTGAGTGTGTACCAATGAGGCATCGCATACCAGAGCATATTCACCTTTTTTAGTCATGTGACCAAAGCATATTCACATTTTTAGTCACGTGACTTAAAAATTGGCCAGGTAAATTTATTTCAATTGAGTATGGATAGTCCATGTATAAAGTGACTGTAGAAGAGTGCTTGAGAACAAACGTGCACACATTCCTACCTTGTTGTAAATGTGCTGTATCATTTACAAACTTATGACAAGCATGCTGCACAAAATGCATTTCCTGTGCAGCTGCAGAACTCGTTGAGTGCATGAGAAAATGTGCAACTTGGCAACATCAATGAATGTGAAAATGCACAACTTGGCGCTTGCCGTCATCATTGTTCCAAATCAAAGTAATTATAGTGGCAGGGACACACCGGAAGTCTGTTCCATGGAATTTTTTTGTTCGATGTTACTTTTTTGCTTATCTTCCCAGTTTCCGCTTGGACGTATATACCATACTTAGAACCATATAACTCCAATACAACTAGAACTCCCTTGAAATTTCACGAGTAGCTTTACTTGGAACTGCTTCTGGTGCGTCTCTAACACTAGTATGTGCATAGTTTCTTTGTTTTGACTTCACATTGCTTTGAATTACGTAGAAAAAATTCACCAACACAAGAAATTACATGTACCAATTCTAATACCAGGGACGCCCGGGAAGTAGTTCCACGGGAAGACATTTTTGTTCCATATTTTTTACAACCAGTCTACCAGTCTACTTACCTTGACATTTCAAGAGCAACATACATTGGAACTACTTCCGGGGCGTCCTCAGCATTGGAATTGGTCTATATGTAGTTACGTTTTTTGTTGCGTCGTTATGTTGCAAATGCAGTTATGAAACTAAGCAATACGACGTCAAAACAAGCAACTACGCAACTAGTAGTGTCAGGGATGGCCCGGAAGTATTTCCAGGCAAAGTTACGCGTGAAATTTCCAGGGCATATGAGGCTTCTGCGAATGTGTGAATATTGTGGAAGAGGTTTGGACATGTGATTCATGTGGGACTAGTGATGCGGTGGGACTTGTGATGCTGATGGCATCCATCTTAGATGTTTTATGTATGACATTTACAATATTATCAAAAGAAAGTTGGTTATTATATATATAATAAAACAGATATGTACTTTTTAGCTGGTATATATGATGTGATATCCACCAGCAGCCAATTCTATAAACCTTGGTTAAATTAACCACTGGTTAGCGCTTAACCACTGGTTAAATTTTAACCAGCGTGGTTAGTTAACCAGACTGGTTAACCGTTTGTATAAAACCCGCTAACCATATGGTTAACTAACCAGTTTCTGGAAGATTTAACGCAATATGCTTCCAACTTTAAATGCAGCACTTTAACAATCCCGCATGACAGACTATTACGCAGAAATTCAAAACAAAATATCGAGTTTCATCGCACTCTTCCAGGGGCGGCGGAAGTGAGGGGGGCGGGGGCCCTGCCCCACCCCCTCCCCAATAATTGTATTGGGGGGGGGGGCCTGGCCCCCTCAATAATTATGTAATAACTTGCTGCGAATAAAGGAAATGGCGTTTCACGCATTCTTAGATTTCAAACATTTCCGGGGGAGCATGACCCCCTAGCAACATAAGGCCCTTCGGGTCCTCAAGACTGGGCCCTGAGAATGCAGGAAATTGCGTTTCACGCCTATTAGATTTCAAAATTGTACGGGTAGCATGCACCCGGAACCCGCTAGCAAGATCGGGCCCTTTGGAACCTCAAGACTGGCCCCTGAGAATGCAGGAAATGGCGTTTCACGCCTCTTGGATTTCAAAACAATTCGGGGGAGCATGTACCTGGACCCCCTAGCAACATATGGCCCTTTGGGCCTTCAATATTACCCCCCCCCCCCCCCCCCCCCAACCCCCCCCCCCACCCCCCCCCCCCCCAAATCATTTCACGGTTCCGCCGCCTATGTCTTCGAGACGAAACATTCGCAGGTGCGAGTTAAAATCGGGACATAAAATCTGAGTTTGGAAGCAAAATTCACTGTAAAATCAAGTACTGTGGTTGAAACATGTTCCTACTCGACCAAAATAGTCATACACACAAGCCAGCATTTACCAAGAACTGACCTTTCTGACGGCATCTTGTGTCATGGATTTTAAAGCACTGCTATGTTGGCTCCATACCACGGATCCCAGAACATGAAGGTTGTATCCGCCCCACCATATGATGTAACAAGTCATCGGCGGAACCGATGTATGCGGAAAATACATTGGATGGTAGTGACGCCGTGTCTCGGTAGGTAGAGCGCTAGCCAAAAGCGCGTGTGATATCAGAAACTCGGTGGTCATGAGTTCGATCCTGACTCATGGGTATCGTTTTTTAACATTTTTTCTTTGGATTATGACCCAAGTCATTGTGTGAAACACCAGTCGGTACCGTGAGTACTTTAATTTTTGATGTCGTCTGTATGCCCTTAGAGCATCAAATTGGAGTGTCCCGATCCCTGGTTACCATACTTTGCAAATCTGTAATTCCAGCAAATGGTAAATTCATCTTCTATGTTACAGTTAGTGAATGTTTACAAGAGAGATGGATCAATAGCTCAGTCGGGAGCAAGCTAGACTGCCACCCCGGCGGCCGTGGTTCGAATCCCGACGTGGGCGAAAAAGAATACTAAAATGTATTTTCAATATACACTATCCACGTATACAGTGTCTGGTTCTACCCAGAAAATATGTGGCGGCATGGACGGTCTGGAGCAAATTCCCGCCGTTAAATATTATACAGATATGGACTTTTTATTCGTTAAATTTTAACCACTGGTTAAATCCGTGGTTAGGTCAAATATTTGGTTAAATTATTGGTTAACGATTGTATAAAAACAGCGGTTAAATTGTAACCAGGATTTTTCTGGTTAGATTTAACCGACCTACAGAAGCCTGGTTAAATATTAACCAAGCTCCTAACCAGGCTCTTCGGAGAAAACAAAATTTCAATCTGTTTCTTTGCAAATTATAAATCCACAGATACCGTAGTTTTAGGGCTACGGCTTGTGACTGAAAAACTCCCATACTGCCGGGACTTTCAAATATCTTTAGTTCCAAACATTATACATACCGGCGGAACCGGAAAATTGTGGGGGGAGGGGAGGCGCCTAATCGTGAGGTCCCAAAGGTCCCGATGTAGCTAGGGGGTCCCCCGGAATTTTTTGAAATCTAAGAGGCGTAAAACGCCATTTCCTTCATTTTCAGGGCCCAGTCTTGAGGACTCAAAATGCCTGATGTTGCTAGGGGGGTCCGGGGATTTGAGGATGAGAATATGTGCTTTATTACAGAATTATTGAGGGCGCCAGGCCACCCCCCCCCCCCCTCCCCCGCTGTTATACACTGCTTGTATACCCAACATTATTTGCTGGAAGTAACTCACTACATTATATTCCCGTATTGTCCGTACCCAGAGTTACGGTGCCTTCCATCGGTTTCCCCTGCAGGGTAGCGAATCATATCTGATTCACACTTTAGCTGTTAATTGTGACACATTTTCTGTAGACTGTAGATCTAGTTTTCAATTGAAAGAAATGTCAGTATTGTAAAAGTAAAACAAACTTGTAACTTATGAATTTTATTATTGTAGATAGTCGGACTAGAAAATTAAATATTGCATTTCCAGTTACTTGACCCCAATATACATTTTACATCCAGTTTTTGGATGCCACTGACATTTTTTTAGTTCTACCTTAAATTTACAGAACATGCAATCTACATCTGTAACTATATGACAAAACTATTGCAATATGTTAATTTCATAATACTAACCTTCATTTATGTGGAATCCGTATATGAAATGTACCATATTATGAACAGCTAAGTGCGAATCAGATCTGATTCACTACTCTGCAGGGGAAACCTATGGAAGGCACCATAACTATGGGTACGTACGATACAGGAGTACATGTATTCTGCACAGTTACTTCCCGCAACTAGCCCACAATTGATGTAAATTATTATTTAATACATTTAAAAGATTTTGTCTATTTAATGACTATTGTAGATTTCTAATTCAATGCCTATGTCACAGGTCGAGAAAAATGTGCACTGGCCCGAGGCTCGAACCAGGGGCATCTGGTTTACCTACCATCGCTCTAACCGAGTGAGCTATCCGGGCACGAATATACATTTTCTCCCCATAGTGTGTTACGTACCGTTACACATATTTGTACCTAGTACCAAGAAGTAACTGTAGAATACTCCTGTTTCGTCCGTACGCAGAATATTCTGCAGATTAACTTCCCGCAACTAATTTGTACCAACATTTTTGTGGATAAATGGGTATATTCTGTTTGTCACAGGTGCGTACATACGTCTCCCGTCCGTACATGTATGTCCGTCCGTCATGTTTTCTTGTCATAGGTAAAACTTTTAAACCATAATATACATGATGTATTTTGGTGGGAACAGCAACTCGTGCAAGCTACTACCCTACCTTCCGTAGATGAGTAAATTGCAAGTTACTAAAGGGCGCGAAAATTCTTGAAATATTTACTCGTCCTTACTTTGACCGGAATGGCAAAATTAAGAAATCTACATTACAAAAATTTAAATTTCCACTCATCCTGCAGGCATTTACATTCGTTAGGACGAGCGGACGAGTGGAATGTTCGTGCCCTGTACTATTCGCAACTATGATAGATAGAGTCTTGAGATTCGATATGTCGTTTACTTATAATGCAACTTATGGTTTGTACAATGTCGCGTATTTGTGAATTTTGCTTCCAAACTCAGATTTTATGTCCCGATTTTAACTCGCACCTGCGAATGTTTCGTCTCGAAGACATAGGCGGCGGAACCGTGAAATGATGGGTGGGGGGGGGTAATTTTGAGGCCCCAAAGGGCCATATGTTGCTAGGGGCTCCAGGGACATGCTCCCCCGAATTGTTTTGAAATCCAAGAGGCGTGAAACGCCATTTCCTGCATTCTCAGGGGCCAGTCTTGAGGGTCTTGCTAGCGGGTTCCGGGTGCATGCTACCCGTACATTTTTTAAATCTAATAGGCGTGAAACGCAATTTCCTGCATTCTCAGGGCCCAGTCTTGAGGACCCAAAGGGCCTGATGTTGCTAGGGGGTCATGCTCCCCCGGAAATGTTTGAAATCTAAGAATGCGTGAAACGCCATTTCCTGCCTTCTCAGCGCGTTATTACAAAATTATTGAGGGCCCCCGCCCGCCTCATTTCCGCGCCCCTGTAAGAGAGCGATGAAACTCGATCTTTTGTTTTGAATTTCTACGTAATAGTCTGTCATGCGGGATTGTTAAAGTGCTGCATTTAAAGTTGGAAGCATATTGCGTTCATGTTGATATGCGGCACCTTTAGAAAATTTTAATACGACCCGATATGAGCAAATTAAAATCGAGTTTAAAGACTTAGCTCGGGATCCGCCATTTTGAAGCGTACACAACACGTCGCTATGGGAATATTTTCAGGAGACGAGGGCATTAGTGTTTATGTTTACAATAGCCCGTTCTAATGCAATGACAGATGTCGCGAAAATACTCGGAACCGTAATTAGTATTGCAATTGTGGGACGACTTGCACCGGTTTGGTTAATTTAACCAGTGATTAAATCTTCCATAAACTGGTTAGTTAACCATATGGGTAGCGGGTTTTATACAAACGGTTAACCAGTCTGGTTAACTAACCACGCTGGTTAAAATTTAACCAGTGGTTAATTGTTGAAAGTTTTATAGAATTGGCTGCTGGTGGATATCACATCATATATACCAGCTATAAAGTACATATCTGTTTTATTATATATATAATAACCAACTTTCTTTTGATAATATTTTATATGTCATACATAAAACATCTAAGATGGATGCCATCAGCATCACAAGTCCCACCGCATCACTAGTCCCACATGTATCACATGTCCAAACCTCTTCCACAATATTCACACATTCGCAGAAGCCTCATATGCCCTGGAAATTTCACGCGTAACTTTGCCTGGAAATACTTCCGGGGCATCCCTGACACTACTAGTTGCGTAGTTGCTTGTTTTTACGTCGTATTGCTTAGTTTCATAACTGCATTTGCAACATAACGACGCAACAAAAAACGTAACTACATATAGACCAATTCCAATGCTGAGGACGCCCCGGAAGTAGTTCCAATGTATGTTACTCTTGACATTTCAAGGTAAGTAGATTGGTAGACTGGTTGTAAAAAAAATATGGATTAAAAATATCTTCCCGTGGAACTACTTCCCGGGCGTCCCTGGTATTAGAATTGGTACATGTAATTTCTTGTGTTGGTGAATTTGCTACGTAATGAAAAGCAATGTGAAGTCAAAACAAAGAAACTATGCACATTCTAGTGTTAGAGACGCACCAGAAGCAGTTCCAAGTAAAGCTACTCGTGAAATTTCAAGGGAGTTCTAGTTGTATTGGAGTTATATGGTTCTAAGTATGGTATATACGTCCAAGCGGAAACTGAGAAGATAAGCAAAAAAGTAACATCGAACAAAAACATGGAACGACTTCCGGTGTGTCCCTGCCACTATAATTACTTTGATCTGGAACAAGGATGACGGCAAGCGCCAAGTTGTGCATTTTCACATTCATTGATGTTGCCAAGTTGCACATTTTCTCATGCACTCAACGAGTTCTGCAGCTGCACAGGAAATGCATCTTGTGCAGCATGCTTGTCATAAGTTTGTAAATGTTACAGCACATTTAAAACAAGGTAAGAATTTGTGCACGTTTGTTCTAAAGTACTCTTCTACAGTCACTTTTTCTATGGACTATCCATACTCAATTGAAATAAATTTACCTGGCCAATTTTTAAGTCACGTGACTAAAAAGGTGAATATTCTTTGGTCACATGACTAAAAAAGGTGAATATGTTCTGGAATGCGATGCCACATTGGTACACACTCAGCTTGTCACGTAATCAGGTGACCCACAACGCACCGTGCAATCTCGACGCTGAGCAGCGGAGGTGGATTCATCTCTAGCTTAAGTGTGCGGTATCGGTCCAGTTTCCGGTAGTTATTGTATTGGGCATCCAATAACTTGCAGAAATTGCAGATACCGTACACTTGTGAATACAGTTGACTCCACATCCGCTACGGGTATCGCATGCATGCCCAACTTAAAAAAGCAACAATACTGCAGCCATGATACAAGCGTAGGTTAATGTACGGTTCTTGCGAGCGAGCTGTTTATCGATCGTACAGACACATAACCGTACATGTACCTACTTGTTGCACCCTCATGTCTGTACATTGTCTACTTCTCCTGATAATTCACTGACATTTTAGTCAAGAAGGTGCAACACTATTTATTATTTTTCAATTAACATGTTATAAAGTGTGTCCTTAAGTGATTCAGCAATCATTTCATCATTTACTTAAAACCGTAGCAATATACCCACTTTTAAAAATTGTCAGTAAAATGGGGAGATAATCCACAATTGTGAGGTCGAACTAGAACGACAACCGCCCACGACAACATTGTATCCCCCTGCAGCCACCACCAGCCAGAGTCATTTGTAGGATAGGGTCAGGTGTAAAGTGTGGCCAACTGTAGAGTAGGGGTCAGGCAGGGTGAAGTGAGGGTTGTGAAGTAAGGTGAAGTGAGGTTAGTGAAGTAAGGGTTGTCCTCGTTGTCAGCGACATTCCGGTACATTGATATCTATGCATGTGTGAAGTTTCATTAAAATATTTCATACGGTATTCATGGTATTGGAGATATACTCCGAAGAAGAAATGTCTATAGTGGCAGCCCATCAAGAAACATCAAAGGGCGATAACTCCAAAATTAGCGATGCGATGGTTGCCCTTCTAGTGCGTGACACTCCGTCAGGCCGATATAAATGCATGTGTGGAGTTTTGTTAAAATATTCCATACAGTATTCGAGACATACTCCGAACAAGATATTTCACAAAACGAGCGAAGGGCAATTACTCCAAAATTAGTGAAGTGAGGGTTGTCCTCCTTATCAGCGACATTCCGGTACATCGATATCTATGCAAGTGTGAAGTTTCATTACAATATTTCATACGGTATTGGAGGTATTATATATACTCCGGACAACAAATGTCTATAGTGGCAGCCTATCAAAGAAAACATGCTCCGGACAAGATATTTCCATAAGAAAACGAACAAAGGGCAATAACCCAAAAAGTAACGACGCGAGAGTCGTCCTCATTGGGCGCGACACTCCGCCACGCCGAAATATATGCATGTGTGAAGTTTCATTCAAATATATTATTGGGGATATGCTCCGGACAAGGCAAGTGTCTCGGCGGCGGCGGCGGCGGCGGCGGCGGCGGCGGCGGCGGCAGACGCGGCGGCGTGACGACGTCAAATCCATAATATCCTCCAACTTTCGTACGGGGGATACAATTAAAAAAATCATGGTCAATTTCTGCATCTGCATACGATAAGGAATGTATGCTAGACCACGTTTCAAGTCTGTATGAATTAAGGTTAAACATTTTTTTGAGTTCCAGGAGAAAGTTTTAATTTCTAAGCGAACAAGGGGGAGATAGTCTGTGAATATGGGTTCGAATTAAAAAAGGAAATTCACATTGTACATCTACACAGCGTATATAAGAAAGTAATGTAATAAGTATGAAGTGTGTGTATCTGTTCTGACTTTTACGAAATACAAGGAAATTGCGGAATTTCCATGTGAAAAGGGAAGACAATTCATCAGGCAGGGTTCAGATAAAAAGACAAAGGTCGCTTGGTCATGTTAATTGTAACTTGCTAATTTTCCCCATCTAGATATCAGTACATTTGAATCTATCTTGAACATTTATTTAAATGTCAAATACGATCCATTACATTCTATCTAATACTTCAGTTAAAGCTATGAACAAATCAGTAGCACTTTCAACCGTATTTGGTTGTTGAAATTAATAATCTCGAGCACCAAATATGACTGGTTGATCATACAATACATTGGGGATTCCACTTGGAGTTTCACAGTTTGTCTGCCTTCGAATTCTATGCAGATTCCAAACATGAACGAACGCGTCCAGATCGCGCTGTATTTTCGGGAGGAAACAGTATCTAAGACATTCCAGATGAACAGGATCGTCGACATGTATAAATCCTAGTTCTGATAAATCCTTGAAATGGTTTCTCCAGAATACCGTAAAATTGTACTTTAAGCTCACCCAAAATCGCTCTATCCGTTGATTTGAAGTGGACGGTCCAGATATGTAGCTATTCATTGCAGACATACCATCAGTGCAGTGATATCTAAATGCAACTTGTAAGTCTCTTATCAAAACATTTTCTGTACCTGCATCCCCCCGCACCAACCTTGGACACCTCCCTAGCCGTCTAATGAAATTAAGATAATAACGAGCAACGATTTGCGGGTCGTTATTTGAATAAGCAGCTTCTAACCAAAGCACGCGTCTTGAGAAGCCGTCAATCGCAACGTGAATAGCTATCCCGAACGGCTTAAGTTTGTCATAACCGTCAATGTGAATTAAGTAGTTCGGATCCTGGTTTATGTATGTCCTGCGTCGTAATCTATGACGTAACCTTAGGTCAACACCTTCCGGGTCCAAAATTCCAATAATACGCCTGACAGTCTCTTGACTGGCACGAATATCGGTTGTCGAATTGAGAACTCTCCATATAATTGTGTAACCTGCATTAGAATACCCACGTTGAAACACGGTCCATAATGCACAAATAACATCCGGCAATGGAGATGAAACGTTATATCTTCTCAAATGTAAAAGTTTCACGATTCGTTTCACCTGAGATAAACTTACAGCTATGTTATGTACAAAGAGTAAAAATCCGCATATTTCCTTCCACGTATGTCCTTGGTTGAAGTAGTATCGAATCAGCTCATATCTGGATCCCTGTGGAATCATCGCTGTTACTGGAATAAACACCACCAGTAGAAGGTATACGCCCAACTGAAATGAAATGACGGAAACATTTTTATTTTAACTCACAACAGACAAACAGCAAATTATTATGAGGCCACATTATGCCGGTCAATATATGTTATACCGATAGACCTCAAACAAATTGCTTGATTATGTTTTTTTTCCATAGTCATCTTATAAGTGTCTCTAGATTTATCAAAAATCTTCGAAAAAATATTGATGCCAAAGTTGCCTAATTTGCATAAATTCATGATGGCCGCCATCCGAACTAGCAATATATTAGATTTTCAATATATCTTGTTCTAATAATCACATGACAACACATTTGGTATCTATTCTGACTGCCTTCGAAGTCCCCGACATATTGGTGAAACATTAATTATGATATGTCGTCAAACATTGTCGAAAAAAAATCCAGGATGGTCGCTAAAAGGGCTGAAAAAGGTACATCTCTGTGAGTATAACAGCTTGAATAATGCTTCTTATGTGTAATTGTATGTTAATTAACACAATCAATTGAAATAAGCAGTTTCCAAATGGTTTGTATGAAAAATGAAAAAAAAATAGAATAACCCACCAGTCTAATGCAATGACAAAATTGTCATGTGCCTAAATGACACTGATCAAACCGCTGTCGGAATACGTAAAGTTGGTGGGTATTCCGGGAGTATGCCAAGGAAAGTATGTACCCGAAATAGGTACACGGAAATTATTTTTTAAAGAAATGTAAAAGGTTGACTCACCAGTTTGGCAAAACCTTGTTCGACCATCCTTCAACAATTACGAGACCGACTGACCCTCGTGGGCATCTATAATCGTGTTTCTTTGCAATGCAACATGTAGGTAAGGACGCATCATGTAGTTTTGTCGAGATGACTTATGTGGTAAGGACTCACTAATGTAGTTTTGTCGAGATGACTTATGTGGTAAGGACTCATTAATGTAGTTTTGTCGAGATGACTTATGTGGCAAAACTCTCAAGAAGTATGTAGGAATACCGTGTTAATATCACCAAAGCGCGATCCTTCTTCTCGTACAGTTGCGTACATTTATGTCTACATGTCCTTTATATGAACATGTCGGAAAGATTTATGTTGCGCAGATGTATGCCTGTATGTCGGGATGTACATTATGTAAATATGTCGCAAGGATTTAACTATCGAAGCTGCGTTGTTATATAGACATGACATATTAATTATTTTCTACTTGTTGTGTTGTAATGAGACATGTCGACATACTACACCGCGACTTATCCGTCATCAACTCAACATTCGGGTGCCTAATTAACGTTTCCAATTAGTCAACATACCGTGATAAGTTTACACAATATGTCGACATAACGTGATATTTTATCTCAACAAGTCGACATAATATTTATCTCAACATGGTGACTTTTTTGAACGTGATAAGCTAACACAACATGTCGATATAATATGATAGTTTTACACAACATGTCGACATAATGTAATATTTTATCTCAACTTGTCGACACAGTTTTGCGTCGGCATCTCAACAGCAAGTATATGCCACCATAGTTTTGCAATGTTTATATATATATATAACCTTATAAGGTGGAAAGTTTACATAAAACTGACAGCAGTGTTAGTGTGCATGTATATAATGTATGTAAGGCCATAGAAATTTAGTTAGAAAACTCCGGCCTTAGGAGATGTATCTGCTCATCCAAATTTTGTGGGGGGGGGGGGGGGTTCATTTTTCGTACTGACTGTGTAGTGTCAGATTGCTTTTGAAATATTTTGAAAATAGATACATTTACAAATAACATGACAATTTGGCAATTTATTTCAGTGATGGGTATGGTCCCTACTAAAAATCTGCAAATTTGTTTTCTCTAGCATGAACTAAAGTTGATAAATACTTGTATCATGTATCCTGCATATTTTACAACCTTTTTGTATTTTTCCTGTCTTCTGCAGATTTTCAACCCACCGACGCATTGACCGCCTATACTGGGCCACCTGGTTTGCGAGCATTTACCTATTGTGGAGAGACAAATATTCAACCCCCGGGTCATGCATTATCTCCCCCTTTCTGAATTAGAATTTGGCAAGTTTGCATTGTAACTCGTAAAACTTTTAAATCGTAATAGCTACAGACTGGAAACTTGGTATGCAGTTTCCTTATGATGAATAGATGTGCAAAGCTTATTTCAATTTTTGATTCGACCCCCGGGTCATGGATTATCTCCCACTTGTTTTACTTAGAATTTCCCAATTTTGCATTGTAACTCGTAAAACTTTTAAACGTACTAGCTACAGACCTGGAACTTTGTATGTAGCTTCCTTATGATGAGTAGATGTGCAAAGCTTATTTCAATTTTTGCTTCGACCCCCAGGTCATGGATTATCTCCCACTCTTTGACTTAGAATTTTCCAGTTTTGCATTGTAACTCGTAAATGTTTTAAAGGTACATGCCCACTCAGTAGGCACACAATGTTCTTTATAGAAATTAAATAAGTGTGTCACTATTCTACCAGTTCTCTAAAATTACGAGTGCCAACTATAGAGATATAATCATTTACTGGTAGTAATATTTATTTTACTGATCATGACTCGCGGTGGTATCGGGCTATTTTCATATACAAATGAGACATTCTATTTTTTAATTATTTAATATAATAATTAAATGCGTCGCCTGAAAAAATCATATTTTCCACAGATTATAAAGTATGATCATTGCACATCAAAAAATAAATACAGAGAATGAATAGTAATGTCCGTTAACATTTTATAGCTATACAGATATAATCATTTAATAATATTTATTTTACTGATAGTGACGCGCGCTGGTATCAGGCTATTTTCATATGCAAATGAGGCTTGGTAATTTTTCAATGTTGACAATTGACCCGGGGTCACCTTTCAATAATTAATTGTTATCACAACAGTCATTGAAAATTTTGATCAGACATGGGGTCCTTTTATAACGGTTAGTTAAACTCTGCTATGCTGGAAACGAATATTTTCGTCTACTTTGTCTCCACATGTGTATTATTTATCAACAAAAACATGATTTGACAGCACATTAGAATCGTCTCCATAGAAATAGTATCCATAACAGACGATTCTAATGCGCTTGCTGAGAAATATGATTTGACAGTGCATTTCCAAATTTGTATTATTTCTCTACCAAAACAAGTTTTAACAGCGCATTAGAATGGTCTCCACATTTTCCGGTTATAATTCACATTGTTCATATCCACGAGCACGTCCAAAAATATAATGGTGAATTGTGGTGACTTTTGGGGTCAGTTTTCGATGTTGAAATATAATCCGACTGTTGGTGATCAGATTTAAATCAGGGTATATTTTTCACGTAGGTGGGTCACTTTTCAAAGTTGAAATAGGATCCGGGTCAATTTTTCACGTAGGTGGGTCATTAATTAACGGTCGACAATTGTTGAAAATTTACCCGGGGTCACTTTTCAAAGTTGAAAAAGGATCCGGGTAAATTTTTCACGTAGGTGTGTTATTAATTAACGGTCGACAATTGTTGAAAATTGACCAGAGGTCCTTTTTCAATGTTGAAATATGATCCGACTGTTGGTGATCAGATTTTTAACGATGGTCACTTTTTCACGTATGGGTGGCTGATTAATTAACAGTCGGTGTCAGTTTTTAACGTTAAAAATTGACCACTCCTCCGTTGAAAAGTGACACATGGGGTCAATTTTCAACGTGGTCAAAATGTAATGTTACACCAGCGAGGATTACAGATCCATGGAAGCGTCCGGGATGCTAAACTATTTGTTATCTCCTAATTAGTTATAATTAATAAACCAATAGTCATCAATAGCCTCGTTTGCTAGCGCGAAAAAAATATACACAGTCGTGGGATAAGTTTTTATTTTTTCTACACGCTATGAGTATATTGTAGACAAATTCATTCAAATAATGACATTTACAATTATCATTGTTGTGGCGTATAATAGAAATTATTTCTGAAATCGGACGGTAAAATATTGATATGTTGTCGATATTTGCTAGAAACAAAAGATAATGTTCTGCTGGGGCTCGAACCCAGGACCTTCTGCGTGTAAATCAGACGTGATAACCACAACACTACAGAACTTTATGATTAGTAAAGGTAACTGTCGACAATTGTTGAAATGTTGAAATATGATCAGTACTAGACAGTACTAGCCACTACATACATACTGCTAAAAATATAATGCGATGATAAAACAGTAAGGAAATCGGTGGCATATTTTCCAAGATGTACTAGCGCATGCCATTGTCAGTCATATTTATACAAGCTGATTCGTCAGTAAAATAAATTACTGATAAGTTTAACTAATGAGATTGTCCAATTTCGGTCACATGATTGTGGACATATATGATATTCACCTGCGCGAGACGAGTTCGAGAATAATATTCGAAATGTGATATCGGACTCTGCTCGCGCAACGAGACGTGTCGAGACCGATATTCATGTATAGCAGCATGCGCGCGTCACTGATCACTCAACCAAAGCATGAGGCATATCGTGCGTTGTTCTATCATATATGTTCTGTAATATGGGTCATATAATACAATAAGTATTGTCTTTTGAGTCAGTGTACACTAGATTTACGAACCTTCGAAAAGTGATATTCACCTGGGCCTTCGGCATCGGTGAATATGACTCTTCTCATGTCCGTAAATCCTTTGTACACTGACTCAAGTCATTAATTGTACAAATATCGATTTATGAATATTTTCTAGGTAAAAAAAAGATAAGGTTCTGCTGGGGCTCGAACCCAGGACCTTCTGCGTGTAAAGCAGACGTGATAACCACTACACTACAGAACCAGATGGCGGAAACAAATTTATTATTGTAATTATTTATAGAGTAGTTTTATAAATTGTGGCTGTGACTTGAGAAATGGGGTTTATGCCGGGTTATGCGATCCTGCAGTGTAGATCCAAATCAGCACGTGCATCCGTACAATCTGATCAGGATATGCACTGTTCGCTTTTGAATCAATGAACACAGAGAAAGCAATACCGAATAATGCCGATTTCAGCTGGAGGGATTCCACGGGGCCCCGTTTTGCTACAGTGGGGTCAGCGTGTAAGTGCACACACGAACGAACACGACAGGTTGGTTCCAACCTGTCGTGTTCGTTCGTGTGTGCACTTACACGCTGACTCCACTGTATTGAGGATTTATGGATATCCGTAATTCGATTTTGGATATCCATTTATCGATTTTTGGATATCCATAAATACAGTTAAATCAATTTATGGGTATCCAAAAATCACTTCGCAGGAATCGGCTTACGTCGGCTTTTTTGTACACCTCTTCCTCTTCCTCCGTTTCAGCTGTCTGTATTGTTGTTATGAACGAAGTGTTTATCCGAACGGTGGAGTATGCCGAACAGAACCTTCCGCAGCGCCATCCTATAGAGGCGGAATCGCAGTACGGCTATTCCTTCATAATATCATGGATTGTGTTCATCTTCTATGCCACCACCGGCCTCGCCTTTCTCTTCACGTCGCGAAAGAAGAAAACGGAGATGGCCGGCATGGAGGACAGGTTGGCGGAAGAATACGAACCGATGGAAATCAGGAGATAAACTAATTTGTATATAGTACGGAGCCCCACAGAGGACATAGTATTATTTTTGTTTTTATTAATTCGTTCCCACGAAATAACAATTCGTTCGCACGAAATAACAAGTCGTTCCCACGAAATAACGAATTGTTAAATTGAGGGAACGAATTGTCATTTCGTGGGAACGAATTGTTAATTCGAGGGAACGAATTGTTATATCGTGGGAACGAATTGTTAATTCGAGGGAACGAATTGTTAAATTGAGGGAATGAATTGTTTTCGCGGGAACGAATTAATAAAAAAAAATCCATGTCCCCTGTGGGGCTCCGTAATATAGACATTTTGTTCGTGGATAGTAGTAAGCCACAGCGCTATAGGACACTTAATTACTATATGTATATAGTAAATCGGTCGGTGCAGTCAAAAAAACGATAATGGCGTTCACCCGTATTATACCCGTTAATAGCAGACGACAATTTCTACCCGCGCAAACCTGTATTCAATACACGGATCGATACCGTTGATGCCGGGGTATTTAACAAATATCACAATGGGTTAATATTCGCGTTATTAGCTAGAAACATATTTGTATTTAGCATTAAAGAGCTGCCCATACGCGTTCCTAATTTGTATATGTGACTGGACATTTTATTACATGTTTCTTGATTTAGCCCGTGTTACAGGGTTAACATGTACGTGGCTTTGCTATAAGACGCACTTATTGTTTTATTAAACTATAGCGGTTGTCGAGCATTTGGCAATGCTATATTTATGCATGTAGCTTGTATTGTATGTACCGTCTCATGGTAAGACTTGTCATTTTTATGGTCATATAGCGAACGTAAATATGTATATTATAAGTACTCGTGTATGTATTACACATACAAATGATTAACTTGATATACATGTAACCAGTCATTTCGCTTATGGATGGATTGGTGTACATCCTGATAGTAGGATGGATTTGTGTTTGTTTCTTAGTGTTTAACGGCACAGCAAGAAATAAGGTCATTTTTTTGGCGGGATCAACAGGTTCGATTCCAGTATTTCACGTGCAAAGGTGTAGGGGGTTGGATCATAACATTAGAACTGAATGTTTTCATTAATACTATACACATTAAAATTAATAGGTGTATTGCTATTCTTGTTACGTTTATAATAGGATATAACCGGATTCAACTCTCAAGTACAGACAGCAGGAATAGTACCCGAGAGCCAAACCAGGTAGATTGGAATTCTGCTAAGTTTGCACCTCACATAGTTAACTTGTCTCCAGATCTCCCAACCTGCACCCATGTGGAAAGGATTAAATATATATGGAGTGTATTCTACTTTTATTTACATACTAATAACATATTAATGACAACAACATACTATACACATATTAATGAGATATAATATACAAATCAAACGTCTGGACACCCTCAACATATATTACTGTTTTCAATAACCATATGGATACGATACGTAATGTTCCCGAAGCACTCTCTTGTCGAACACAATTCTATAGTTTTTATTCTGTGATACGGTCAGAATATTAGTCATATCTCTATCCCTGGTAATTTTGTAAGGATCAGTCACGGTCACAGAATCGGTGGACAATGTTTTCACCATATTTTTTTGATCACGTCATAGTTTTATCTGTAGACAGTTTTTATGATTCAGTGTGATGCCTCTTATCTTACAATGTGTTAATATTCCATTTTCATCGGGTCTGGTAGTTTGAAAATCGTAGTTCTTTGGTACTCCTGTGACACCTACCATACGACTTCTTACGTGTGTGTGTTGTCTGGACATCGGTCTTGTTATTTATGCGTTTTGCTCGTTTTTCTAACCGTACACACGTTAACTATGCCTGTCGATACAGGTTTGTTGACTGTTGTGGGGTCATAAGTGTAGGGGCCTGTTTTATTTTCTCTTTGTGTTGGTATCTTTGGCACATCTGATAGTTTGTCTATAGGGTCATGTTGTGTTGTTATATTGGTGGACATCCATTTTATTCACTCAGTGACAATATATTTAAATAGAGATTCATTATTGGATACAAACAGTTATTATGTAGTCATCCATTAATAATATACATAGCTGATATAATACATGCAATGGCTGGCTATCAATGTGTATTGAATCAGAGTAATGGACTTGAAAGCAACAAGAACACATTATTACATTTATATACATTTATTACTAACTATACAACATCTACAAAGTGCTATACAACATTATAAAACTTCAAAACACAGAAACGACCCCCTCCCCCCTCCCACTCTCTCTCTCTTCTCTCTACGCCCCCCCCCCCCCCTCTCTCTCTCTCTCTCTCTCGCACACACACACACACACATACTGAATGTATTCTTTATTATTCCCATGAAAAATATATATTGTGTAGTTACAGACGTAGTTTGCCGATTGTAATATAAACACGCGTAACGTTTGAACAAATTAAATAAATGATTATTGTTGTGTCGACTATAACTCCGGCCACACAACTATAAACATTCGATGGTATTTACAATCATAATTGTTCATTTATTAACTTCGATATATGGTATTGTCATGTAGTCATTCTCAAATTGATTTATATGTGAATATTAGAACTTTATAGCAAATAGTGTTACGAATATAGTCAGTACACTAATGTTATACATCTTGTACGTCAGATGCGTTTATCCATGAATTGAATTTCTTAGGAAAATGTAACCATTTCACGAAATATTGTTTGTTTCTTCCTTAGCCTCTCGCTTTAATAATAGTTTCCACTTTCTACATTTGGTCCTGATTCACAGAAATCTTTTGAATTTCGCTTTCATAGAACGTTCCAGTAATATCTTCATCCGCCATGTCTTTCAAGCGGTACATTGGTATCTGTCCCCGGAAATATCGCCGGAATATTTTGAATATTTCCTCGCTGTATGTCTGATCGTAAGCTCTGGTAAGCGTCGCATGTAAGTGTGATATACGGACATAGTCACCGATTTTGAACTGGAAATGTTTCTTCTTTGTCACCGTTCCATCTTTTCGTGATAGATAAGTAGCAATTCGGACTTCCATTTCATTTTCGTCTTCAACCGACGCTGGCGCCGTATATATCGTTCTATGTACGGTACTATTATAACTTGTCGCTATGTCTTGTAACGCTGGTAGATATATGTCCGTTTGCTTATAGTTCATATACCGGTACAGTTTCATCTTGATAGTCTTGATTGTTCTCTCCGCTACGGACGCTTTGATTTCATTTTGTGTAGGAAAATACAAAACTTTGTTCTTTTTCATTAGATCTTGGACAAGTTAAGCGCGGAATTCTTGACCTTTATCAGTGGATATAGTCGTCTCGCGATTCGTCCTTCGGCAAATATATCTCGAAAAGCCGTACTAGCAGAAGCACCAGTCTTATGTGTCAATGGTCTAAGCCATATGTATTTTTGAGAATACATCTACAACCAGTAGAATGAAAGTAATGCCGTCATTGTCTTAGAATATTTTGACATATCGAACAAGTCTGCTTCCCACAAATCATCAATACCGGCTGTAATCACATGATTTCTTATGAATCGTCTTCTCACCGGTTTGCTTAAACTGTAAGGTTCTTGTTGTTTTAACCACTTGCGGATTTTGTATTTACTTATTTCATATTTATCTTGTTTCTTGACATAATTGTACAATTTATCTGGTCCAGAGAAACTCGCAGGCTTTGACGGGTCGAAATATATTGAGTGCAGATAATGTTCCATTTTGGTATTCTAGCAAGTGTTATATTCTTCATATAAATAGTGTTATTCTTATGTTGTTTAAGATTTAATCGTCACTCTCGTCTTCTGTGTCTTCCCCGTCATCTGTGGCATCGCTATCATCGCCATCTGGAAACAGATCGTTGAACCAGTGACTGTATTTCAAAACCTTTTTAATTCTCTTATGTAATGACATATCCTCTAAATCTACAATTTCCGCCATTATTTTCTTATGTATTTCGCTTTCGGTAATCGGGATTAGCCGTTTCAATAATGTAGTGTACGTCTTTAAGAATTCTCCTTTATCTATATCAAATACGTAGTCATATGCATTTGCCCTTGCCTTCCTTATAATACTATGGTCTGCAGGTTTAACACTGCTATGCGATTCGCTTCCTCTTATGCTGTTGTCGCAATTGTTTGTCTCGGCCCTTCTTATGCTATTTAGAATGTTTGTGCGCATGCGCAAATGCTCCGGGGTTCTGGCTGTTAAATCAATCACTAGATAGCCGTATGATTTATTCACAGCTTCATCAAACTGACGCAGAAGTACCTGTGGGTTAGTAGGGTACATCTGCCTGGCTAATGTCATTACTGGCTGTTTGTCTAAGGGAGTTTTAAATAATACCAGATACTGACAATTTCTTCGCATGGTTGGGTTTTTTCTATAGAACATGTTTTGGTTTACAGCGATGACGGACATGTTTCTATGATGACTTCCTTCCGTATATAAATCTGTAACACGTTCATCCTTCGCAGCTTCGGATGCCATGTCATCCAATATAATAACGTTATTGAGTTTTGGATCTATGAATTCGTCCTTTTCTAAGTTAAATGGAATCCCCTTGATGAACTCGACTTTGGGATATACGCGTTGTCTGATGTGATCGTATAACGGTTGCCATCTCTTGTAAAGCAAAATAATTCTCTGTGGCGTTGGAGATATATTTTCCTTTGCTCGTTCTAACAGTTGCGTTACGAAGTAGGTTTTTTTCCGGACGACGTCGGTCCACTAATCATACATGTAAATGGATGTTTGAAAACGAAGTATGATTGCGTTTCTTGTATAGTATTCGAAGGTGCTGACATCAATTCCTGATTCGTCTGAGCTTCTGGCTGTCTCATATCTTCTGGAGAATGGGAGCTCCGAGAGCTCCCGGAGCTCTCGGAGATCCCAGAGCTCCCATTCGGAGCTCTCGGAGCTCCCATTTCTCCCGGAGCTCTCGGAGCTCTGGAAGATATGAGACAGCCAGAAACTCAGACGAATCAGGAATTGATGTCAGCACCTTCGAATACTATACAAGATACGCAATCATACTTCGTTTTCAAACATCCATTTACATGTATGATTAGTGGACCGACGTCGTCCGGAAAAAACCGACTTCGTAACGCAACTGTTAGAACGAGCAAAGGAAAATATATCTCCAACGCCACAGATAATTATTTGGCTTTACAAGAGATGGCAACCGTTATACGATCACATCAGATAACGCGTATATCCCAAAGCCAAGTTCATCAAGGGGATTCCATTTAACTTAGAAAAGGACGAATTCTAAGATCCAAAACTCAATAACGTTATTATATAAACAATTATTTGTACCAGTTTAGTGTGTATAAAGTGCGCAACTCAGTGGTATCTTTCCTGTGTGCAAGATAATAGTTTGTTCTACGTTTTAAATTAGTATGCATCCCGACGAAGATGTCTGAATGAGTACTTCAAGCCGAATGATACTCAATATCTGGTTTGATGTCTCATATTCGCGTGGATTTAAATAACGTTCACGTGTAATGGATATACAATAGAGTAATTAACCATAAGGGGGCCAACGAGCAAGGACAAACATAACAGTAGCAATACATCCATAGCATCTATGGCACGTGTACGACGGTGGCTACATACTCTACAATATGGCCATAAAATGCAGGCACTCCACAAAAAACAATAACTACATTAAATAGGAAAATAACACAAAATATAACAAAGGCTCCACAAAAGCGTCTCAGCAGGAATGCTGTCGTACATGATATTAAGAGTAGTGCTAATCTTGTTACTTATGGGAAGGCGGATAAATGTGGTATGGCCCTGGGGTTAGGTCGGGGTATTCTAAGTTCAGTGGTGAATATTATTTATTCCTCCTAATTTAAGTATTCAGATTTGACGCTTACCACCACCCACACACCAGCAAACCAAGTTAAATATCGGATATACCATTTGGTCAGCATTAAAATACGTTAACTCTTAATGGGACAAATTATGATAATTGGTGGCCATTTTTAGCCGTGTGTTTTAATCACGGCTATTGGATTGGCGAAAGCCGGGCCGGCGAATGACGGCGTGCGGGCGGCGTGTACAATGTTACGTTTTCGTGTTCATGTCCATTTCTTTGTTACTGTACACACCACATACAACTATCCAAAATGTGACTTTTGTTACCTATTTTTTTCCGCATTATTGACTTAGTCATTTTCAACGTTAAGTTTTCCTGTTTAAGTTAATTTATATGTTACCTGGTTACTGTACAATATAGGACCACCACACTTTTGACAGCTTCATAACCAAGTGTTGCCCAAAACATACAACTATCCAACATGCGACCATTTTTTTACCTTGGCTTATTTTTTTGCGCGTAAATGACTTAGACATTTTCAACGTTGAGTTTCTGTGTTTATGTCTTTTTCTCCGTTACTGTATTCAACCTATAGTCCACAGATGATAAACTGGCCATTGTTTACAAACAAACGATCGATATTTAAAACACAATACAGACAAGGTAAGTAAAAACACTATTCTAATGTACGCATCATACCTATTTTCATATGTGCTTCTTACTCCAGTGGTTAGTGCCGAAGTCTAGATTCCCATTGATAGTGGGTTCGGGCCTTCAAAAAAAGCAGTTGTTCTTTTCTCCATTTAAATAGACCATGATGAAGTTGATATCTGAGTTTCATTTAAAGTTAGATTCAGTATACAACAGGTAATTGGACACGAGGTTTATTCAGTTCTAGAGACGCCCGCCGCCCGCCCGCTAAGGCAAAATAATGCCAATAATTGTACCAGGTAATACAATTTAAATGACATTCGTGTATATTAATGACACACGTAAAGGGTGAAACAACTACATAGCAAGTGAGCGGGGGCTCACGTATACCCCCGGCCACCGCATAAACACAGCAACCAACTTTAACACAAAAACAAACGCAATTTGACCTTGCTTTGGACATGAAGGTGGCATACAGAATTTAAATGTGGATGATAGATTGAAAGTTCAAAACAAATTCATATCAATCCAACTTTCGGTTGCAGAGTTATTTGGTACTTAAAAACGTCAACCAAAATACATGTATTGCAAACAAATTTAACACACAAGTAATATGACCTTGAGCTTGGGCATGAAGGCCCCACAGGTGGGCTACGCAATGAACATATGGATGATAGCTGAGAAGTAAATTATTTGTCAAGTCAAACGCAAATTTCCACGTAATTTGACCTAGACCTAGGGCATGAAGGTTGCATTGGTGTGCTACAGAATGAAACTAGATTTGCCAGTAAGCGAGTGCTTACAGAATACCCCCGCTTGGACCCTGACACCAGTGAACCCAGCAATCAAGTTTTAGCAACAATGACATTGACATTGGATGGTGAAAGTCAATATTCAATAAGTGGCTTGCTCTCATTGATATAAATACACATGTGAAGTTTCACAAACATCGGAAACAAAGAACTCAAGTTATCATGCGGAAACAACAATTATGAATTTCAATTAATCTATTGGTAGCAACAGTGACCTTGACCTTGGATGGGCAAAACCCATATTCAATAGGTGTCTTTCCGTCATTAGTATCAATGCACATGTGAAGTGTCATGAAGATTGGACACACATAACTCAAGTTATCATGCGGACACGACAATTATGAATAGTAATCTTTTTTTAGCAACAGTGACCTTGACCTTGGACGGGCAAAACCGATATTCAATAGGTGTCTTGCAGTTATTGATATCAATGCACATGTGAAGTTTTATGAATATCGGACACACAGAACTCAAGTTATCGTGCGGAAACCAAAATGTTACGAACGAACGGACGGACGGACGCATGAGCGGGTACTTGTGGGGATTTCAACTTATGGGGTGGGGATTTCTACTTGTGGGGTGAAACTTAAAAGAGGTATGAGCAATACTCACATTTCAAGTGTTTTCTTGAAGCTGCGCTTTTGGAACCCACCGCTTGGCGCATGCGCATACGTCGAATGCGCATGCCAATTCCTTTACGCAAATTCACGACTATTACACCGGAAATTAATTGGGCTAACAGAATATTACGGTACCTTCTAATGTCGTCCATTAAAGAAACGGACGGCCACCAGTCCGTTACTTGCGGGTTGAAATTTTAACGTCCATGTTTTGTGGGGATAAAACTACCATACCAGCCGATTTAGATGGGTCACTTGTGCCCCACAAGTTACAAAAATCCCCACAAGTCTATCCTGTACTCATGACTCAACCCACAACTACCCTCTCATGTGAGCGGACAGACGAACGGACGAACGGACGGATAAGGTGAATCCAGAGTATACCCCCCCCCCTCCCCGCAACGAATCTGACTCATGGTTGTAGATATATTTGGTACTTAAAAACCTTCATGCGGGTCAAGCTCTTGTGGCAGTACTTTCAATACTTTGATTAACATTCAATGCAGTCGAAGATCAAACTTTCATACGCACATTCTCATCAGAGGCTAAGCTAGTTGCAATTTACGTGTATTGATTCCGATTTTGAAAACACGCGATAGACTGAAAGTTGTAGAAGTAAACATGTATGTGATCTGTATAACTGAGCTGCCGGCTGATAAAAGAGGCATTACGGCCTTTATGGCAAGTGTAGATCATGATCATTATGTAGTTATAATTTATAATGTTCGATTGACAGAATAGCGACAAGTGTAGATCCTGTTGCTACGCTGGTGACACACGTCATTATGTGTCTTCTCACAGCTGGTCCAGTAATTGGTGGCAGTTGCTTTAGGGGCTGGGAAAAGCTGCGATATATATTATAAGATAGCCCAGCCAGTTTGTCGTATGTAAAAACATCTTTCTAGCACATTTGGCATTATATAACAGAGGCGCCGGAGCTGGGGCGGCAGGGGCGGCGGCTGCCGCCCCAATATTTTGGCAAAAAGAATCAATAAAAAAAACCTACAAATATGTGTATGAGATACCTATCCAAGTTGTATCTTAAATGCAGCAGAATGCAGGAAATGGCATCTAGAATTAAAACAAAAATATCTGGGGGGCATGCCTCCAGACCCCCCTACCACTCCTTCGCTTCGCTCGGGTCGACATTCGCCTCCCCGATATGTATTTGCTTCCGGCGCCCCTGTATAATCTAGATTTTTATCAGTGATCACCAAACTTTGTCTTGCATTTATGTTATTATGCATGTATGGATGATTTTCTAACATGTATTCGTCGTTTGGGGTGAAAACAAGGGCATATCTGCCGC